>CAJNOP010000005.1:4003442-4099399 GCA_905250075.1 Rotaria sp. Silwood1
GAAATTATCTTAAGTTTTTAAAGTTACGAGATACATGCAGCAGATTTAAGAAAAAGTTTTCTTTCTGAAATTATTTTTGATCACAAGACACCTTTTAATTGTTATAGAAAGTTCCATTTCTGAAATGTTCTCTTATATCAGATGTATGAAGTGATGTTCGAAGACAAGCATTTGATTTTTTAATAGATCATTGAATATTATAATTTATTCTTTAAAGTAGTAAATCTTCCCTAGTCACAGCATGAAGAAACAGTCAGTTTTAAAAGTTGTTGTATGCTTGTTTTATTGGTTTCAATGTTTAACTGAACAAACAAAATGAGTCGACTTCGACTAACCATTTTTTGTATTCATAGTTTTTTAAAACTATTTGCTAGCCAAGTAGAGGATGCAAAAAAAGTAATTATTGATGCCGAAGATGTGAAAAGACATACTCTCGTTACATTTAATCATTATATAAAATGTGATAACTTAATAATTGCTTCAAAATGACTTTTTATTAGGTTTAATATACGTCAGTAAGAAGAGCAATTAGTTTTAATACTAGCTCAAGTAACTATGTTCATTTTGTGACGATAACTTATGTATAACGTCGTTACATTTAGTTGGATATTTAATTGTAAAAATGGTGTGATCTTCTAAAAGTGTAGGAAAACATTTTGCGTTTGATTTTATATTCAAAAAAAAAGAAACTTCTGTTCTATGTCGTTCATTTTGCGTTTAGATCATTCTATTCTAAAATGCCAATTTCATATACACCAGCGGCTCAACCCATTCTAGTAAAATGGAGTGCATCTCATCTGTCGAATAATCTTACCATATATCGTCCAACTGAACCACGTCAATCGAAAATGTTTGGTGTATCACATAAAAGTGGTTTTGCTATGGTAGAATTGAAATGTTAATAATCATAAACTATTTATAAAACGACTAATTTAGGCAACTGTATCCGAAGATGGAATGAAACAAATACAAGGTCAAGTGATATGCCGAGCTATTGGAAATAATAATACTCCTGTACCGGAAAATGATGCTCGATTTATTGCCTATGTTGTTCAAGTAAAAAAGATAATCATTGATAGAGATATTTTTTTATTGTTGGTTATTTCTAATAGGCTGCATATGTTAATTTACCAGTTCGAAATTTACTTGTTTTAGCTTGTACAAAAAGTATCCAGGTAAGATATAATGAGTAACTCATAATGAATGTCAAGTTTTTTTCCTATTGACATGAATTACTTTTTATTTAAAAACAAAGTCTAACAGAAGGTGCAGTATATGAAGCTCTACAAGTTACAACAAAAAAAACCTTATTTAATACATATGCCTTTTGTTTTGAAATGGACGAAATTCTGTGTAACTCAATTTTGGACGTTAGGAGCAAGATCATATTTCTTTGTCAACAATCAGTTTGTTTGTTTTTATCTGATCGATAAAAGACAATTCTATTGATAGATGAAAAAATATTCTTCATTAAAATATGTTGATGCTGCAAGTCGACAAGAAGCAGACGAACAAGAGAGAATGAGTGAAAAGGCTAACGAGGGAAGTCTCTCAATTGATTAATCACTGTGGAGTCTGAACTATGTGTATCATATCAACCCTAATGAGCTGTGAATACTCTAAAAATACTTGAGACTGTTAGCTTGTTGCTATTGAGATGCTGCATTTTTATGGTATTTTTTAAGTCAATAGTGTGTTCCCTCTGTAAATACTAGAAAACTTTGCACAGAGACAAATCTCAACCAGAATAGTTTATCTTAAAAGTTTCAGAATGTTTTATTTGCTCATTTCCCGCAATAAAAAGATTAAATCGCACATAGTCTCGATCAAAAGCGATTAATAAGTTGATGAATCAGAAAAAAAAATGCCGATATGATCGGATGCATCTGAAAATAGTCTTATGTCTCCAATTATATGTAAACCTAGTAGAACATTATCTCAGGGAAATTATATTGACGTTGTTATTCTACAAATACAACTTGAAGGCAAACGGTTCCTAGCCGATGATTTCATCTATGAACATAACAACACAACATCACATACGCATCAGAAATTATTTACATTATATGAAGAAAGTTTTCATGAGTTTTCTAAACCAGCTCAGATAGCCATCAAAACATCTTGATCTCGACGTTATGAATAACTACTTGTGCGATGGTGTTACTAATAATATGTAATGGGTGCAAGTTAAAAACGATGATGCTTTAATTGATGAAATAACAAAGAAAATTCATCGGGTATCAAAAAATAATTTTGTTCATAGAATCCAGCACTTGATCATATAGAATATCGTCCATTTTAAATACAAATGATGCATTTATTAAATAAGATCTTTATTGTAACTTTTGAAGCTTTACATGCTGAGTCTTGTGTTATAGTTTATTTTTAAATAACACGTACTAATTAATAAAAGGTAAAAATACAGTAATTCTCCATTCATTATGAAAAAACTTTATTTGTAGAATCGTATTTTCATTATCTTGAATGTAGATTTATGAACCGGATGGAACAACGAATCTTCACATTCATATGCTTGATAAAACTCCTCCCAATCGAACAGGTAAAATAAAAAAACTTTAAAATAAATTTACATGATATTTATTATGTTTAGAATCATCTATTTATTCGCGAGGTATTGCTGGTGTTGGTCAAAATTTACTTTGTGTTGGTAAGTTCAAATTATTATCAATAAATATTACGTATTCCTTTAGGTAATCATCAAGGTGAAATACTCCTATTTAGCGTTCCTCCAAAAGGTACCAATATATTTTTAAAAGAAACCATTCCAGGTAAATAACGAAATCATAAATAGATGAAAAATAATTTTCATATTGTAGCTCATCAATATGGTATAACAGGTTTAGTATCAAATAATGAACTGTTAATTTCAAGTGATACAAATGGCACAATATTAATCTGGGATAATCGTACAATGTTACAAAAGAATGTTATTGAACCAATGGACGATAGTGGCATAACATCATTATCAATATGGAAAAATTGTATAGCAGCTGGTTATGCCAATGGAATGATTCGATTTTTTGATACTGGAAGTAGTGAGTGAATATATGAATATTTTTCTTTTATTAAGTTAATGAAATAAAATAGCTCACATTGCTGGTTCGATTACTGCACATGCACGATGTATTAATGCAATTGATTGTAATGAAGAAGGATTAGTGGCTTCTGTTAGTGATGATTGTTATGTTAGAATTTGGAAGTTATCAGGTGATGCAGAAAATTTACAGGTAAATTAGACTTATTTTGAATGAACGGAACTTTAATTTATTTGTTTGTTGTTTTAAATTAAGATTTCACACGAATGTAATTATCATATTGAAAATAATCAATTGATTGGAGTAAAATTTGTACATTTATCGCGTGCTGATATAGCCATATCGACATATGATTCAAATGAAATTATAGTTCTTCGTGCCTGATAAATGAATCTTGATAAATAACGATAAATGAATTTTACTTTTTCTTGTCTTTATTTATTTTCTAAGCAATAAAATTGAAACATTGATATCTGTCGTATTTTTTTTTTGATAACCATTAATGTATTTTGAGAAGTAAAGGTCATTTTGAACTAAAAATCATGATAGGCTTAAACAAAAAAGCTTGCCAACGCAGCTTCTTTTGACTTAAAATATGGAATTCATAAATGCTTTTTAGGCCCATAATGCTAATACAAAATATGTCAAATGAAAAATCTGTATCAAAGTACAGTTGTTTCCCAATAATATTCAATCGGTAGTGAACTCATCTGCTTTATTTTTGTCTGAATTTCGTACAGAATCTTTGTTTTCTAGCCATGCTGCTATTATTTAGTTGTGCCTCCTTTGCGCTCATTATATCTATAACAAATGGCAGCGAAACGCACTATTATATAGCGAGATAAACTCAGAAACACTGATTGTCATTATTGCACAAAGTTATAAGTTAATTAGTTCTCGCTTTTTATGTTTACCGTATGATGACTATGACAAATCAAAGCACCAAAAACCATTATTCTTGACATTTTGAGTATAAACTTTTATCTGCATACAAATCAACATCCTCACTGTTTGGAACATTCACTAACATATTCCGACAATTCGAATTTTGATGAAGCCTTCGGAATGCTCTAGAATTTTCTAAAATTATCTAAGTTTTGTTATTAATGTCGTTTAGTGCCTTTTCTCATTGCTAAGGAATTCTGAGAAAGGCGTCGAACGTCTATTGTCCTCAGTTGCTAGGAAAATGTACCTAATGATTGTTGGCCTTTCTCCTAAACTCTTCTCCTTGTTGCTATGCAGGTAACGGGTTGGGGTGAAGTCGCAAAATCTCGACTTGAAACTTACACTCATTAAATTTTTCTTCGAAAAACATAATGTGAATTTCACAAAGAAAATCCTTTTTTTAGTACACGAATGGAAGTTATTGGCCAAGAACATGATATTCTCCAGCGAGCTTTAAATAAAGAGATCAATATTTATCCGCTTATATTTCGTATAAATATGGGAGAACAACAATCAATTAATAAAATTCAACTAGTAGTGAAACAAACTCGAGATGATTTAAATCACCATGCCTAGTGGCAATAAGCAAGTCGAAACGTTTCACTGTGCTCTCAAACTATGACAATAATAACCTTTTTCAAATATTGTCGTGAGTTCTATCAAATAAACTCTTTAACAACAACGTAGGATATCTTATGTCTACATTTCCAGTACTTTTTGGGCCGATTTACGGAGGAATTTGTTATAACAAAGCTATTTCCTGTTCCAAGTAGAGCTCAATGAGCTACATCGAACTATGAAAACCGCTTCTTCACACATATTATAACAACTGAGGCATAGCAAAATTACCATTATTCGTCCACCACAACAAGTTCCAAAAAATGTAATTCTTAGGTGTAGTCGTCTAGGAACTTGTTTTAATAAAATCCTTAATGTTACAAGTGCAGTTCAATGAGTTCTATCCAGTGATAAAAACCACATCTCGATAGATTTGATTGTTCGTCAGATATTACCGTGATACTAGTTCCAATCGCTCCATCCAACTAATGTTTCTTGAGCCCATTCTTCTGTGAAAGTGATCCAACTGATCAAAACCTTGTCCAAGTGTAGTTTTCCGAACTATATCCACTAGTAAAATCCCACATGTCATACAGTGAGCCTATGCTGAGTTATTACCGATTTTCACAGGCAAATCGGCCGAAGAAATATGTCATCAGCGAACCTGATGGATTTGCAAATCGGTAATAACTCAGGATAGGAGCATTGTATGACCTGTGAGTATTCACCAATGAATACAGCTCCTTAAATTAAATTTGGAACATATCTTAGATTATGTGGAACACCTTCATAGGCGAATCGGATCGAGAAATATTAGTTGGATGGAGCGATGGGCACCGATATCATGACAATATCTGGTAAACAATCGAATGTATCGACATACAATGTTCGCCATTGGATAGAGCTGTTGGAGCTGTACTGAAAATCGGATTTATATTTATTGGAACATTCTGTACGACAAATTCGCTCAGTTAATAAGGCTACATTTATAGTAGATCTCGCTACAGTATGGAGGCTTAGCATTGTGAGACGTACAGCTCGATAATGGATGATGCTATTGAGATAGAGTTTTCACCACTGGGTAGAGCTCGTAAAATGGTACTAGGAACTTCAAAAGTTCTGTTGAAGCAAGTTCTCTGGGCGATACGACCCTAAAAATACTTGAATCTAGACCTAAGATATCCTACATCTTGTTAACGTGTTAAATAGGTGCCTTTTACGGTTTCAAAAATAAAAAAACTTTTTGAAACAGAAAGCGAATTTGAAGATGATGTGGATGTGGACATACTTGGCTTTTACAGAAGTAAAAAACTGCTCTTTTCTGTTTGCTTTTTCAATGTAAAAAAACGTATGTTTCATTCATATCTATCCTACATAAGCCATTGAAAAAAAGTATATAAGCAAAGAAAAACTCCGAAGTATTGATAGTCAAGACAACATTGGACGATAGAAATAATCGGCATTCGATATTAACGATACATAGTTCAAATTCATAGTATCTCGAGATTCTTGACATCTTCATCAGAAAAAGAAAAGGGCAACAGTAACAAAGGTTGGGTGTATGTTTCTCTGATACGCCAATTTCAAAGTCGCTGATATGATCTTAATAGCAAAGAAAAAGAAGAAAACAACAAGCTATGCCTGTGAAGTTTTGAGCGATGTTTCAGCTACGTTATGCATCAGATGATCGAGGACGCCACCTTCGAATAACTCTTCGTTCGTTATATTTACTATGGCATCTGCTGTTACGTCAGAACTATTACCATAGAAAATAAATAAGTTTTCATATAAATTAATCGGATTTGCCTGCTCAAATGATTGCAAATGCAAGCTTTTGAGGATCTCCTCTTGGTTGTTCTATCTTCATAATTAATATTCGTAATTTACTTCCTAAATATTTCTTATTAAACTGCTGATATTTGTTATTGAATTCCCAACTATAGCCTTACAGCATATTTTTGTAAATCTTCTTTCTCATATATATGCGACAAGAGAAAATTTCACCTGAATACTGTGTCATATCTCGCTATTAGACTGTGCTTCACATTATTTGGAAAATATAGTAATCTCTCAAACAGAAGAAGATAAACTCACTGTTTATGATCGAACAAAACAAAGCGATGAAGTATTATTTATTTGCTCGTACTTAGCTGTAAAGCAAGAATCAGTTGGAAGCAGAGCATGATTGTAGATGTGACTATGAGCATGTATGTTAGAGAAGAAGACAATCATATTCACATTCACTGCTTCAAGATAGTTTTAGTTGTTTGAAAATACAGAACAAGCAAGTAAAAGAAAAAGAATTACAAGAAATATTAGTATCACTATAGGATATTATGACAAAATGAATAAAAGAAATATTTAACCTTAAAGATGTTCGTTAACAACTCTGCAACAGAACTTTTAAACTGTCACTATCATAGTTGGCGACAGCAAAATCCAGCTTTTTGTCATTATTGAAATCACCAACAACAACAGAAAATGGAGAAGATCCAAAACCTACTGAAAACGCTTTCGGATCAGCAAATGTGCTATCGCCATATCCAAGAAATACAACTATATTGTTGGTACCATAATTAGTGACGATGATATCTAGTAAGGTGTCATTATTGAAGTCACCAACAGCAATCGAATATGGTTGAGAACTAAAGCCAGTTGAATACGTAATTTGCTTTGCAAACGACCCGTTACCATATCCGAGAAGTAGACCTATATTGTCGTCATCAGAGTTAGCAACGACGATATCTGGTCGAGTATCGTTGTTGAAATCACCCACAGCTATAGACCACGGAGAAGAACCAGATGGATACGTCATTTGATTTGCGAAAGAGCCATTGCTATATCCAAGAAAAATGCCCACATTATTAGTGCCTGAATTAACAACACCGATATCCATATGAGTGTCATCATTAAAATCAGCAATGATGAATGACCGTGGAAGAGATCCTTTACCAGTTGTAAGTGTATTTTGATATACAAAAATCCTATTGAAGTCTCCAGTAAATACACACACATTATTGTCATAAGAATTCACAACGATAATATCTGGTTGAGTGTCGTTGTTGAAATCGCCGACAGCTACAGATACTGGATAAGATCCAGTCGAATAGGTAATTTGATCTGCAAAAGAACCATTACCATATCCGAGAAGTATCCCTACACTGTTATGCTGATAATTAACGATAACGATATCTAGTTGAGTATCGTTGTTGAAATCAGCAACATTTAGAGATAGCGTGTCAAAACTACCAGAAGATGTTATTTGATTTGCAAAAGAACCATTGCCATATCCCAAAAGTACGCTTACAATGCTTTCATTGGATTTAACTAGGACGATATCCAATTGATTATCATTATTAAAATCACCAACATCTACAAAATTTGGAATAGAGCTGCTTGCATCAATGTCTCGATTTGTAAAAGAACCATTGCCAAATCCTAAAAGTAGGCTTACAGTGCTGTCATTAGAATTAATTAGAACAATATCTAGTCGAGTGTCGTTGTTGAAATCACCGATAGCTATAAAAGATGGATTAGAGCCAGGTGAATACGTGATTTGATTTGCGAAAGAGCCATTACCAAAGCCTAGAAGTATACTTAGAGTGGCGTTGTAACTATTAAGGACGACGATATCCAGTTGAGTGTCCTGGTTAAAATCACCGACAACTATATCAGATGGCCAAATACCAGTTGCATATGTTGTTTTATTAGCAAAAGAACCATTACCATAACCAAGAAGCACACCAACATCGCTACCAGAATAAATGACGAGAATATCCAATTGATTATCGTTATTAACATCCGCAACAGCTACTTTAATTGGCAAGGAACCAGTTGAATATATTATTTGATTTGCAAAAGAGCTATTGCCGTATCCGAGCAATATACTGACACTGCCATCATATAGATTAGCAACGACAATATCTAGTCGCATGTCGTTGTTGAAATCACCAGTAGCTACAGACAATGGATAAGAGCCAGTCGAATACGTCGCTTGATTTCTAAAAGTTCCTGTATTATATGTTACAAGTATATCAATATGATCCAAGTCATTATATGCGACAACAATATCTGATTGTCCGTCCTTGTTGAAATCACCTGCAGCGATAATTGACGGAGCAAAATCTAAACGACGTCCATAAGGTATCTGGCGTGCAAACGCTCCTGTTCCATCTCCAAGAAGCATATCGACATTTTTAGTACCATGATTGGCCACCGCAAAATCAAGATAATCGTCGTTATTGAAACTACCAATGACGATTGAATAAGGATTAGACATTGAGCCAGTTGAAAAAGTCGTTTGCTCTAGGAACGATCCATCACCATGTCCAAGAAGTACACCTATATTATTAGTACCATAATTGACAACAACAATATCTTGTATTGCGTCACTATTAAAATCAGCAACACCTACGTGTTGTATGCGAGCACCACTACCAACTGCAAATATTATTTCCTTTCCTAAAGACGCTCGAGCATAATGGAGAAGTACACCTACATTCTTTTCCATAGAATCAGTGACGACGATATCGAGACGTGCATCACTGTTGAAATCGCCAACACTTACATAGAATGGAGAACGGGGAAAAGCATATGTAATTTGATTTGCAAAAGAGGCATTGCCATATCCAAGAAGTACACCAATATTTTCCTCACTATTATGAGTAACGACAATGTCCAATTGATTGTCAGTATTAAAATCACCGACAGCGATATGGAATACATAAGACCCAGTTAAATACGTGAATGGTTTTGAAAAAGAGCCATTGCCACATCCAAGAAATACCCCAATACTAGTGTCAAAATAATACGTCACGACGATATCTAGTTGGTTGTCGTTGTTAAAATCGCTAGCAACTACAATTCGTGGATCAGAACTAGTTGAAGATGTAATTTGATTTACAAAAGAACCATTCCCATATCCGAGAAGTACACCTACGTTATTGTCATCATGATTGAGAACGACGACATCCATTCGATTGTCGTTATTGAAATCACCTACGGCTACAGATTGTGGAGAAGAACCAGTTGCGAACGTGATTTGGTTGGCAAAAGAACCATTACCATATCCGAGAAACACACTTATATTGTTGTCATTAGTATTAACAACGACGATATCTAGTCGAGTGTCATTATTGAAGTCACCAAGTGCTACATATAATGCACCAATACCCGTTGAGTACGTGGTTTGACTTGTAAAAGAACCATTTCCATATCCGAGAAGCACACTAATATTATTGTCAATATAATTAACGACAACAATATCCAGTTGAGTGTCGTTGTTGAAATCACCGACAGCTACATGACGTGGATCAGAACCAGTTGAGTATACCATTTGATTGGCAAAATAGCCATTGTCATATCCAAGAAATACACCAATATTATTGCCTTCGCCATTAACGACAACGATATCCAGTTGATCATCGTTGTTGAAATCACCAACAGCTACAGACTGTGGACTAGAGCCAGCTGTATACATTATTTGAGTCTGAAAGCCTTCATCATAACCAAAGAGAATATCTATGCTATTGGTATCATTATTGATAAAAGTAATGTCTAGTAGATTGTCATTGTTGAAATCACCTACAGCGACTGAGATTGACGATAAAGATCCGGTTGAGTACATCGTTACTTGAGAAAAAGTGCTGTTGAGATATCCCAGTAGTATACCAATGTTATTATTACCTCTATTAGTTACAACTAAATCCAACCGATTATCTTTGTTGAAGTCACCAACACTAATGGAAAAGGGAGAAGCAGTACCAAGTGAATATGTGGTTTGACTTGCAAAATTTCCGTTGCCCTCACCTAAAAGTACACCTACATTTTTAGTTCCATAGTTAGCAACAGCGATATCCAGTAGGTTATCTTCATTAAAATGTCCAACGACGATCGAGTGTGGATGAGAGTTAACGCCAGTTGGAAATTTCCTATGATATAGAAAGTTTCTGCTATGATTTGCAAGAAATATATCAATAGTATTTGTAGCATAATTAGCAATAGCAAGATCCAACTGATCGTCATTGTTGAAATCTCCAGCGATGACTGAGAACGATAAAGAATCATAGCCTGTTGAATATGTGATCGGATGTGAAAAATTTCCGTTTCCATAGCCATAGAATACACTGATGCTGTGAGTGCCATAATTAGCGGTGACAAGATCAAGTAATGTGTCATTATTAAGATCAGCTATATGGATCCAGAGTGGGCGAGATAATGCAGTTGAGATTAATTTTTGATTGTCAAAAGAGCCGTTCCCATATCCCAAGAATATACCTATGCTGTTAGTACCAAAATGTGCAACAGCAATATCAAGCCAATGATCATTGTTGAAATTCCCAACTGCAACCATGTAAGGAGCAGAATGTGAACCGGTCCGATATATCATATGACTTTTGAACTTTCCATCACCATACCCAAGAAATATAGATATACCGTTGATGTCACGATTGGCAACAACAATATCCAACCACTTGTCATTGTTGAAATTGCCAACGGCAATTGAGCAAGGGCCATAGTTATATTCGATAGGGTTTCGAGCTGTTGACAGAAACTTCAAGTCACACTTGTGAACTAAATGAAACTAGAAAGATGATGGAAAACCTGATCGATTGTTGGGCTCCAACTATCTATGTTGAGATTCTGTCAGATCTTCATAAGTTGTATAGTGAATATCGAAGTTTTTCGCACTACTACACTTGGATATGATCAACACAGATACTTTTTCATGTAATTCGATTTGGTCTGCAGAAACTCAAGTATGATAAGCTGAAAACGTTAATCAGATTGTTTCTTCATTCACAGTCTTTCATCTACTTTAATATTTGTGAAAAAGACTCATCGTTTGAAGAAAGAAATAATGATATGAGTGTGGTTGTTAGAGTACCGTAAGCTACATGTTTAAGTTGAATTTCTTCGCAATCAGTCGATTTCTTTGAAAACTATATTTTCAGCAATAAATTCAATCCAATGATGAAACTTTCGAACTGTTGTAGGGGGATAGTATTATCGATAAATCAATTACGAATAGTTATTTACATGTACTGCAAATCAGCAATAAATAATATAATAAATGTTTATTGATAGTTCATTACTTAATACTTATTGTCTTATCATACTATTATTCAGACTCACAAGAAAAATATTATATGAAATATTTAGATGTTGGATCACGGAGATACTTTTTACACCTAGTAAATTTTTAAAATTTCTAACATTAATATTTAAAAGTTTTTAAAGAGCATATATTCGGGCAAGACTGAAATGTGATTGGAATTTATTGATATAATAGTTTTAGTGTGAAGAAAAATAAGAACATACTTCTTGCTCTTGATGCAGTCAGACAAATTACTAATACACCAACAGATATTACCAGGCTGGTAAAGAGAGCAAGTGCACCTGTAGCTGTTAAAGATCGATGTTTTGACTGATGAAAATATTTTCTAATGGAAAATTTAAATACATGATGGTAGTTGTAAAGAAAAGAAAGAGATTTACACAAATACTGTAGTCATTAAAGAAGTCTTCACTATATTATAAACTGTGAAAAGTCTTCCTAAGTTAACTGGATTCAGTGTGGAGCTTTGGCGTTGTTGATTGCTGATGCTAGAATGTTGTTGATCATCTAAGTTTCAAATTGATATATTACCATAATCCATTGAAAATTAATTCACCTATCATAAAAATCGAAATGAACAACATACAGTTATCAGCTATTGAACATCTACTATTGAACTATATAGTTTTTTTAAAGTCACTCTATGTATACAGCAGTGCTCCTGCATTTCATATATGAAATAAATGTAGTTTTTTGATAAATAAAACTTTCAAGAAGAACAAATCGATTGGTCTACAGATTCTAATTTCGCATGGATAAATACATAGACAGTTTGTTTCTTTTTTCATTTAAAATATTTGATTGAGGACTTCATTGAACGTGCTTCTCAAAATTTATACAAAAGATCCAGTCTGTATGAAATGCGAATTATGAAAAGTTTTGAAGTTTAATAAAGATTGAAAATATTATCTACATAGAAAACAGTCAGGATAAGAATGTAACAAGACATACTTTCTTACAAGTTTTGTTTTTATCTGACAAATCAGTTTCTCATTTCGAATTTTATATCTTCTCTGTCTGAAATCGAGTCATTTTCTATTTTGTCTGTTCTATAAATATCTTAGAAACATAGAGATATATATTATTCACTACAGGATACATCCTCTATTCACTTCAATCAAATATTTGACGATGGAAAGTGCGTATGCCACCTATATTTTCGAAAAAAATGATTGTTTTTGTTAAGAACTGTGATTTAAATATTTTTTTATTCAATAATATCCTTGTACTTAGAAAAACAAATGGGTAAAATATGAAACGATTCGTATAATTCAGGTATTAATATAGTGACTGTGAGATTTAGGAAGAAACAGAAAAATCTTCAACAGATGCTAGTGGTTCAAACACTAGTAAATTATGGAGTTATTGAACCGTACCTGTCTATAAAATCTTTGAAGAAATCCCTATGCAAAACCTAGCGCAGCTTTTACTATATCGTTCGATTATTGGAGAGATTTTTTTGCATTATTGATCAAAGTGATTATATGAATGAAAAATCTATAAGAATACAAATCATTAGTATTTGTTGTTCAGAAAAATGGATAGAAAAAGTTACCAGAAAAGAATACTAAATCAAAGACGATTATGTCTTAAAATTTAATAATAACAATCGTGAGATAATAATATTTCACTTCTCTATAGAAACTAAACAATTACTGTTCACATAATAATGTTTAATAGTTGTCGAAAGTTTCTCTCAATGACATTCATTCTGATTTATGTCAATGTCATACATATAATATGAAGTCTACTAGAAAAGAATACACTCACGTTTTTTTAATGTGGTATGACTATTGACCCATAAAGTCATAAATGTTATCAACGAGTTACTTTTTAAATAATTACTAGTAATTTTGAAAATATATGATTTCTGTTTCTATTCTATGAAACCCACTTTTTTTAATCAGTGATGTAATAGCAAAACGGGCATACATAATTAATTTCCTCTCATTATTAATAATCGTATTTAAATATCTATCTTATTTTTATTTTGTTAGTAAATGTATTAGATACACTGCATACTCAAATGAGATCAAGCAGGAGAACATATGTTATTGTTATTTTTGTAACTTTTTTTATCGTAAACATTCGTATATAATATATGTTTACACTTTTCTTCTTGTCACTCGCTTTGATAGTATATGACGAAATTTTCTTCATTTGATATTTATTATAGAAAAAAGAAACTATCTTTTCGTTAAAAATAGCCCCAATCGCTATATCAACAATGCAGGAACTTTATATTTTGAGTAAACTATGTTTATCAAAAAACAAAAAAAGAGCATTTATTCTCAATAAGTATAGCTGTTAAGGTTTAAATATTCATAACTAGTTTACGACATTGAAAGTGTCTTTTCGCTAATTGATAAAGTCATTATCTAAATGAGAAATGTTTTTTTTTCTATTTTGGTAGTGTACAACTTACATAGGATATACTGTATTTTCATTGATGAAACAATGTCAAAAAAAACAACAATATCATTTCTATCAAATAACTACAACATACACACATGGGCCAGCATGGTTGAATAGTTAATAATAACAAAAAAAACGGCACAAGGCCAAAACAATCGCTCTGTGATATCTTCATAATGCTTCTTTCTTTCTCTTCATTGTCAAAATAGATGCTATTTTGACTATTTTCTCGTTCTTTACCTTTAACAATCATGAATCATAACTGAAAAAATATTTCAATTCTAAATAGATAAATGTAGTTTTATAATAACAAAAAATAAGAAAAAAACTGCATTGTCAGTTAATTTCAAAGATTTACTATACTGTATCATAGCGGGTCTTCTCCCATTTAAACTTTTCTTTAAATTGATTTTTATTCCACGTATTTTGCCACGCATCAAAAGATAATTTTTCAGTAAATTACTATGAAATTTGAATGCGCAAATGAGAGAAGGAAACATATAGACAATCAAAATATGTGATCTAGATTTTCAATTTTTACCTCATATTTCTTTTACATTTTTTTAAATAATGGATCTACGAAATCACTTTTTTTCAATCTTGCCTGCGTTTCTCTCAGTGAAATTCAGCTTTTTTTAACAATCAGCATAGCACCTTTAATAGAAAACCTAAGCTTTGGTTTATCAATATGTATTAGAACGGAAAAATATATGTGACAATGTAATTCATCAATTGTATCAAAGAGTTTATATGAGATCAACTTTACAAAACTATTGATCCTGGGACTATCTTGCAGAATCCTGATACAAAAAATAGATAGAGATATCATTGAAATTATTTGTTTCAATTGTCTAGACTGTCATAATTAACCCGTTACTGACTATTCGGTCATTTTCGGCTCATTCATTTACACTATCTGTTCGGAGTAATAGACCATTAGATCAAAGTAATTCTTAACCGTTATATACAGGGATGTGTTGTGAGCGTGCCTTTGAGTGAAGAAGATATTGACATTCACATCGTTGCGTATAGCCTTCTCATTTGCTTTCAGACAGAGATGACATGGTTTGTAATCTCTAATCGGCAGCGTAAAATACCAAAAGACATCGAGAATTCTTTTCTTCTAATATCTAGCGATATGTCTCATGTGTGATTGTGACACTAATTCTGCTTCTTTTTGTGACTATAGCATATATTTTATCGAACGGCATTGCTTTTCCATTGATTTCAATATAAAACGAACTTTCAGCTTAGTTTGATCAAACAAAGAACAGCTGTTAGCACCATTCGTGTGGAATTAAAATGTGAAACATGACATAGCTCCTATTATGAACCAAATGCAAACTGTTTTATTTTATATATTTTTTTGGAACACATTTACATACTCTCTTTTTATTTAATTCTCCATTAATGAAATAAGAAAGTAGCCAATCTATTCAAATGAATTGTTCATGATATACAGGTCTGTGATGGTCTCTGCTTAGCGTCTTTAACGGCGTGTGATGAGACACTAAGATTTTTTTCATGGTTTATTGGCGAGGGTGAATCGAGGAATGTTTACAGATTTTTTTAAGCTCTTTATACTTCAACATTCCTTTTAGATCTTATTGGATAAAATTGTTCGAAAAATGTTACTTGATTTTAGAATTTTTTACTTATTCCTCCCTGTCTACTTTCATTTTCTCTAACTGGCTGAGCAATATTGAGTAAAAGATCAATGTGAGATCACAGTTTCCATCTTCCCGTGAAAGTAACATAAAAATGCACACACACATAATCGCGTTTTGAATATGTTGAGCCTTTCAGAGCATCAAAACTTCTAATTATTGAAGCTGTGCACTGGCTCCATAAATGTCCTTATACACAACGAAATGAATGACTCGCAGCATTCCAGCATGTCTACAGTGGCACAAAAAGCTACAAACGCTGAAACAAAATGTCATTGAGCGAAAATGATGGAGTGTCTATTTGAAACGGCAAGAATCATTGTTTCAACCCAAAATAGACTTTAAATGTATGGTCACGTGTTTCAACGCAAGGATTTTGGGAAGAACATCAGAAATGGGATCAGTTGGTATTTTTTTCGAAGCGAACTCAACCGAATTGAAAAAATTCTCTAAGCGAATGGAACCAAGTTTAGCGAAAGTGAAGTTTGTTATGCTAATTAAAGTAGTAGTGCTTTACAAACGAAGAGTCTTTTATATAATCACAATAACAAATTGAATACCAACTAGGGTGGTGGAACGTTTTGAAATTGGGTGAGAATCAGTTTGATTTTCTTTGTTGTCATGAAATAGCTTTTCATGTATCAGCAGGAAGTTAATTGAGGAACTTCAGGTGACATATTGTTTTAGTCTATTTCATTCTGCTGTTGCCAGAAAAAGTACAGCGCTACATTTTTTGTACTCTATATCGACTGAGTTTCTAAATCTTGGGTGGAAGACAAAAGTTTCAACAGGCGATAAGACTTATTTACTTTAGATTAAAACATAAATCCAAAAAAAGTTTGACTTTATATTATTAAACAATATAAGAATTGAAATTCTTTGTTTTTGATCTAGCTTATCAAGTTTATTTTTTTACAAATATAAGCCAATAAATGATGATTAAGTTAGAGAAATTCGAAGTGTGTTTTGCATTCGATTTAGTATTATAAAAGCTTCTTCAGCAGTTGTTGCATTAACGAGAATATTAATTCTTAGAAGTTGAATGTTCCTTTCAACGAACATTATGATGGTTGATAACAAAACTATAAAAAAAACTTGGAAGTTTAAAAACGAAGAGTTATCTTGATTAAGTTGCTCTGATAAGCTATTTACTGAAAAACACAATAAGTTTTATTTTATTTTTTTCAAACGGGGGAATTAGTTCGCCAAAAATCGGAATTGGAGCATTTTTTGAAGGATTTGGTCTATGCTTAAGCATGATTTGCAGCTTTTTTTGTGACCATTACATTCAGCCATCTTATAAACATATCACGTAAACTCTGAATTAGTCTATTGTCACAATTTGATATTCGAACAAAAGTCCCTTGAAACTGACCTGTAGCTTAATCGAAAGAAAGGAATTTACTGATAAATAAATCTCATAGTCTTGAAAATGTCTTGAAATTCTCAGCAAAAATGGATACTTTCTTCTCAAGATACACAGCATTGAGCAGAAGAGAGTTCTTTTATGAAATGTCAGTGTTTTCTCCAAATTGAATATACCGATCGGATAGCATCCATTTTCGCTGATAATTTTATGGCATTTTAAGGATCATAAGACCTATATATTCGTAAAATTTCAAATCCGAATCCTTTTCTTTGAATTTTTCTATGAGACCAAAAACTCTTTCCAAGGGACATTGCATTATTCTAGAAGAAGAACAAACTATAGTATATACATGCTGAGGATCCATAATCGCTATTCTTCTGATCAACTCTCCTCGATTGTAAAAACTTCTCTTCAATTTTACGGTGTAAATACTGTCGAATCAATTTCTCAAGTTTTTGAAAGATTTGTTGACTATTTGAAATTTCACATATAGCAGAAAGTTTTGTGATTTGTTTTCTTTTCATTGGGTTCGTATCATATTCTGATCGGCAAGAATAATATTATTATTTTGTATCGAATTGTTAGAACTAATATGTCAATTGGATTCGAAATATCCGAGAGCGTCATATTAAGATAAACTTTTTCAGATTATATTTAGTTTATAGTTTTGCTGATATTTTAAATCATTGTCAAGATTCTATGTCAATAACTAAAATGAAAAGAATTGCTAAATCATAAAAGACAAGACTGGTTCTCAGACATGTTTTATTTTTGTGTTCGTTCATCGCATAATTCTAAGATTTATTAAGTCTTCATATCACTTTATGTAAATAATTTAAACGATGCTACAATGAACTGTAACAATACGATTAGTGAGCTTACTATAGTCTCATATTTTTTGTTTTCGTTCATTACAACATACAAATAAGACTGTTACAGGCCTCAGAACTCACACTAAAGTGAAATTCGTATTACAAACATGCCTAAAGTTGCAAGCAATCAAGTCACAAATTCATGAAATCGACTGATGCTGAGCCGACAAGAATCAAATTAAGACGAGGCTCAAGCTTCACCCAGCCTATACGTTCTGCCGCATCTGATACTAACAACAACGAATAATGAACATTTGAAGAAAATAAAGAATGAAGAAGATTATTCATTGAAGCATCACATTGCAATATAACTTGCTTACCTATTAAAATCAAAGAAAAAACTGTGAAATAATATCTAAGTTACGAGCGACATCTAATCGTTGTACGATAGAATTCTTTTTTTCTTGTTATATCTCAGAGAAAAATATCCATTGAACTCAAAATAAAAAATTATACCGATTCATTCCAACCGAATCGAATGTGACCAACCGATTTTTTAAAAATTTCTAACCGAACTAATTTCGGTTCGATTCGGTCAATACGGTTAAAAACTGAATCGATACCATCTCTGTGAATCATATTTCTCCAAGGAAACAAAATCAGTAAATGTAAAATATTATTCATTTTTCATTGTTAGTTTAAGGAAAAGAAAAATAAAAAAGCACCAACATAAGAATATTCACTCAAAAAAACAAAATTTCAAAGAGAAATAGAAATTTAAAAAATGTGTAATGTCGTACACACATGCACGGGCAAATATTCATTAGTAAAAGAGTAATAAATAACCACAGGACGCGCAGAATACAAAAAAAATATACAGTAGGATAAAATGAATATAAAAAAAAACCACACACACTATGTTGATTAAGATTCTTCGATTGACATTCGCTGTTTTGAAACTATTACTAGAAACGGTTACTTATCGTGAAAAACAATTAACAAAATATGTATTTAAATGTCAAACGCGTTTTGATTGAATTTGTTGAGCAGCTTGGCTACGTTCAGTTGCAATCATTCGGGCTTGATTCTTTCGTGTTATTATCATCTGACAAGGACCAAGTGGAAATGGTTCACCATCTATTTCCATGGGTACACCTCGTCGAAATCTTAATCTTATTTCACTTCCTATACCAAAAATAAAAGTTTTGCATATAACAAAAAAAAACGATTGTATATTTTTTTTCGTACCTTGTGCTATACGATGACCACGTCGTCCAAGTTGAATACGTGCTAATTCAAAATGTTTAAAACCAATTATTTCTAAATAACCATCAGAACAACTTTGTTCTCGAAATCGATCATCATCAGTTTGCGACCCTGCACACCAAAGATTATCATAAACTCCTTCCCATGGATTAGTTCCCGCTGCATATGAAGCTATATTTAATATTAGTACAGCATCAGGTCGCATACGAAGTAAATCTTCATTCATACTTCTTCCATCAACTTGAAGTTCAAAAAAATTAGCAATATTTCCACATAAATACTGACAATCACAAAAAGTATTGCTAATATGAATATAAAAATTAGAATTAAAAAAATTAAGTTGAAAATAGAAAATTTACCAACTAATACACCCATAAGCTAATTTATTAAATATTCGATTAGCATAACGACCTGGATTTGCATTACGTTTCAGATGAAAATCAAGTGCAATCTACATAAATATGGATGAATTGATTATATGGTTGGAATAATTTATAAAACGTTGTTGTTCTACTCAGGAAAAGCGATGAAAATTATTTTTAATTATTGATTTTCATCATGAGATATTTCATATCTCATATTTTTTGAAACTCATTATTCATAACGTAACCAATTGATCATCATATATTAGAATGATAAATCATGTGCTGACATGCTATCAATCTAGATCAACGTCGATATTATTATTAGTTATTCATTAGAATATTCAACTACATATAATCTTCGATCACATTTTTTTTGTTTTTCTTTTAAAAAAATCAATTTTTTACACTATACTTCTAGTCCAGGTACTTACGACTCAACTATTTGAACTAATACCTACCGGCTGAACTGATAATGAGACTAGGGAAAATGTAAAAGAAGTTCGTGTCTACCGGCTTTTAGGGCCAAGTTAGAAATGTTTCACTAAATTTTCAATTTAGTTGCAGGAATATATCAACAAATTAAAGAATAGAATTTCGACACAAACTTTGGCCGTAGATTAGTCTAATGATCTATAAAATATCTTGAAATTTTAGAATATTCTCCCTGTGATTCAATCTATTTATGAGCAAAAGTTCACGCAAAATACTGCTTTTTTAAGTTTTTGGGTATATACCTAAAAATAAGTTGAAAATTCAGTAAAAAAAGTGATAACTTAGCTCCGAAAGCTCATGGACAAGAACTGTTTTATATTTTCACTAGCATCATCAAGACATTCTTGTAGGTCTAGTATGAGCTAAAACACCGGATAGCAGTTCGAGTGGTTCTCTTATTAGAAACATGGTTTTGATATTTGTGCTAGATACATTCGCTAGAGAAAGATATTATATATGTCTAAGAAATGCTGAATATATATTTATATATTTTGCTGTCAAAGATCATAATTGATTTACGCGAAGTCGGAATTCTAAGATAGTTCATATCACTTCAGACGAAAACAGGAACATCATTGGAATGAATCAAACAAAGACCAAGAATTAGAGCATGAAATGTTCGGGCGAGGGTACAAAGAAGGAAAGATCTGAATGAACATGAAGATGTTAATGAGAATATGTTCGTATTCTGTTCTTCATTCTTTCATTGTTCAAATCTACTGTCAACATGATCCATACTTTTCCGCATTCTCATCATCATCTCTGATTCTTCAGATTCTAACGCTTAGTCTTTCTTCAAGTTCTGCATTTATCAAAACCTATTTCAATTTCGACTACATTACATATTTAACAACTTGTCATATATGTTTTAAAGCAAAGATATATTATTCAGTATAATAAAACCTTATCAAAGAGTATGTTAGTTAATTGAAAGAACGAAGAAAACAACAGGTGAAGCATCAATATGTAACCATCTTCGAATGAAAGTTCTTTTCCATATTCGTCCAAAACTTTATAAAATTTACCTGAGCATCAGCACCAAAACTTAGATAGTTATTAAAAACAGGTTGTGCAACCTAAAAGACCTTAATTAATTTTTAATTTTAATCAGTAGCATTTTTATTAACCTCTATTCTAGCAACTCCAGTATTTACAGTAGCTTGAACATCAATTTTCCATCGATCAAGTAAACATGTCTCTGATCTTGCTAATGATTGAATAGCAGGTCCTAATGCTTCACCACGATAACCAACACCCCAGCCGAGAAATCTGGCCATATCATTTCCTGTTCCTAATGGAATAACACCAACACTAACAAAATCCATATACTGCATTTGTGATGTATCAAGTGCTGATAAAACCCAGCCAACTGTTCCATCTCCGCCACATGCTAATGTTAGAAAAGACAACAAATATCTTTAAAAAAAAAAAGAAAAGAAAAAAACGACAACACCAACCAATAATTCTTAAATTCCTTTCATGTTGATTTTCTGCTAAACCTTTTTGGGGTCCACGATCTTTACTAAGATCATAAACATTCTCTTCACCTATTTGAGCTTTTAATTGATCAAATACAAATTGACCTTGCAAACCACCACTAGAAACAGAAAAAAAATGGATTTTAAATTTTAAAATAACTAAAATAAATTTATACGATTTTGGATTCACAAATGCAATTATTTTTTCTTCATATGCATTGTGTTCAGTTAGATCTGTAAATGTTTTTGGCACTGCCGACGAATTATTATCGCTGGTTCTATTCATTTTTATTTATTGAGAATTAAAGCAGATGTTGTACTTCCAACTATCGTCGACAATGACGGAGATGAAACATCTAAATATTTAAATTAATTAAATATAGAAATCTGACTATTAACATTGCTGAAAAAAAGTATTAAGCTATTAGAGGAATGTAAATTGTTTACTCTCTTCCAATTGGCCGATTCTAAACGAGCAATGTTATTTGTCATACATAAAAATCATAAACATGAAAGAATAAAGTAATACTTTAAAATGTCATCTCGGCATCGTTTTCTTCAACGATCAATTACTCATGTTTCATTTCATAATCGTCTTACTGAAGAAGATGTTATGTGGCGCCGACGCGAACATGAACGAGAAAATGAAGAAAAAGACGATGAGAAGCGACGACATCGATCTCGATCACCTTATGAAAAACAAAAACGACATTCTCGAAAACAACGTTCATCGTCTTCATCAAACGAAGAAAGTAACAACAAGAATAATAACAATCAAACTGAAGCTGAATTTGGTCCACCATTACCATCTAATCTGGGTATAAATGCTGATCGTTGGGATCATGCTTTTTTTATGCAACGATATCCAGACGAATATGAAAAACAAATTAATAAATCCAAACGAGAGAATTCTACGAGTAGCGAGGATAAGAAAAAAAAGAAAAAAAATTCCAAACATCATCAACATAGAAGAATGGAAGAAAAAAATAATAAGAAAAGTAAACGCCGACATCGATCGCGAAGTTAAATTTATATATTTTTTTTTTCTTATAAGTCAGATAAGTTGTTTATTCATTATTATTATTTTTTTGTTCAATAGTTAATAAAGAGAATCAATAATAAACAATTTTATCCAACGAATAGATAATTATTATGAAAAAAAAAAGTAAAAATAATAACGAATGATCGAAAAATAATTCAATAAAATGTACATCTATTTTTCAGCCTCTTAAAGGGACTCACAGAAATTTCAAAGTAGTGATTTTGTATTGTTTTTTTGAATATAGATTCAATATTTCTCTAAGATTTTAGACTTAGGTATTATAAGTCGACCTTTAAAGGCTCAAAACCTAAGTTTAGACGGAAAAAAATTATCTTTCTTTTTTTTGCATAGAAATAAAGGTGAAATTAGTTTCTACAGATAGAAATAAGAATCAAGAGTTTCAGAATAATCATTCAGTAATGACCACATCCATTTTACAAGTCGGTTGTCCATAAAAAGTGAGAAAATTGACACATTACTCCTTATCAGAATACTCACTCTTGCGCACTAACTTGTAGAAAACTAATCATTGGTGTATCATTTTATGAAGAAATGTTAGTTCTTTCGCTTGCTGTATTTGAAATAATTTTTGTTCTCACAATGGATATAGCTTGATTTCTTCAAGCTCCTCCAAACTTAATTTAAGGGTGTCGAAAAAGTCAGTTCACACCTCTTGAGCTAAAACTTCTAAGAAAATTGTCAATTAATATTGAGAAAGAACACAAAATTATGTTTCAAACCGAATATTTTTCGAATTTCTACAGACTTTTTTAAGAGGCTAAAAAATGAATAAACATTTTGTCAAACTACTATTCGATCATCCGTTACTCACCATGACGAATGACTAGTTATCTATACAAACAATAAAAAAGAGAACAGCTTAAACTAGTGAACATCATTTGATTCTATATTAAGTAGTGAAACAGTATGATCATGATAATCTTTCAATATTATCGATACTTTTTTCTTTTAAACCAAGAGAGTATGAGTCACTTCAATAAAGCTAAATATTTTACATCTCTATACAATGAATCCATATTAATTGTGCTGTCTCAATCAATTACTGTAAATACACTACTTACTCATCACTAATTTTGAGAAAATGGTAATATATGTGTTCATATCATGAGCGAAGTTCAAAATTGATTGATTCTTTTCTTTTTATAGTACATCTCTTGTTTAACTGTTCTATGACTATTTGAGACAATTAATTATAACGGATAACTCATAAAGAATAGATCTGTCAATATTTTGCATATATTTTGATAGTATTACAATAGAAAGAAACAAATTTTGTTTTTACAAGATGCATCTTTTGATTTTCTACAATCTTAGATATTTCAACTGATTCGATTAATATTCGTTACTTTGAAATTGACTATGAAAAAGATATGTCTAAAATCTACAACGTTTAAAACAAAGCTTTTTTGCTAATTTTTATTCTACACACTTAAACACTTGAGTAAGTCTTTTTTCAGTTTCTAAATTGGTTTGAAATAAAAAACCGATGACAACACATGACAAATGAAGTATTTTAAAAGTTTCAAAGTTGAATTATTTGTCTCTGAATAAACATCGTTGTAAATACACGAAAAATGTATACTGATGGTATTGACTATTCAGATGTGAATTTAGGGGTATGATTTTATCCTTATTTCTGGAAATCTTCATAAACTTAAGCAGGTACATATCACGACTGAAGAATCCAGATATTACAAGGAATATGTTTACATACTACTAACCATTGACCACTTATCTTTCGAAATTATTAAAAATTTTGACAAACCTAAACGAAGTCATAAAGATTATTTCGCAAATGAAAAACCATTAGTAATAGCAAACATTTTCGTTTATTAACAATAATGTTTATTCAGAGATAAATAAATCAATTTTGAAACTTTTAAAATACTTCATTTGTCATGTGTTGTTGTCATTTTTTGTTCCAAATCAATTTAGAAACAGAAAAAAAGACTTACTCAAGTGTTTAGGTGTGCAGAATAAAAATTAACAAAAAAGCTTTGTTTTAAACGTTGTAGATTTGAGACATATCTTTTTCATCGTCAATTACAACGTAACGAATCCTAATCGAATCAGTTGAAACATGTAAGATTGTAGAAAATTAAAAGATGCATCTTGTAAAAGCAAAATTTGTTTCCTCCTGTAGTAATACTATCAAAATATATGCAAAATATTGACAGATCCATTCTTTCCCATGCCTTCGATTACGATTGAGCTGCGACACAGTTATGCCGTAACTGCGTCGCAATTACTAAAAAATCATTGGTTAGAAATTCAAATCTGTAGTTCTGTATTTTATTTTGTTTTTATTCTGAATAAAAATTTATTTATAACAAAAAAAAAAGAAAGACTAAAAAAAAGTTATAAAATCGCAATAAAAAATTAAAATAAAAAAAAAACTGGAATGAAAAAATTTTCAATAAAAAGATTAAAATTAAAAAAAAAGAATTATTTAATCTAAAAAAATTAAAAAGTAAAATAAAAGAATTAAAAATTTAAACTAAAAAATTAATCAAAAATTAAAAGTAAAAAATTTAATTAAAAACATTAACCCTTTGGCTGTCGACGTAAGAGAAGAAAGAAACGATTTTTCAGAAAATTTATTTCTTTTTTATAGAACAATCCATATAGCGTGCCTTAATAAAATGATGATTTGGGAAGCGCATGGTGCCTAAGGTTTGTTTTTACGCAAATACATTTGAAAAACATACATTATGAATGTTTGCTTTAGTTCTTGCGAAGACGAGACTCTTGACGTATATATGCGTCGACGACAGCCAAAGGGTTAAGAAAAAAAAACCTAAATTGACAAATTTGTCAAAAATCGAAAATGAAAAAGTTTAAATAAAAAGATCAAAACAAAAAACAACTAAATTAAAAAATTAAAACTAAAAAAATATAAAAATTAATAATTAAAAATTAATGAAATAAAAATCTAACCTCGAATTCGAATTCGTGACCCCAGAAAACTCCGTACACAACGTTTTCATTTTGAAAATTTGAATACATGGTTGGATAGTGTACTGGCTATAGAAGGATGAAATATGAACCATACTATCACAACGACTTCCTTTTATACGGTCATCGTGTCTAGCTAAGTCTTAGCGCTAAGATATGGTCAATTACAAATAAGCCGAAATCGTTCGTGATTGGTTCTATCAAATGCATTGGCTCGTACGGGGCGAGTATTGCGGCGTAGTTGCGCTCATCTGCATCGCAGTAATTATAGTCTCTGGCAGCGGTGTTCACTGCGACACAGTTGTAAAAAAAAGAGGCGACATGAGTTATGGACCACTCATTCATTTAAGAATGAGTAGAAACTTTGTCATGAAATACTCATATTCATTGATCGATGGATGAAATAAGAAGCTATATTTATCGAAACCCCTCTAATAACAATTATATGTTTTCTATTGACTTGTTATTTAGTATCTCACATGTTTTCGATTTTCTTCTCTTTTGAAATTTAACAAGTGATAAGAGTTTATGTTCTAATTATGTATTTTTTTATAGAAAAAGCAAATGTATTAACACCTATTTCAATTGAAACATAAAATACTCTTACTTCTCGTCATACAAGTAAATCATTAAGATTTTTATAATGTTTCTGTTAATTCATAAAACTGAAAAAAAGAAAGATGCCTCCTTTTTTAAAAATTCCCTCAAACGTAACAGAACGACATATATGTTTTTTAGGTAATATAATTGCTGCGAAAAAAAATCGACACAAATTGAATTTAATTCGTGCAAATACATTTTCTTTTCTAGCTGATATTTAGTTCTCACAAAGATGTAACTGTACTTTGATTAAATGAAACTGAAGTACAATCGTCTATTCGAAATAATTTATTCGGTTTGTCATAAGAGGACGGTTCAATAAAAGAGGATGTGCATCATCATACCGATTTGCAGATGAATATCAACATAATAAAGAATTTAATATGAAAAAGAAAAAAATCACAGTTGTAATTAAAAGTGAATGAAAGCTGATATTCAACAAAAAAATTGAAGCTATACTAATAGAATGACTATATATAAAACATGACTGACTCAGAACTTCAAAATTTGAATCTACCATTAAAGGTTTTCAGTTGTAATTAAATAATCTGAATGCTACATATCGACTAATCAATCTATTCACTGTATTAATCGTTTTTTGTTGAATTTAACGATACACTCTATACATAAAATTAACTATTTACATATCGAATCATGGTTAGTTTTAGTCAACTCACATCTTATTTATTTGGAATTAATATTCGTGCATTTAACAGGTCAACATGAGCGTTAATAATAATTAGAAGCACAATTCTCTTTTGGATGACCGTTACAATGCATGCATCAATTTTTGAAATCATCTTGGATAATCGCAAGACATGTTTTTGGTCCATATAGAATCTCCTCAACGTCTATTAGGTTTATTGTTTTCTAGTTAGTCTATTAAAATTGCATCAATTCCTACGCTATAATATCCAAGATGACATTTTTTTCTTATTAAGAATGTAGTTCCCTGTGGATTGTTTATATTAGCCATGATCAGTTTTTATTTGCTCTATCCAAAGCTGTAGTCATAACTCATGAAATACGAAACAAAGGTTTCGAAACTAGTCGAAAAGTCGCAATTTTAGTTTTTGACCATTTTCTATTGGGTTCGAGGTCGGTGTTTTGCGTTACATAAAACTTAAAAATAGACTCGAAAAGAGTGTTCAAAACTGATTGCAAAAAGCATGAAGAATCATAAAAAAAAGTCCGGTAATTCTCAATATTGAGTATGTGCTTGTTCGCAGAAATAAAACAATTTCTTGAATTTCTAATTGCAGTTTAGAATAGTGAAAATGATTGTATTTTTTAGCATTTCTTTCTGCCAGTTGTAATCAATTTTGAACTCTCTTTCTGAATCTATTCTTAGGTTTTGTCTAATGCAAAACACAGGTCTCAAAATCAGTATAAATTGGTAAAAAAAAAGACTTGAAAAATACGAATATTTCAACTAGAGCTTTGGATAGAACAAATAAAAACTGAGCATGTTTAGTAAAAATATACATAGAACCTATGTTCTTAATAAGGAAAAAAATATCATAGTTGACATCACGTTTTAGGAATTGGTACATGCCTATATTCTATCAAGTGTAATGATTGCGTTTGATATCTGCTTTGGAAAAATGAAGCAACAATGAATGCTCATTCTTGCTAAGAAATACATAACTTTTAATAACAGATATCGCATGAATATGACATAAGTTTGATGAAGTTTAATGTGGCTGAATGTAATGCTGTCACCTTATTCATTATTTTGTTTTACATCTAATGAAAGATTTTATGACATACTAGCAATCGATGTATCAAGTAAAACTAAAGAACGCATTCCAATCGAGAGCTTTGTGATTTTTAATACGATACTCGCATTGCTTTCTACCTGTTTATTGCCATGTCGAAATACATACATCACCGAATCAAAACAAGCTAAATGGTAATGTCTGACAAGATCAATGCAAACACAAACAAATACGATTATTCATATCATAACATTAAGAAACCTGCAAAATGTCTTCAAGTATTGATGTTGTTTTTCTATTTCTACTTCAATAAAACATTTTTTTATTATATGATGCCAAAAATACTTTGTGTGTGTAATAGAAAGAAAAAACAGAGATAATACTGTCGAAATAAAGCCAAAAATATCCTATCAATATCTGTCCCCTATCGAAAAAAATTTATTCTTGATCGACAGATCTTGTTGATTGCTTAATATTTTCAAGTCGAATACGACATAGTTTGAGAAGATTGTCCACAAAAATATCAAAATCTTCAAGAATACATCGATGACTAACAATACATACACGAATATAAAGTTGACCATGAATACGAGTTGTTGATGCTACTGCAATACCAGATAATTGAATATCAGCCAGAAGTTCATTATTAAACACATCAATTGATTCGTTATTAGATGTATCTAATTCTTTAGGCTCTAATCGAAAATTTACAATATTTAATGTTATAGGACGAAAAATACGAATAAAATCTTGATATTTTTCTAACAGAGAAGCTAAATATTGAGCTTGTTGACAATTGTCGGCAATTTTTTGACCTAATTTTATAGTGCCATGTTCTTTCAATGTAAACCAAACTTTTAATGCTCGAAATGGACGTGATAATTCAGAACCTAAATCACAAAACCATGGTTTATCAACTGCACAACCACGTTCAGTATCAGCTAAATATGATTGATGAACAGAAAAAGTCGATAAAAGATGAGTACCATCACGAATAAGAACACAACCAGCAGCATATGGACAATGAAGCCATTTATGAAAATCAAATGCTAAAGAATCCGCTTGTTCAATACCTTGTACTAAATGACGACGTTCTGGATCAAGTATAATTAAACCACCAAAAGCACCATCAACATGAAACCACATATTTTCTTTACGAGCAATCCATGAAAGTTCAACAAGATTATCAAAAGCACCTGTATTGACTGTTCCTGAAATGTAAAAAGAAATGAGTTTAAAAAAGTTTTTTTCAACACTAAGTTATACCGGCATTGCCAACGATACAAAATGGAGTTAAACCATTTTTTCGATCGTTTTCTATTGTCTTCTTTAATTCATCAATCTTAATACAAAACTTATCATCGACAGATATTATATGCATTGCTTTCGAACCAAATCCTAATAATTCTAATGCTTTACCAACACACATATGTACTTCTTTTGATGCATAAACAATCAATTGTGGTCCATGAACTATTCCATCTTGTCTAACATTAGTTAAAAATTGACGGCGTGCTGTTGCCATACAAATAATTGAAGCCATTGATGTTCCATTGACAACAATACCACCATTGTCACTTTTAGGAAAACCAAATAATTGTCGCATCCATTGAATAACTATTCGTTCAACAAAAACAGCACTATGACTACCTCCTCCTGCATTGATATTCATAGTTGCCATTATCATCTCAGCTAATATACCACCTAATGTACCTTCACCCATGACCCACCCCCAAAAACGAGGATGAGTATTACCTCTAGTATATGGTAAAACATGTTTTATTACATCATGACATACGTCTGATAGCGCTTGACCTTGTTCAGGTAAAGATTCATGTTCGATAGATTGACGAATCTCGATGGGAACTGGTTGCCAAACAGGATGACTTCGTATTGTTTGAATAGATTCTATAGATGAATCAAGCATTTGATGTGCAATATGTCTAGTTGATAACCAATCTGTAGGATCAAGAGATGTATTATTTATTTTATTAATTTCTATTGATGAAGATAATTTCAATTCAGAAATTTCATTAATTAAATTAATCATTTGTTTTTTCCATTCATTCAGTGATTCAACATCATTGACAGATTCATATAATTTCTTCGACGCCTGTTCAGTCAATTTATACAATTTTGAATACTCCATTTCGATTAAAAATTGATAAATGTTTTGGTTATGTTATTCTCTTGATATCCATATACTGGCTTTATAAATGATCACTGATAAGAAAAGAAAAATGAATCAGTCATGTTTTTTTCGTTGTAACGCTTATATCTGTAACGACAAACTAAACAACGATAGATAAACGTTTGTTTTTCTTTTTTTTTTCTTTTTTTTCTTTTAATTATTTATCAATGAGTATCAAATTTTGTTCTTTATCATCGTGATTAAAAGAAAAATGACTTCTCATCTAGGATAAAATAAGTCGTCTCAAATAACAAAAAAAAATGAGAATAACAAAAACAAACCAATGAAAAATTAACATCAAGTTTCTACATTTTATCATCGTCCTCATCTTCTTCTTCCAGTAATGTCTAAAAATAAATAATTATATAATTGAGAATAAAGTAAAAAATATATTTCATTTTTGTATATTGTTCAGCATTTTCAAAGGTATGTATTGATACTCTTTCATGTTTTTCATCATCAACTAAGCAATATCAAAAATTGAATATTAATTAAGACTTTGTTTTGCTTGTACTTATTTTGTTCAATCCAACTTAGTTCTAATTCAAACATTTGGTCTTTAACTTCATCATGAACTTGCTAACAACTAGAAAAATATCCAATAAAGAAATATTTTATTAGTAAAAAAGAAACGGATGGACCATAACGAATCTGAGTGAATATAAATCCAATTTTCCTTTCATTTAAAAGTCATTAAAAAATATTTACTCATATACCAAAAATAGAGAATTCGAAGCTTTACAAAGCTAACAACTTCACTTTTTACCAAGAATACTGCTTTTGCACGACAATCTAAATATTTATATATGTTACATATTTCCACTCTGCTGCATCGTTGTTCGAATAACAGTTTAGAATGTCCTATCGAAAATACCTTTTTCGAAATGCATCCGTTTTTTCGTCTCTGAAAACATGTCTTACACAATACATAGGTGTGCGTAGACTCGAGAGCTTTTTTCGTTCTTACTCGATTGCTTCCATATAGAAATAAATATTCTATATAAAAAACTTGAATATATATACTGAAATATGTTTATATTACAATAGTGTCTATATTTCAGTTACATTAGATTTAAAATAAACCAACAGTTCTGGATCTGGCACATTTTCTCAAGGACAAAAAACTGGGAACATTTCGTAAAGAACATTTTAGCATGTATTGGTTACTCGTATTTTTCAAAAGTATGTAGAGTGTCGAAAGCAACGGATGTTGATATCAAGATATAGAGAATTTTGACTTATATTTGACTAATTCACTTCTTGATGATGATTTTTTTAAGTTCTGTGGAGGAGTTTTAAGTTTCTACCCTATATACTTCAACATTCATTTTAAATCATGTTTCGTTAAAATGCAGGGTTCGGTTTTCTACAACACTCCGTGACTGATGAACTGAAGCATGATATGTTTTCGCCAAAATTTACGAAAAATCAAATAGATCCTAAAATGGATGTAAAATTTTATTTCTTTTTCATTTATTGTGTTCTGAATTTTTATATGAAGCTTCCATTGTAAATTTTGAAGAATAAGCGATTTTATCGAGAAGATTTTCGATAGAAATCTAGCAAATTTTTCAGTGGCGGTAGCACACTTTTTTCATTTGTTCAGAAATATACAGTGTATCTCAATGTATATGTTGTGTCGATATTACAAAAAAAGCTTCTGTAAGAGTGAAGTACACAGTTGTGTAGAGCTTGAAATTCTTCATTTTTTTATATATAAGAATGAATATATTAGTTAATGATTGAAAAATTGCATTTACAGTTAGTCCGATTTATGATGATTTATCTTTTAGTTTCTGTTGAATATTTTAAATTTTCAACAATATTTTAAAAGGATTTATTTAAGAGATACAAATTGAAATATTCATTTTCTTTTTTCATAAATTAACTTTTTGTCTCAATTTTGATCACTAATTTTTAAACATGAGATATTTACATTTTTGCTACTTGTTTAACTGCATATTCCAAATTTAATACCGGTAACTAAAATAACTAAAGTCTAACATTGATTTTCCGATAAATTATAAATCATACCTTAAGTTTTTCGAATATTGTCTTAGCTGTTTTTTGTGCTTTATCTACAGCAATACCATAATAACTCTGAAATACTAAATAATCATCATCTTACATCTAATAAAATCTTCTTACATATGTAACACCAGATGGTTCAAAACCATATAATTGTAGTTCATCACTTTCATAAGCTGCTAAGAGAATAAAACAGCCAAATGGTCTTACAAAATCATATACTGTATAAGCATGCATATATATTGCAAGACGATCTGCTGCATACTAAACAAAAATCAAGCATTTGATCAATAAAGTCGCTTAAAGTCACACATACTTTCACTGGAATCGATGCGCCATAGTCATATTTATTTTGTTTAGCTTCATCTCGAGCAATAAGTTAAAAATTGTCTTGCAACAGCATTTTGTTTTACAAAAATTTGATTAAATATCAAATATAGCTTTTGTTTTAAAAACCATTCTCATGTGTTTATCAACATATTATGAAGACGTTCATTTGAACCAGATTCATAAAGACGTGATGTAATAATTTTTTCATCTACAAATACTACAGCATCTTTACATCGTAATACTACAATTGTTCCACTTATTTCAACAGCTTTATTAGCAAATTCAACTTGAAAAACACGAGCATCAGAAAAAATTGTGATGTACTTAAATCATACTAATTAAAGAAATTATTTAATTTGAAAAATAAAATTTTTTTATTTAAACCTACACTAGACTCCATAGATGCCATGTGGGTTTTGTCTCTTATTAATAAAAACTCATGAAACTAAATAGAAAAATTCTGATTTGTTCGTTTCATATTTACCCAACTTCCAATCTCTTTCTTTTTTTCTTTTCACACAAATGGATTCGTTTCTGTATGTAACATGTATGAATGAAAGTATGAAAAAAAATAATATTTTTTTCCTCAAAAAATTCATTCTATGAACAAGTTTTTTCTCTATTATTATTTAGGTTTTTCAAAACATATTCAATCTACAACAGAACAAAATTTAAAAGAAATTGAAGCTGATGATCTCCTATTAAAACGTAAAAAGAAATGAGAATTAATTCAATAATTTTCTTATTTTTGTTTTATTTGTAGAATTAAAATCTGAGTTAGAACAACGATATACAGCTCTTGAAGAATTACAAAAACATGGAACTAAATATGATCAACATGAAGTTGAAAAAGAATTAGAAATACTTGAAAAATTACAATATAAATATAATAAACTTGAAGCTAAAAGAAAAAAACTTGCTAAACAAAATTATGAACAAGTAAAAAAACAAAATTTTATTTGATAATTCTTGTTAAAAATAATTTATTAAATTTTTTTCTAGATTTCCAAATTTGTTGATGCATATGAAACTGGCCTAAGTGCATTAAAAAGTGATGTTAATGATAGAAGTGTATTGGGAACAACAAACGAACATAATGATTCATTGACCAGATTAAATACATTTCAAAGTAAATGAACAATTACATGTTACAAAGAAAGATTTCGATCATTTTATTTTTAAATTTAAAAATATTTCTAAATGTAACAAGCTTAAGGAGATCTCTCTTTCTAAGTTTCTGAAGGATTCCTCATGAGAAATATTTGAAACTTTCACAATAGATAAATTTTGATGAGTAGAACAAAAATTGTCATAGACTTTGAATTTCCAAATATTTCATTTTACGAAATATTGAAATCGCAAAAGTTAAAATCACCTCACTTTCTCCGTCACAATAAGTCCGGTAGAGCTGTTTTTTTTACAGATACTAGACATTGTTTCAGATGGCTACCTATTTTGGTTTTCTTCAACTCAAATAAAAAGATTAAAACACTGAACGTACCATCAAAAATACAATGTTTCTTTTAAGTCTACTAAAAATCAAGGATACAATATTTTTTTGAAACAAAAAAGTACGCATTCTAAACAGTCTAATGCTTGTAAAAAGAAGTTTCCGCACTATCGAATGTACTATGTTGCAGAAACAGAGGTGATTCTGTGCTTTTGTGTGAAAAGTGCTTGCGAGAAAAACGAAGAGTGAGTTTGCCTGTTTCAATTGAGACTTTGTTCTCTAACTAAAGTGATTGAAAATGGACCATACTCGGCAATGTTAGAGATCTCTGATCTATACTCTCAGCACCTTTGGAATGAAAAATAATCATTATCATTAGAAAAATTTCATATACAAAAAAGTAACCCCAATGTTAGTTTTCCTGCTAGTGATTTCGAGAGTTAGATTTAATAAAAGTACTAAATAACAACGAAGAGTCCTAATTTATATGACATTTGACAGAGGACAATTCGAACTGTATCAACAGTGAAAAACTAAAACTCGACAAAATTATGACTTTAACAGGCAGAAAAAGAATATCCGTGTAGTGCATCAGTTGGCAGCAGGACATTCTATTACCAGTATATTCATTAAAGTTAATTATGAGTAGAATGCGTCGAATCCAAAAATTTTTCGGTCCCGAACCTGAACTTTACTTTAAATCTTAACTAATTTTTTTTCATTTACACTTGATAATTCTTCCAAAGGTATGAGATATTTTTTGTGATTATTTTTATACGGCAGTTTACAGACTCTACATATTTCTAATAACAATCAAGTTAATATTAGTTCTTTTAGAATATCGCTCTTCGGAACAGTTTTGGATCTAAGCAAGTTCTAATCCTATCCAACGAACTCTAACTAAGAGCTTCTGAAAGCAGTTTATAAACGAGCTTTTATGATGCGATGTAGAAAAATTAGAATCATTAGACTTAATTATGAAACGGTTGACTTTGACTCTAGATCATTTATTTTATTGTAAAGAACAACTATTTTAATTATGTAAGGATTTTTATTCAAATATGTAAAAAGATATTAAAGTTGATTAGAGAATCATATTTCAGTAGGATAATCTCAATTTTAAAATGACTAAGGTAAAGTATAATGTCTATCTGCCACTCTTTCATTAAGAACTTACGTATTATCTAGAAAAAATTTCTTTTATCCTTTTTTTAGGTGCTGATTTCGATACAAGTCAAATAGATCCATTATTTAAGAAACGCTTGGATAACTATTGGTAAATTTTCTTTTTCTACATAATCTTTTATCTTTTAATATTTGTCGTATGTATTTTATAGGAAAGAAGGCAGTTCAATTTATTATCGATAGTGTAAAAAAAAAGTATTCGACTGTAAAACTTTTTTTTTGATCTTTGTATTGTTGATTAAAATTCTTGAAAATAAAGAAAACAATTATTTGTCAATAATGTTTTTACTAAATCAGATTAGTATATCATCAATACATGAAATTCTATTACAAATTTGCAATAAATAATCTCGATTAACACGAGAATATAGTCATTGAATATTCAGTAAAGTTAACATTGATATTGAATATATTTTAGTTATACATTAAAATTGACGATATTTAAATTTTTCATTTTGGTTGTGAAATATGAAAAAAATGAGAATACTAATGATGAAATGAAAAATCTTAATATCTATTCCAAAACTTTGATGCATAAAAATTAACTTATGCGAAAAAGTCAAGATGCGTTTGTTGATACCAGGATTGTTGTTCTCGGCAATCTTACTCTTATGACTTTGATGGTCTAGGGTATATGTGAGGATGAAGATAAGAACGACATGTACATCGTATTTTAATCTATTATTATATTTGTTTGATTGATAAAGATTATAATAAAGTATTTATTGGTGAGCCAGTGTTACGGTTTCCATTTAATAGTGATGTCTCGGGAAATATTACTTAAGTTGATTGATTAGCGTAATCCGAAACTTATGGAATAATTTTTTAAGTTGGACCAATAATAAAAAGCATTCTTACAGTATCTCTGTTTGGTTTCATATGGTAGAGATTTGTTAGTTTCGACCATAACACATTTGAAGAGGATGAAGATAATGAAAACTGAAATTGCAAAAAACTTGAATGAAACTATACCGAGTCAATACTTATTACAAGCCAGAATAGCTGTTGCTTTTTTAGTCTCTTTCTTCTTGAAAAATTACAACATAAACTAATTATCTGTATCGAAGATACAAAAAAAAGAAATTTTCAATTAAGTATTGGCAATGCAGTAATTTTTAGTTTTCTATCCGTATTTGTTATCGAATTACGATCTCATACACGTTTACCTCAAGGGTGTGAATTATTTTGTATAGAATTTACGCATATGACAGTTCTAGTCTAGCACACGAACTTGAACCTATCAAATATTTACTAGAATGCCAAAAAGGGATTTAATCGATATTTGAATTGGTGTAATCAGTGTATTTTTTTTTCTTAAAAATTTCAAACATTGGAATGTATTTATTATTCTAAACAGAGTTTATTTCATAGTTCGAGTATGTTCAAATATTTGCCATAACAATATATTTGTACTGACATTTTCTTTGAACGTTATTCAAATAACAACTGCTTAACTATATTAATTTTTAATTTGTCAACAGAACAATCAGTAAATGATATTCAAATGAACAGTTAAAATTATATTGATATTCAATAATAGACTTTGTTGCTTAAAAAAACAAGAAATATTACATGATAACTTTTATAGCTAATTCAACTATGTTTTCTTCCATGTCACCTTAAGTAGTTTTACATAATAATAAATACAAATGCTTGGTTAATTTTTACTATGATTAGTCATGATTTCAAAATACTGGATTTTCTTTGCAAAAAAAAAATGAACTTCCTTTTCAATTTTATTTATTATATCAACGCAACTTTTTTATTAGACTAAATTTGTCCTTAGTGATTAAAAGTATATCTCTATTATTTTACATTCATTCGTATTCTCAGAAATCAACATTATTATTTGTAATATTCAATTTAAAAACTATTTAAATTAATCGGTCCATTCCATATTATCGTATTTAAGAATTCTATTTCATTATAATATATTTACGTATAGAAATTTTATTTTATTTTTATTCAATGCATACATAATGCATATGTTTTTTTTTTTACATACGATAAATCAATCTAAGATATTCTGTTTTCTCTTAGTTAAAAATGAAAGATTGTTCTATCAAACTTTAACAAAAACAACAAGTTTATTTTTATCGATAGAAAACAAATAGACAATTCATAGTTTGGAAAACTACTCGTCACGCATTCAGTCATCGATTCATGGAAAAACTTTTTTGGCCTATTGCTATAAATAGTCTTCTTGAAATAAAAAAATGAAGAATGTATTCAATATATTTTTGTGTGAAACAAAGCCGACTTAAACTTTCTCAACGAACATATTAAAACACTTTTCAAGTGATAAAGACTCCCAGGCATAGCACAAATTACTATAGTTGATTGTTATCGATGTTATCCTGTTATAGTTTGTATTTCGTCTCATGTATACACATGAAAAACAACTTTCTTTCATGAAGAATTTTTATAATAATAAAACAACAAAGATCATTCAGTTTCTAATGAACTCTTTCATATTTCTTCAAACGCTTATATTAAGAACATAAATGTAGGTCGTTAGAAAATAAAGCCTGGAGAAAAAATTTTATTATAGCAAAGTAAATGTTGACCATTATATCAAAGTTCTTTTTTCTACTTCCACTCAATAAAACACATTATTAACATATACGACTCATTGTAGATGTAAATGGGAAGAGTGCAAAGGTGTGAGCATAAAGAATTTAAAAGTTGTATTAGAAAAGTAAAAGGAAAAAAAGCAAATAACAAAAAAAATTAGATTTTCTTCAGCATACACAAAAAATCGAGAATAAGCAGTGAACGTGCATTATAAAGCATAACACAAGGGAACACTGTGGACTCTAAGAGAAGAAAATTGGAAAAATGATAATTGTTAACGACTACACTAGAGAGAAAGAAGAAAAAACATCTCTAGTAGTACTATTTGAATACATCAATACCTTTAGTCTACTCAACTTTATAGAGTAAAATTTTTTGTCGAATATAAAAACCAATTATTGAATTAAACGAAATAGACCTTAGTTTATAATGATATTTATTTCAAAACGAAACATTGGAAATGGACATTCATCAAATAAAGAAGCATGTTTATCTATCATAGGTCTTTTTTTAGCTGTTGGATTTATTGGTGGTCTAGCTGGATTAATTTATGGTAAAAAAAAAAAAAGAAAAAAAGAAAGAAAGAATATGTCTATTGTTTTATTTATTTACTTTTCAGGTTTAGTAAAAGGTAGTTCATCTGGAACTATCGCTGGTGCCATTGTATTGGGTATTTCAATAGTTTTAACGATTATATTTGTTTTTACAGTTGTACTTTGTTTAAAAAATAATAATATTAATTCAAATACGAATCAGCAGCAACAACAACATCATCAGCGAAAACAAAATCGTCAAACCAAACATGATTATTCTTTACGTGAAATAAAAACAATTTCAACTGTACAGAAATATGAACAAAACAATGATTTGAATAAACAAATGTTTTCATCATCTATTTCTCGTAAATTAGCAGAGAAAAAAAATTATGGTTTTACTAAACACACAATACAACCATCGTCAACATCATTCATTTTTACTTATTTAAATGACAGTCATTCATCAATCAATAGTAATAATTCAAGACAAAACAATTATAATCGACATTAAAACTTTTATGTTTTTGTTTCTTTTCGATTTTGTATTACATATAATATATTTCAAAGAATCGAGCAGGGCTCTTTCTGTTCTTTTTTTTCGATTTTTATTTTTTATTTTTCAACTTGTACATATAAATGTATGCATAATAAATAGTCAAAAGTATTGTAAAGTAACTGAGTAAGAGAGAGTGGAAAAAAACAATGTTCGAAATATGTAGCACCAATAATTGCATCGATGTTGTTGATGACTTATGAAAAAATGTTTGATTGTTCTGTATTTCTATAAGCACCAGAAAGAGAACTAGCAGGCAAAAGGTGAAATCTTGTTGTTGCTGTTTTTTTTGTTAGTATTTCAATCACTCATTTCGTTTTCTCACTCTCTCTTTCTCTTGCATTGAAGAAGTAAGAATACAATATTGCCATTCGAATTTTTTTTATTGAGCTTCATACATTTCTTTGCACCATTCACTATCAAATCGATTAAAAAGCCAAACTAAAAAAAAAGAAGAAAAAAATTTTTGAAAATAATTCTTTTCATTTGTTTCAATAAATTGATGCCATCGAACACTCATTGGACACTTAATCCAAGAAAATGGTTTGGTACTATATCATATAGTGGTCAAAAACATGAAAAAAATAATAATTCATTACCACCTGTTCCGACAACGGCAACAACAACAACTCGAACAATAACATTAACAAATCCACGTCTTTCAACAGGAAAAACTAAAACAAAAGTCATACCAATATCAATATCAAATGATGTAAACAAAACTACTACAACAATGGTAGCATCAATTACACAACTACAATTACCAGCATTTAGTATTCGACGTGAAAAAATATCATCATTATTACCATCACAAGTAACATTTAATCGTCAAAATACATTCGTTCAAAGTCATACGGAACCATCAATACGTAAAAATGGTCGTTTTGAACAACAACTATCTATTGATACAACACGATATAATATTCAATCAACATCAACAACAAATGACGAAACATTAAAACATGCAAATATTCAACAAAATTTTCCAACACTTCAAGCTGAAATGAGCCTATCAAATATGTCACGTCAATGTTTAGTTGACTATCCAAGATACTCAGCAAATGTGTTGAAGGAACTTTCAACACCAACACGTCCATCATCATCATCATCATCATCATCATTATATAATGGTCATGATAATTCATCATCAAGTGGCATATATACTGATGAGCGTCAACGTACTGAATCAAAAGATACGTTATCAATATTAGAAGCACTTTCAATTGAATCAATAGCTGATTCACAAACATCATTAAATCATTGTACTACTCGTCCCATGATACATCATTATCGAAGACCAATGTCTGATTTAGAAAAAATTGATGACAAACCTCAACAACAACAAAATTCTTTAATACGATCAAATCGTTCACATAGTGCCGAAGGAATGCTTAAAGATAATCAAATAATGTCACCAACAAAAAGTCGACAATCATCAGCAGCTATTATTAAAAAAATTGAAAAACGTCTTCCAAAACGTCAATCACCAACAAATAAATTAGATAAAGCTGAATTTACTCGTATTGGTAATGATACATATCGTTTAAATACGAATAAAGCAAATTATTCACCTGATTCTGGCAAAAATTCTATTGATTCATATGTACCATATTCAAATTATGATGATCCACTTCGTTCAGCTAATAATGAAGAATGTTACGCAAGATTACCACGTACAACTTCAACTGAACAATTAAATAATAATATACACAATGACCTTCGAATTATTGTCAATGAATGTATTCGTCCAATGGTAACTTCAATTGGTAGAAATCGTTTCACAAAAAATCAATCACAACGTTACAAACGTCCTCATGTTCAGAATGATCATACACAATTAAATATTGAACATATAACTGATAAATTATTATCTAGTGTTGACTATTCAACATATGTACGGTATCAAAGATGTTATTAATTTTTATTTATTTGTCTTTTGAGCAATAAAACAATTACAATAATTAATTATCGAATTCACCTAAAAAAATGTGTGACGTGAGAAAAACATAGATATCATTCAAAACATTTTCAAATAAAATAACCAAGTCAATTTTGAAATGCTTTATTTTCTATATAGTATGTTTCTTTACTCTCATAAAATAGAAGCAATTAGTACGGTTTCATAACAGTTGAACAACGACAAGAAAGCCATCGCAGACAAACATAATCTTTAGCTTTTTCATGCATGTAATACAAAGGACAAAATTATTAAAAGAACTTATATTGGTCTAAGACAATTTAAAAATAGTGAACTTTAGTATTCGAACTTTATTTAAATATAAAAATAAAAACGGTTTCATATTTTTCTTTAGCAACCAAATGTCTTTTGATCATCGAATTGCTTTATGCAAAATGAAGGACAAAGAGTAAATGTTCACGAATAATAGGATGGTGCATTTCCAACAGATAATGTACTTATTTCAAAAAACTAATTGATCCATAAGACGAAAGTCATCAGCAGTAAATTCATCTCATCAAAATGAGTCTATTAACTCATGAGGGAAGTTCTCCAACAGATTAATCATTTTGAAGTGAAAACAATCGATGAATATTCTGAAATGAGCTCGAGACTTTAGCTTACAGCTACTGAGATACTGCACTTTTACAATTCTCTTTTCAAAGCCAATGTTGCAATCTTCCTCAGAAATACTAGGACAAATCATTGTCGAATTTCGACTTGAAACTTTGCACAGAAACACATCTTTAACCTAGATAGTTTATTGCGAAAGTTTCAGATCTTTTGATTTATTCCTTTTCTGAAATGTGTAATAGACAGGTTAATCAGTGAGACTAGTCTCCATAGAAAATTTTATATCAAAATTCGAAAATGAATTTTGCACGTGTTCCTGATGACAAACACAACATTTATTTGAAAAACCACTGGAAAAATACATTATCTCAGCAGTAATAAGCTATGGCGTTTTCAGAGTATTCATAGCTCATCAGGATCAGTATAGTGTATATAGTCTCTATTCAAAAGCGATTAATCAGTGGGAAGGCTCCACTCGTCAAAAAATCTATGAAGGATATTCTATAATAACAATACACATCCTGAGGTGAGAAGATATACCTTGAAAGAAAAGATTAGAAAGACTAAAAAACATTCGATCAACATTATGACGATGATTTTCGTTTTCATGTAATCTCAAATATTCAAACGCTTTGTTTCATGTAAAACTCAAGAACGAAAGGCTACGACTAAATATGACATCGTTTGCAAAAAATCAACTAGCTTCAGTTAAAAAAAACCCTAGACTGGTTTTCTTTCTCAATGAACTCATGTGAAAGAAAAGTAGGCAAAAACCAACTATTAAGTACTATTGAATGTGTGAAAAAGTAATAAAATTCACTTAGAAAAGTGAAAAAAAAGTAATAAAAATTAATTTCTTTTTCTGAATTAATATTAAAAGTACTTAATAGTACATTTTATTTAAGAAAATCCTATTAGGTACTTTTAATATTAATACAGAAAAAGAAATTAATGTTTATTAATTTTTTTTCACTTTTCTAAGTGAATGTTATTACTTTTTCATACTTTCAATACTATTTAATCGTACTTTTTAGTCAAAAAGTATGAAAAGTACTTAAAAAGGTTCACCTATAAGTACTTTTTCCCGTTTAAAATCTACTTTTGAAAGCACTTAATAGTTGGTTTTTGCCTACTTTTTTTTTTACATGGGAAAGCAATCAAAGCTCAATCTCCTTCAAATTAGAATGTCCTTAGATATGTCTTTTTTTATCATTTCATTTCGTTTTCATTCATTATTCCAAGTAACGGCGCTCGAAAAAAATAACAATTCGTTATTTTCACTGTTTCAAATTCATATTTTTTTTTGTTATTTTGAGAATATACCCAATGGCATTAGTTAATATCTTCAGATATGTTTTCATTTTCTATTTTAACACCTATATTTTTTTTTGTATATTTATCATTAATTTTACACTCATAATTCTCATGTACCACCCACTTTCTTTCTAACAATGTGCACTGCATGTTATGTCTTAGTTTAATCTTATGCATACGCGAACACTACAATTATCGACAGCATGTCAGCCGGAAGTCACTATGTTAATCTGTTAATCATAAAAATAGAGAATGAAGTCAAGTGAAGACGATGGGAGTATGGTGACCACTTGAAATCACATTACCTATGGCCGTTCTCTCTGCATGAAATCAAGAAAAGAATGTCATTTGCAATTTGATCTTCGTTTTTGTGTTCGTATTTCTTCAACTCATATGATATATTCAACGTAAAAGAAAAAAAAAAGTAAATCTGATTTCTATTAATCCAATCTTATCTCTTCCATAACAAAACATACCGACATAAAAAATTCATTAATTTTATGCTTTAACACTTTATTGACAAAAAAACAAAAATATATTAAAGAATAATGTTTGATCTCATAAAAATGATGAGCATCGTGTATTATGAATACCCGTCGGCAATAATTATATATGTGCTCATTTCTTTGATCGTGATGTGCAAGTTATTTGTATGAAAAAGAAAAGGCGATAGGTGAATAAACACGCATGTAAATACAAGGTGGAGCTGCATTAAATGTTATAATTGAAAAAAACAATTTCTTTATTGACGAAAAGTATGTGACACATACGCATATAGCTCTATATATTTATTTGACTTTGGAAATTAGACAAGATTGTGTCGGTATATATGAAGAAGGATATTTAACATTCATTTACACATTCAAAGTATTGGAGTTACTACATGAACATCCTTCCGGTCACAAATAGCAATCACCAAATTTTATAATTTAAAATAAATTATCTTAATGTCAATTAAAAATAATATTAAGCAACAATTTTTTTTAAAATAAATTATGATTTGTGAAATAAACTTCTGTTTCAAAGATTAAAAGATATTTCAAGCGTATCTTTTTTAATATTTTCGTCACAGTGAGTTGTATATTGATTAAAATATAAGCGGTGATGAAAAAAAAAGTAAGACGAAGAATCAAATGATCATTTTGATAGTAGGTGAAAGATAACACTTTTGTGCTGATTAGACTCTTCACATGATATTCCTGATCTTCAAGATGTACACAGCAGGAAGATTGCATGGTTGATATAAATATAAATCTAATGCAAAATTTAAACGAATGCCGGCAATATTGTTTTACATATCACCTATATTGACACTGTCTGCGAAATAAAATTGATTATATATGAGCTGTAACCGATTGCTTTATAATTTATTGCTATTGTTGTAAAAAAAAAAAAAAAAAGAGGCAAATTTTAGGTGTTAATGAGAAAGTAAGAAGAAGTAGTATTAGTTGCCGATGCATGACGTGTAACACATACATTGTTTTTGAATTATAGTCAAGAAATATTTCTATTTCCATGAATATGTGAGAGATGAGAATAAAAAAAAACGAGGTGTACTTTTTTCCCACTTCACTTGACTTCATTTCCATTTTTAGATTAACTTTTTTTTTTGGCTTATACACTTCTCGATAATTGTATAGCGTGCATAAGCAGAGATTATTAAGGCTGACTGAGTGTATGTCGCCCTATTGCGAGAAAATGAGAATGATTCTATAAGTGTAAATGAATGAACGGAAAAGATCGATAGTGGCTGATTGTAAGGATCAGTATGTCGAACATAAGAGCGCCAAAAGCACGTGATGTTGAAGTGTTATTATGATTGATAAAATGGACAATCAAATGTTAATGTGCATAAATTATATATTGCCGTATTCGATTTTTAAGAATCTAAAAAAATCAATGAAGGCATATTTATTCAAATGACTTCGATATATCTAATATTGCAAATTCAAATTTGATTAAAAAAAACGGTTCTAAGATGAGACACACTTGTACTACTCTGAATTAGAAATGGACAATATCTTGACAAATCATATTTATTATCAATTGAGTTTCATTTAGAGATTATCGAAGCAGAGTCTGCTAAAAACATCAGAAATTTAAATAGCCCATGTGAACTACCTGTTGGTCTGTCTGAAAGAGGAAGTGACATTTGTAAATATACAAGAAAAAAAATTATTTTTTAAGCAAGAAATAGAATTATGATAAGACATAATAAAGTATCTATGCTATTGAAAGGTAAAAAAATTAAATTTGATCATTTTGACTACGTATAATTATGATTATATAGTAATGTTTAATGATTATATTGATCATTTATTACAGTGGTCGGTCGGGGGTTTTTTTTCTTAACGTATAATTCGAAATTTCTATTCTCTATCGTGATGATCTAAAGATCGGAGAGTTGTACGATTTTGATTCAAACGTTGTTACAGAGTTTCGTATTCCTATATGATCAACGTTTTTCGAAGTTTTGATATAAAGTTCCTTTCGTTCTTAATGTGTTTCATAAAATAATGATTTTGAATTGAAAACTCTGTTTGTTTCCGAGATGATGAAAATGAGTTTCAGCAACAATAGTGATTAAGTGGAATATTACTGCTATCTTTCGAAATTTTGGTTATATCCGACGTCGTTAATTGAAATTTAAAATTTTTTCTTATGTCTCATTTTCTGAACGAAACCTAAATTGTTGACTGCGCATGAATATATAATTGATTTTATTTTTTTTTCTGCTGGATAACAGTAGTTGAGTATTGTTAGAGAATCTACAATGCTAGTTAGGTATAGGGCTGGTTTCTATTGATTAAACGAAAATCATGTCATAGTTCTTAGTTTTCGAAGAATGTTTGATTTATCGTATGTTATTTCCAATCATTATTTGTTGATTTTACTTATATACCGAGAAATAATAATTGAAATAAATTCATTGAACTATTCATCATCGAATTTTGATTTTCTAGAAGATAGTTGCACAATATGTTTGAAAAACAATATTTCGAAATGAACATGAAAATTAAGATAAATTTTTCAACTAGATATAGATTACAATGGCATACTAACAAAAGGACAGAGGAATATCATACCCGTTATGTCTCATATTAAAAGCAAATTAATAATGCTAGTTTCATATAATTTTTTCTTGAGAATAGGGCGAAATCATGGATATAAAAAATACTCTTTGTATTTAATGATAGAATCGATTCATTTTTCATTCAAAAATAAATTTTGGTGACACTAACAACTATATACGTATAGGTTTATTGGCTTTATATGCTATGGTAATATCGATTGAAAAGAAAGAAAAAACCTTTTAAAATAAGAATTCATCATGCGTTTTCAAACAAGAATGTATACTGTTCTATTGCTATTTACAATAACATTTCTTCTAGTTTCAATCCTATTCATTCTTCCAGAAACCCTAAAACGAACTCTCAAAATCCTGTCTCGACTCCTAGCAGTTTTTGTTTGCAGAATTCATTATGGTTAAACAGAATTTTTGTTAGGATTTATGCGATTTTCTGCTGAGATACTTTCTGAATTGAGAATGCAAAATCTTCCTAAATCTCACTCTTAATCCTACTTAGGATTTTGACAAAAATATCAGAAAAGATCCTGTCCACATTTTTGTCAGGTTTATGTCAGAATATCGTGTAATTGTACAAATGTACGACATTACAATAAATAATCTTTGGTTATGCCATCATCACTCAGTTATCTCTCACTTTTTTAAATGCATTATTTATTATGATACAAAAATGGTTGTTTGATCCTCATTCTTCTTTGATTTATACTTATATTGTCGTAAAATATTTGACCTTTGTATGGATTTCTTAGCTTTTGAAAAATGTATAGCGTTCATATTAATAAACGTGTTGTTTGTTCATCTCATTTCAATATACGTGAGTTCTTTGTTTTCCTATTAAAACACTCTTCTATCGCTACTCATTTGTCATGATACTATTAGTATACAAAAAAAGGCATAAACAGGGTAAACCAAATAAGAGACTGAAAAGAATGTACGATAGGCAACGGCAATGTAAAATGATCCATAGTTTATCATGAGCTGGTTAGACTTATGAAAATTCGACCTTTTTTTGTATCCTGATAATAAATTGTTGTTGTGAAAAATTTTCAACTAGTTGTTTTCGTTTTATTTTTATTTAAGAAGTGCTTTAAAACAATTAGGACCGATATTTTAGAGCAATAGTCGTTTCATTCTCATCCCAACATGTGGGACTCATCAGGAATGCAATGAGACTGAGTTCAATGCAACAGAAACAAAACATGCTATCAAACTTGCCTCGTTGGATCTACTTTTATCAGATACTGATAATATACTTTGATACCATCATCAGACAATAAAATAGGACTATTATTTTCGTGTTATAGTAGTTCAAAGCAAATGTGAACGTTTCTTGACTTTCAGAAGTTCATGTGAGCCTTAGCAAACTTCATGTTAATACAATATATTCAAACCATTGAATGAAAGTGCACTTTTCTAGATAAGTTTCCGAGATATGAAGTGTAATACTTTGGTAACATGAGCCAATCTCATTTAATCATTTTTGATGAGTTAAAGCAGGTTAATATACATATAAATTCTAAGAATACTATGCATGATTTGATACCATGAAAGATAAGAGAAGAACCTTTTTTGAATTTTACTCTTTCAACGTTCCTCTAGGATTTTCACAGTTACATACAAGTAGTGTCGCCATTTCTTGAACTGTTTCTGCTTTAATGCAGTGAGGCTTGTACGGACGTTAGGTAGTCAACTCGTAATATTTGTAAAGTCCATTGTATAAAAATTGTCATTAACGTAAGTTGCATTGTGTTATTCAGCGTGAGAGTCGAGATAGCCATGTCTCTCTGAAGATCGGGTTCATTCTTTCGGATTGAGGTCATTGTGTCACGTATTAAGTTTGTATGCTCTCAAAAAATAAGTGTTAACTCTCTCGAAGTCTTGATTCTCCTCTCAGAAAGATAAAATCTACATAGAACACTGATAAGTTGCTAGAACCATACATTTCTAAGTAAAAGAAAAGTAAACTATGTGTATTATGAGTAATTAAGAAGTTCAGCAATGTAAGCAGTTCCAAAAAAAGGTTATTATTATGATATAGTATTACGTTTTATTTTTATTTTACAGAAAATAGGAAAAAAATTGACCTAGATTTAAGTCATGAATCAATATGAAAAAATGTTAATTAAAGTGACAGCATTCCACTTTTTTGCATTTGTTCTCTTAATAGTATAATACTTGCACGTTGATCAGCTGGTAATTGAGCAATTTGAGCTTCACTCAATTGTAATACTTGCATTAATAATTGAGCTTTTTCTTGATCAGTACGTGATAGAGGTGAACTACCAGTTATAGCCGAAGTTGGCTGTTGAATAGGTGCTGTTGTTATTGGAAAATTCATTGGTGGCATTTGTGGATGGAATGGAGGTGGTGGAACAATTGGTAAAGGTGGTTGTGGTACAAGAGATGGTGATGCTTGAAATGGAGGATTAGGCATTAAACCACTAACAAGATTAGGTGGTGCTGGTGAAGAATTACTCATAAGATTTATTGATGGAATATCTGGTCGTTTATGAAGCATATTAGCAGCTTCACTTGGTTGAATAAGACCCATAATAACAAGTGATTGTAACATAGCATAGGTTAATTGTGGATTTTGTATAAGAATATTTCGTGCTTCTGTTGGATATTCTTTAATAATTATTTGCATTTGTTTCATTAAATCAACAACTTGTTCAGGTGGAAGATTAACTAAAAAAAAAAACAAAAAGATCAACATTTCAAATAAGGATTTCTTTGTTTTTTAAAAATTATACCAATTGTTCGAGCAATAACTTCCGGAACTTTATCTGGAGTTACATTAACACTTTGAACTGTTTCAAATGCTGGTGTACCAATAGTTGTTTGTTGATGTAGTAATCGTAATTCATCAGCTTGTGATGATGCTTTATCTACTCGTAATGATCGACCACCAAATTCAAAACCATTTAAATTTCGTATTGCACTTTGAGCCATATCTACATCTATTAAAATAAGAATTTTTTTGAAGATTTTTTTTCTTTTGTGAGTAATTAAAATTGTTTCTTTTTACCTGCATATTCAGCAAATCCATATCCTTTTGGATTTCCAGTTTCACGATCAAATACAATACGAAATGATAATACAGGTCCAATAACAGAAAATATTTCTTTCATTTGATCTTCTGTTGTTCCATGAGGAATATTACCGACAAAGACTGATCGTGCTTGTTTTTCTTCAACAGACATTCGAATAAAAAAATCTAGAAATAAAAATTTATATCAAATTTATGCTTATTTATTATTTTTAATAAAATTAAATTATTCTTTACATTAATTATTTATTTATTGAAATGCTAAAAAATCATTTCTTAGAAAATACATAGAGAATGAAAATATTCTCAATCCGATAAACGGAAGAATATATACCTAATATCAATCAATGCTAACTTCTGATTCCTTTCATCTCTCATTACAATACTGGGACAAATAATATTCCGCTTAGAATATGTTCAAATTAGTTTCAAATGCAAGCTTCTTTCTTCAAACATATACGAATGTTTTTCTTCAGTGGAATTTCGAATTCTATATCGAATCAACACAATGTTTTGCCGAAAACTCTATTTTAACATGTGAAGTATTTTTGAATAGTAAGTTTTGTTCTTTGATATTTACTGTACAAACTGATACATTTTGGAGGTTCTAAAGACATCATCTTATAGACATGAAAGAAATTAGAATTGGAATTTCACTCCTACTTTGTTTCATGCCGAATGCTTTTATAAGACATTATTAGAACTTCCAACATACATCAGTTTGTACAGCAAATATTAGAGAACAAAACTTACTACTCAAAATATCTCAAATATCAAGTATTATTTGTCGACAAAAAAAAACTAGTCGGCTTCGGGTGATAAAGTTTCAACGTTTTATTGTTTTTAGCTCACCGATTTTCAAAAAACCTTTTGATCAGTCCCTTGAGTCATTGAGTTCCCCTCAATCCTGGGTACCTTTACAAATTGTTTGATTCACTTAAGAAATATAAATTCTTAAATAATCAAATTTTGAATTCTACAAATATATACTCTATAAAATTAACCAAATTGTGCTTTCTTACATAATAATCTTAATATAAAAATTAGAAATACACGATCTCTTCGTAGAAATGTCTTTTACATCATGGGAAACTATGCTGATTTAGCCGAGTTGAGAAAATCTCTTGTCGTTGGTTTTGACAACGATGACTCATTCTAAATGACATATGATTGGTAGATGGCATCCATTCGACTTGTTTTGGTACTTTTTTTTTTGTTTTGAAGACATGCAAAATGCATGAATGATTTATTAAATGTTTAAAAAACGAACCAATTATAATGAAAAAAAGAGAAGAACAAAAAAATGGAAATCATTTGTTGTTGAATGAACTCTCGCAATGTCTTTTGTTGATTAACGATAGTAAGATATGAGTGCACATGAGGTTTGTTTCATTAAATTTGCTGTTATTTATTTTTTCTCAAGGTTACATAACGATTGAAAAACTAGAAAGAGCGAGTGGCTAAAAAATGTCATGTGCCATTATTATTATTATTATTATTATTGTTATTATTTTCGTAATATATTTCTTTAGGTGATTAATTTTAGGAAAATTTAAGAATAGTTGATTTTGAAGATTATATGAAAGAAAAAAAAAAAAGGAAAATAGAAAGATTCATTTCTCGTTTTTTTTGTTTGGTTATATTCTATTGCAGTTATTTTTTCTTCTATATATTCAAGACAAAATTTATTATTACTTATCGATTGATTGTCAAAATATTTCAATGATTACTACTAGTACATCAAAAGGTAAGGATTCCATCAAATGAAATGAAATAACGAATGTGATCTAACTATATTGACAAAAGATACTCACATATATTCAAGCTTAATTCAGAAAAAGAAGATATGATGTTTTATATTCAGTCTTTACTTTTATTGTTCATATGGTAGCTCAAAGCATCTTCAGCGAAATATTTCAAGCTATTAAATTTTAAAATATTCACGATAGCAATAAGAGCAATGCAAATTATTAAATCTTCTGGATGACTACTGGCGCCCTCTATCAAAATGGTAAAAGGCTATGCGAAGCGGGATAATAAGTCGTATAGAACTGTTTAGCTTACGCAAAATTACACTTAAACAATCTTTTGAAGTCATCTTACGAAGAAGAAAAAGCTAATCTAATGATCAATAGGACCATAAACAAGCTATTCGATCGGTTCCAATGATATTAATCAATATTGTTGGTTGCAAGATTTTAACTAGGAAATAACGGCGTGTATTTCAAATGAGATATTGGATTCAGAATCACTTTCTTCTTAAATAATAGTGAAAAGACGTTCACATATGAGAACAAGAGAGAGATCAACTCATTGGTTATAGAGATGGCGCATCTTCAATTTAGTTCATATGCGACAGTATTGCTCCTATCTCAATTCGATGTAATTTATGTGTTATGATAGTCCGTGTTAGACGTGATCTATATGTTTAAACTGTCTAAATTAAAAACTAACATCAGATGAGTTCGTATAATGAAAATTATTCTAATAAAGTAATGAGTTTTCCTTCAAAGGCGACATTAAATTAAACTACTTATCTAAAAGAAAGAAGTTTTTATGTTATTTTAATAAATTGTCTTATTTATCTCCAAATTATAATGATTATTTCGCGCCAAACTTTATTTTTAAAAAGAGATAATAGTTTTGTTATCTTGTCGTTTTTGTCATACATGATGAATCTTATGAAAACAGGTGTGATAATATCCTATAACAACTATAATATTGTATCAGACACATTCGTGTACTTGATTTCATCTGTCAGTTCACATAACTCTTTTTTTGTGTTCTGGATTTCAGGTCCACTGAACGATGATCATACATCCGATGATAATAATAAAAAAGATACAAGTTCATCAACCTATTTACAGTAAAGCTAAAACTGTTTTTTTTTATTGGGATATATAAAATATAAATAATTACTTTATTTTAGAGAAGATGAAGATGATCCATTTACTTTTCGTAGTCGTAAATCGTATCCACAACGAAATAATCGACCAAAATTAAATTATCGTGATCTTGAAAGAGGTCTATATGATGCACGTGAACTTCGACAATCTATGTGGGCACTTGGTGGTCCGACAGTATTGGAAAAGAATGATCGTAGTAGTAAAAATTCGAATACTATAGGATTTAGTGATGATGAAGATGAAGAAGGAGATATGAATGCTAATGAAGAAAATAATGAAATGTTAGTTCAACAAAATGATAAATCAAATGATGATACTGAACAAATGCATCGTCGTCTTTGGTGTATATGTAAAAAACCATGGGATCATTCAAGAGTTATGCTTCGATGTGATTCATGTGCCAATTGGTATCATGGAGATTGGTAAAGAAATTCATTACTCATTAGATGTTTCTTTTTGAAATGATTTTGTTTTATTTAATTTAGTATTGGTGTTACTAAAGAACAAGCAAGAGTTCTTGATATGAATGGTGATCAATTCGTTTGTCCACCATGTCAAGGTATGATAATTGATTAAACAAATTATTAGAAAGATTTGAATTACAGCACTTAGTAGTAAAGAATTTGATATGTTATATAATATAATTCATAGATGAGTGTTGTTCTTTTTAATATGAAATGGAATAAAAGTTTTCTAGATTTAATTTCCATTGTATGGATGCAAGTAATAGAAGACATCGGATCTTCCATCATGAGAATTTTTCCAGAGGGGATCTTCTTTTATGTCTTATTTATTTTCATAATTTTTAATTGAAGGAACTTTTCAAAAAAAAAGCAAAGAGATTCTGATGTGTGTTCAAAGATTTTTAAGCTTAAAACTCTGACAACAAGGCATATTTTGATGTAAATATGCTCCGTATTTAAAATTTCGATTTTGCAAGAAATTAATTAATTAAGGGAGGTGTTCTATTACATCTGGCGCAATGTTTCTTCTAAAAGGATTTTTCTAGAAAGATGTTTTATGCGAAAATACAATCATTAAGCTTTCTGAAGATGAGTTGAAAGAGCGAAAATTTGAGGTTTGTCTGTCGAGGTGCCATATTGCTTTTTGACTGAGATGATGTTTATTTGATGACTAATAGAAAAGTCTGGAATGGTTTGATTTTCTGGATCTTCATTCCCGACGTATCAGAATGTTATAGAGTTTTTCAACTAAAAGCTGTAGTCACGTGAAAAATCGACTTTCGACTTCAAATTTTGCACGAACAAAGTTCTTAATGACGATTTTTCATATGACCTAAGGGAGGAAAACAGAGTAAAATTTCGACTGTCAAGAAAAAGGACTAGAAAATCAAACCATTCTATACTGTTTTATTAATCATCAACTACACATCGCCTTAGTTGAAAAGCGATTTAAAACTTCGAAAGCTGTCCTTAAACATTTAAATGTCTCTTGCAAATTTATCTTGTTAAGTTTAGAATGAAATGCTTATTGTTCAATTATTTCTTATCTGTAAACAACTAGCTATTATACCATTACAAAATCATACATCATCATTACTTGATAATTATATAATTAGATTCAATTTTTTTTTGAATGTTTCTATGTGAGAATAGTTTCAGTTCATATATTATTTAAGTAGGAGTAACATCAAGTTCAGGAATAAAACCTGGAAGATCATCCGATGAATCCTTAACGATCAAACGAAAACGTATAGATGTTGTATCGCCAAGTGATCGTAAAGTTGGAGAGAGAAATGGAAATTTAATTTCATCAAAAAATCTAACAAATTCTGAACCATCAAAACGACCAAAAACAGGAATCTTCTTTCAACGTGATCCATTAGCAGTATGTATTTAAATTTATTTTTCTGTTTATACCCTTGAATTCTTTTTGATTTTATAGGAACCACAAATTCATTGTATTGTACACGGTTGTAGTAATTGGGCAAAATCCGGTTGGGTATATTGTTCACCGGCATGTATTCGCCGTCACATAAATGATACTCTTCAAGCTATTCAACGAAGTAAAGGAACGGTATGTTATTTTTTTTCACAAGAAAAGAAAGAAATCCTGATTAATTATATTTATTGTTTAAAACAGAATAATGACAATCCACCATCTCGTGAAGATATATTATTATATGAAAATCGAACAAAAAAAGTTCTTGATAGAAAATTAGTTCCTAAAATCGAAGATTTATGTACATGGATAAATCAACATCCATCATATGAAATTGTTAAACCAGCTTTACGACAATCAATATTATTAACAGCTAATGAACCAAAGCTATCTTCAAATACAGGTTTAGTACGTTCACCATCGATTGTTAATCCAGCAACTCCAAAAACTCCTCCGACACCTAATTCAAATAAACCTAAACTTTCATGGGCACCAGTTGTACCTAATACAAAACCAGTACCAATAAAAAAAGCTCCAGTTCAACTTGGAAAGCCAACAACTACTACATCAAGTTCATCTACTATTCAAAATTATGCTGACATTCGAATGAAAGTTCCTCAAGCTCTATCAGATAAACTTATTATGAGGTAAATAGAAAAAGAACGTGGTAGTACAATGCCTGCGAAATTAAAATGTGAAACACAATGTACTCAATGTTGCTAATCACAAGGAGATTGTTTTATTCAATCTATTGTGGGACACACTTATTCCCTGCCCTTTTGCTGCATCCTTTATAAATGCAATGAGATAGTAGTTCATACATTAGAACGAGACTCTATTAATATATGGCCTGTGAGGAACCGTTCCTAAAGTGTTTGTTACGATGTGATTAGAGGTATAACTCGATCCACCGATCGATAGCGATGCGGGCTGAAGTTTTTCGATAAATTTTGAAATGAAAAAGAGAGGAAACGATGGTACAGAACATATTGACAAGAAACCAAATGGTTACACGTTCAAAAACGGATTTGTGAATTCTGAAATTCAAAAAAATCAAATATCAATATTTGTGTCGTGGCGGCGCAGCCGATCGGTTCACGCGTTTGTCTGTGACGATTCATTGCTAAGATGTCTGTCAGGAGGGTGTACAAATCTCTACCTCTTTCCTTCCACACTTCTCTTAGATCGTGTTTCACAAAGACTTTCTTGATGTCTAATGATAATATTATATATTTTTATAGATTAGAAAAGAGTGGTGAAAAACTTACTTCAAATGACGATATTCGAATACTAGCTGATAAAATTGAAGAAGAAATGTATCGTGTTTATGGTAAAGTGGATAATTCATATAAAAATAAATTTCGTTCATTATTGGCCAATATCAGCAATATAAATAATAATGTAAAATAGGCTTTTATTATAAGTTTTTGAAACTAATTATTTCACTTTTTCCTTAGTTTTTTTATAAATATGTGCTTTCAAAAGAAGTTACAGCCAAACAAATTGTTGCTATGAAACCTGAAGATATGTTACCACCTGGTAAAGATTTTTCTTAGAATAAGAATATAATATAGAACTGTTTTTTTTTCGAATAGAGGAAAAAGAAAAACGTAAAGATGAATTTGAAAAAGAAGTTCAAATGATAATTAAAGCTGAAGAACAATCAGCGGAAGAAATGGCAAGACGAGCTCGAACTAAAATTACTCGACAAGGTGTTGTTGATAATGATGCAATTTTACCTGTATTTAAACGTGTAAGAAACTTTTCAAAAAAACAAACTAAATCGCTGTCTTATTTCATTTGTTTTTGCATTTGAAGAACGAACAAACTTCAACCGAGCTCAAAGATAATGGATCTAAAGAATCAAAATCTTCTGCTACATCTAAAACAAATCGTGAAACGATCAAGACAGAAAAGACTACAACTTCAAAACCTATTGTCAAAACCAAGAAACCAATCAGTTTAAATTCTGATCAAAACCCAGCTATAAAGCCAAAACCTAAAGTTCAAACATCTATATCTAATAAAGATACAACATCATCACATGGTCAGCATACTTTTGATATCAATTGCTCAATATGTACAAATACAGCACCATCAAAATCAACATCTCCAAAACCGTCTCCATCGATCCCTACTGGTAAAAATTCAGAAAACATTATAAGTAGCTAAAATTTATGCTCTATCAATTTAACGACAGAACATAAGTCACGATTAGAGTTCCCGATTAGTGTGGCATTTTCCCTAAGATGTCCGACTTTCTGTCAAGTTTTTTACAGCTTCATTCTAACTATGAGCAGCAGGCGAACTTTAAAACATATTTGTCGTTCTCTGGCAGAGATAAAATCAAAAATAAGCAAACAACGCCGTTGCGATATGAATAGGATTGGGAAGAAATCGGATCACGTAGGGTTTCGTTCGTCATCTCCACCTCTAGCAAATATCTACAACCCGAGTCTGATAGAATATAAGTCTCCATTAGCACCCATCTGATCCGAAATTTTTCGGACTCAGTTGAATCGTACTTTAATAATTTCAATGAAATTTTCTGATCGACGTTAGATAGTCGCTCTGAAGATACAAAACATTTTTTCTGACTTTGTGTATTCAGTTACTAACACACTCTATAGATTTTTCAGGCGACTAGAGGCCGTCGAATCCAAAGTTTTGGATCCAAACCCGATGGGCTCAACTTCTCATAGTTTCCGGAATAAAGTCAATTTTCTCGTTTTATATTTTCTTCATTTTTGGATAATGTTTTTTCTATAAAAAGATCATACCATTAAACTTATTCATTGCATAGTATTTCGAATAGAAAATGACTATTTTAACTCAAAATTTCACCTTAAAGCTACTTGTACATGTCTAAATAGAGGTTGAGATCTCAGAAGACATTCAGACTTTTAGAATGAATTTTTTCGAATTTGTTTTATTTTCATTAATTTCTACTGATGGACAAACATATCTTTTTAAGTTTTAGAAACGACTTCTCAACCGACTGAACCAATACCAATTAAAGCTATTTATGAACCGCCAAAACTTCCACCTACATCACCAATTCATGAAGAATCAAATGAAGTATCAAATCCTATATTTCCAGCAGTTGATCTTGATAATGATTATATCGAACCAGAAAGTCCAACAGGCATTGATGCTTTACTTTACGATGATGATGAGGATTTGAATAATACCAGCGTTAATTCTCGATCGTCAATAATACAACAACAACAACAACATCCCGAATCACCCGGTGATAATAATGAATGCCTTCCGCCAGCACTACAACTAATTCGTGATGACTATAATCCTTTAGCTGCATCAAAACCTAAAATTGATACAGCACAAATGTAAATAAAATAATTTTACCTTTTTAAAAAAGACATGTCTTTTTTGTCTTTTTCAATAGGTATCAACCAACACCTATTGCTCGTTCATCAAGTGTAGCAAATCAATGGCGTGGTGTTATTCTTCCACCTGATGCTAAAATTCCATGTCAATCAGTACGTATTTATGGTGAAGGTGATTATCTTATTGGTGACATTCCAGAACAACTTGGTATTCTTGGACGACTTCGACTTGGTGATCTTTGGGATTATATTCGCGATTCAATTGCTGTTCGTGATGTCATTATTTTAACACTTATATCATCAAATAATAATGAAAATAATGCTTTTTCACGATATGTTGATACAATGCGTGCATCAGGACGAGCTGCTGTTATTAACAAACGATCAGAACCATCATTAATTCGTGATATGTACGTTTTAGCAGCTGATATGAAAGATTGTCCATTGAATGTCATATCAGCACTTTCTTTATCAACAAATATTGATCCAAAACAATTGTTTCTTGTTGTTATTGGATCAGGAAAACGAACAAAATCTTTGAATCGTCCAAATCAAAGTCAATCATTAAGTAATATAACTTATAAACCCGTTTCATTACAAGATACGGCATTGATACGAGATCCTCGTTTGTCAAGAAATAAAGATCCACGATTAGGTGGAAGTAATGTTACAGAAACAATATCCACTGCTAATGCCAATCTTTCAACATCACAGTCCACATCCACTACGAACACAAAAGCGATTCCCACCGAATAGTAAGTGATATGTTTTGTTATAATTTGTAAAGTTATAATAGTTTATTTCCTTTGATAAACTATAAGTTAAATCTGATATATAACGAATGGAGTCATTTCTTTTTGTAGAAATATGGAATAGACAATATATAGAAGAACCTAACTCGAAATGAAGAATATGACTTTCTCAACTCATTTATATTGTAGTGAGAATCAGAGATGTACATCGTGTCTAAAAACAACACAGCAGCGGTTCGTAGGATAATGGCAGTTGCCAGATAACGACGGAGGTAGTCGCGCCTAAAAATAACTGAAAAAGAAATTTCCTCATATTTATTACTTTATCATATCTCTTAAAAATAGTGCTTCATTTCTGAATAATTAGGCAAGATGCAACTGAATATGTATATATATGCACATTGATAAGGTGTTCATTTCCATCTTAACTTATTGCATAGTTAAATTTTTGCAAGTTTAAGTTTAAGATAAATTTATATTGTTATCGTCACAATGAAATGCACTAAACTTTGAGTTAGGTCGACTTGTTAATTAGATGGTTTCTAATCAGTATTAATTACGATTTAATTTATAAACTTAATCAATGAGTATAAAAAGAAGTGATAAAACAAACGGTATCTCAGAAAGAATGAAATTGTCAACTATTAAATACTTTCTTTTAACTTTTCAGAATTTGAAGTTCATTTATTTTTAAAAATCCCTATAAATAGAGCTTAGCAGCTGGTATGATTAAGATGCAGCCACTTGGAAGACAAAGAAGCAGAGAAGTGGAGTCAGAGCGGTTGTCAGTCGTCGCAGGCGGTGCAATCTCTAGTGAGAATTCATTTGACTAAAACTTTTTTTTCTTTTAGTTCCACTGAAGATTTATCCAAGTTGATATCTGAATCTCTGGATCATATTCGTCGTGCCACAACAATTGATGCTATCCCTCCAATAGTTATGTCTACTATAGAACTTTTAAAATCCAGTGGACGTGAAGATTTATGTACACGATTTACTAATGATCTAAATACTGCTATATCAGAATGCAAAGCAACAAAAGAAACTAATTTGACTAAAGCAGTTATAACTGGTGATAATTTAAATGAAGAAAATATGGAAGTTGATGAGGAACAAGATGATAAACAGAAAAAACAATTATCTATGAGTGAATATAACGATGTTGATTATCGTTTTCTTGATCAAGACATGGATCATCGTATAAAAACAACAATAATACCTGAAAATGATAATCCAAATGACCGACGAAAAGATGTTACAAAAAAATCACGTTTTTCGGATGTTATTTTATCAAGTCATCGGGATGCTGATGATCGAACAATAAAATCGAATTTCATGGGAGACGAAAGAGAGAAACGAACAACAATTGTTGGTAATGATTCAGACTTTCGTACAGGTGACACGACAAGAACATCAACAAAATGAGCCGATGTGAGATTATTAATTAACGATTCTTTGTTTTGTTTTTTTTTTAATATTTGGTTCTTCTTTTTTTTGAAATAAAAGAAAGAATATTGTGAATATGAAAAGAACGAGTTTATGTTTTTTAAACGGTTATGTATCTGTTGGCAAAGACCAGAAAAGCGAAAAACTGTTTTATGTAATCTCTTCGCATTTCATAAACAAGATAGATATTTTATTAAGCATGTCGTTGTTTGAATGTAACGGGTGATCCATAAATCATCGAACAGTTTGCGATTTCGTTTTTGAAAAATGACAACACCATTCTAAATGCATTCGGGAGAGAATTTTTCCGTCTACGAAAATGTGAACTTTGTTTTTCAAGGAAGTTTTTCTTGTCGAAAAAGAATTGAAAAGATTCAAAGCTGCTGCATAGCTGACTTCTGCGGGCATATAAATCAAATTTGACGCTTAAGATGTTTATGCAGCTATTGATTCTTTTGACAGTCAATATTAAAAATCCTTGGACGAATGTTTCATTTTTGAAAAAATGCTTCCACGATTAGTATTGCTTGCTAGAATAGAATACAGAATACATGGTATAGGCAATAATCGACTGTACAAAATAACTATGAGAACTTACTAAATATTAACAAATAACTACGGATATGTGGAAGTCGTTTCGGGTTAGGTTCAAGATCGTCAAAATGAAGCCTATCCTGATAAAAATTTGAGTGAAATTGCAGTTATCTCAGAAACAAAGTAGTTGTGACGAAACATTGTTCAAAATGAGATGGTGATAGCATGAAAATTGCTTTCTTTGCAGTTCATTTTATTTTTCTCTGTGAAAGACAAAACAAATGCATATTCTGCTGTGTTTGAAATGTATTTATGCACTTAATAAGTATATGTTTGATTTTGAACGGATTATGATGTTTTCGAAAGACGTACAGCAAAAAAAGAAGACTGATGTTGAAAAAAAAAGTGTTCCATGCGTTTCTATTTTGAGTGATGACATCCCAGAAGAAACAAAATTGTCATGTAAGTCGTGAATAGGTGATTAACAGGAAATAGCAATACATACCTTTAATTACAATTAGTTTTTAGAACGAAATAAATTATTATTGTGCAACTGAGCTCTTTCATAGATTTATGCTTTAATAAACTCTACAGACTCTCTTAATATTAGTTAGTTACAGAAGTGTTGCATCCATAGTTTTGTGCATATCAAGCTTTCATTCACATGAAACTTTGTCAAAAAGTGTGTCTGAAAGTACCATAAAAGGACAGTCTCATACCTACACCCTAAAGATCCTGTCTAGTCCAGAAACAATAATTTTTATCTTACCATCATTTAGAAATTCTAAAGAAAGATTTCTACTGTTTGCAATTGCTTTTGAATTTCTCATTCGGTTATAAGAGGTTTTCTTTGTGTGTGTATTCATTTTCCGTCATGTCGGTAACAAAAAGTAAATCGATTTGTTTGAAAGATTTCGACATTCCCAGAGAAAACTTTGAATAGAGAGTTTGTATCATCAGAACTTGTCTTCAGAATCTATTATTTTGGTTTTCAAGAATACTGTCTCAATTCCGAGCTTTTTTTAAAGTAAATTTATGAAGTGAAAGTCGATGTCCTCTATTTATGTCACGTAACTAACGTTAGTTTTTTACTATGCATTCTCTGTACAAAAATCCCTAACGCAAATTTTTCAGGATATCCAGAGTAACTTAGCATATACGTGACACATGAAAATTAGATCTAGAAAAGTTCATTATCCTGAGGTATGCATGTTTTAATTTTGCGAAGCCACATTGCTAACGAATAATTTTGCCCCTTTACAGGTAAAATATTAGTCAATTTCAATGACATACCTCCCCCTCTCCCCTCCCCACACAGAATAGAAGCCCACCCCCTGGGTTAGAATTTTCTGTTGAAAATCAAGGTTCACTTTATGAAAAATGAACTGAAACCGATGAAAAATGAAAGAATGAACAGTTCTCTATCAAATAACGCAAAAACTGGCATCGGGGGCATGCTTTGCTACTAAGTTATAGCTTGCGGAACAGAGGCACCCCCACCCTCCTGGGCTTCTATTCTGTGGGGAGTTATTATTTTTCTGTAATTAAAGAATATTTTGAATGCTTTATCTACCTAAATATTAAGCGTAAAGTAATAAAATAGGAATCATAGTTTCGAAATCTCAGTTGACAAATAGTTTCATGTTTTAATTATAAAATATTGTCTAATTTAAAATCAATACATTTCTATATAACTCGATTTATTATATGAAATTACATTTTTTATGTTTTACGAATAAACTCTAAGTATTAGTTTACTTAAATCAAAGAATACCGATTCATATTTTCCTAAATTCAATTGTTGATCTTTCTTCTATCATTTTCTTTAATAGTTTTGCAATCATCATTATTGCAAAACAATTTATTCAACGATGATATTTTTATTTTATTCGAACAGAAAACAACAAAACGATTAAACGAGAAGTACAGCATTAATACAGCCATCATTTTCTGGATGATTTGTTACTTGTGCATATTTTCCCCAAACAACTTTACCACCTTGTGTAACCATGCCAAGTTCACTAACATTAACCTAATTGAAATTAAATTAAATTTTGATACATACATGTATATATATATGTTTAGATGTCATTAAAATATTTACTTCAAGAACTGTTCCTTTAGTAATTACGCCTAAGGATGTATAAAGTGGTGAACTTGGATTTTTCTTAACACCGATAATTGGTAATTGAAAAGTTGCTTTGAGTTCTGGATGTGTAACATGTGCTTTAGTGAATCGTAATGCCTATATGAAGAATAATTCTAAAATGAAGAATAACGTTGCAAAATGATTTACCATTGGTCGAATAAATCGTTCGAATTTTGGTGGTTTTCGAGTAAATCCTTCTCCAACAAAACATGGTTTTGTTACAAGTCGTTTCCATGCTTTCTCTATATGTATTATAAATAATTGAATATAAAAATTTTAAAAAGAAATTTGTATACTTCGTCGTTTTCCTGATTGCACAACTCGAAATACTTCGGCTTCACTAACTGCTTTTACTTTTGGTATTGGTACATCCCATTTTCCCTGTAAACAGATATATTTTTTTTTGTAAGGGAAAATTTTTAATAAACAAAAAAAATATACCGCTTTTTCTTTTCGTTTTTGTTTAATAGTATTCGATAAAACTTTTGCTCGACTTTGTTTTTCACGATCAAGTAAATATGCTGGTAAAGCACCTTCTGGTACTTCTTGTCGTTGCTTTGTTTCTTTTTCTTCGTGACTTTTAATAGTTTTTTTCATTTGAATTTTTTCATTTTGACGACGTTTGTTATATAATTTAGCTCTAAATAGAGTAATTAATAGAATTTTGTGTCGAGTTAGAATATGATTATTTACTTTATGCCACGTAATGTTTGAGCTTTTTTAGACAATATATGTGGCAAACGTCCTTCTTTCTTTTTTCTAGAAAGAAAAAAAAAAGAACAGAAGTAAAGAAAAAAAGAAGGTCTATTTATATTACTGTTTTTCATAATGATCGAATCGACGACCATGCCGTTTACGATGGAGTTCAATATGTTCGTTTTGTGGCTAAAATACAGTTTGATAAGTTAAAAATTTTCGGTCGATATTTCTACATGCTACATATTTAGAAAAAGAATATCCGTAAGTGAGGAATTTAAATGACAAAATGACTAACATACGATTGTAAAAAGTTCAAATCAAATTATTCACTCATATAATTCGAAAAAAATGTCATCGGTAGTGTTAATGACTATGAGATACTAGTAGTATCTGAATGATGTACACTTCATCGAAGGTTCTTCGTGATAGTTTGATATGCAAACAGTAGGCTATTCTCTAACTGTCGATTCCATATATACAATGTTATACCACCTGCACTGCCAACCAACATATAATAGATGAGAAAGTGAGTTTAATAAGGGAAGTCACCGAACTGATTAATCGGTTTTGATTCGAGACTATATGATTCATATAAACCCGAATAAGTTTTGAATATCTTGAAAAGAGTTCGTGCCCTTAGTTTATTGCTGCATAGATATTGCAAATTTATGGTAGGTTTTAAATAAATGCTGTAACTCTCTGAAGAAAATCAGCTTTTCTATTACCATGGCATTCATTTAAGAACTACCTGAAATTTGTTGTATCTACGTAGCAACATGGTAAGAGCCTGAAACTTTTTCAAGATCTTCAAAACTCATTTAGTTTGTCATGATACATGTATTTCGACTCAAAAGCGATTTATCACTTGGAAGACTTTCCTCGTAAGTCATCATGGTATATTGCTTCATTTTGATATACGAGCGACTAGTACAGATACAACTCTACACTGATTTAATTCTATTCTACTGTGTTTGATCAAATTAATCATGAATAAAAAAGAAGGATTATTAAGCATGGTACATAACTGTAGCTTGCACGCTATTATCAGACATTTACGTCTGTTGACTTTTACGGGTAATTGCTTGTTAGATTTTTATTTAAAATACAGTACATAGAAACTATATTTTCATTTTTCATTCATGATTATGGTTCATTACATTAATCAAAATGGACTGCAAATATTCTCAAAAAAGATCATGTTTAGAATATAATTATAATTCAGCGCTATTTTTCTTTCATCTAACCAACACATCTCATCGATGCTTCTTTTTCACATTATGATTAATCCTATTTATTATCTAGTGTCAAATTTTAATGAAATACGTTTCCGATGGGTAATTCTTAATAAGTTCGACTACATAGTGAATTCAATTCGAATGATGACATGATAATATATTATCCTAATTCAAAGGCCTAGTAATACAATCACTATAACTTTTGTTTTGAACGTTATACTTCATCTGAAAAAATAACTAGAGTAGAGAACTTTCTCTTACCATGGCTCTTTTGAATCGATCTAAAACAAAAGAAAAAAGAAGTATGTTAATCAACCATAAAAAAGAAAATTTCAATATTCAGAATATGTCTGAAATAGAAGAAAACGTGTATCTATAGGTTGTTGGATAGATGTCACTTTTATGTCTTTTTTTTTCTAATCTTCAAATTTTTATTATTTAATAAATAAAACATAATTTTTATTGATTTTTATATTTTAATACAATCATCATTTTATTCAAAGTTATTTGATTGGTCAAATAAATCAATCCATTCAAAAAGAAAATAATAAACATACATATCAAAGCTATCGGCAACTAGAGACTCATATACATATTTTCTCATCTGAGAAAATCTTATCAAATTGATATTAAGAAAACCTGATGACAGTTGAATCGTCATTAGCTGAACAACAACGTGCTATTGCTGAACTTTATCTACATTCAAAATGGATTAAAGCAAGTTTAGCACTTGAAGATGAAAATTTAGTTATTGAATATGCAACTAATAAACGTGATCAACAAATATTGATTGAAGAATTACATAATCATACAAATGCATCAAATCAAAATTTAACATCAAATAGTAGATCAAATATTCATGATCCATCAGATACAATTACAAATCAAAAACGTATAGTAAAAATTGTTAAGCCAGATAATATTGGACTTGGTAACAATGAAAATATAGTTTAGATTATTTTGTTTATTTTGCTATATTTTTTACAGGAATAAGTATAAAAGGTGGAAGAGAAAATCGGATGCCTATATTAATCAGTAAAATATTTCCAAATCTACCTGCTGATCAAAGTGGACAACTTCATGTTGGTGATGCTATACTTTCGGTGAATGGAAAAGATTTACAGCATGTTTCACATGAAGAAGCTGTACAAATATTAAAAACAGCAGGAAAAGAAGTTGAACTTGAAGGTTTGTCTTCTAGTTTTCATAACAATCTTGAAAATACTAGAGATTATAATGAGAATAAACGAGATAAAGAACACATATACATGATAATTATGAATATAATTAGAAATAAAATGAATGAAAAAAAATAGATGAGATAATTAAGAAGACATAAGTGAGATTACTAATCAGACTTGATATTAAATCGGTTGGTTGCTTATGAATTTTTAGGGCGCTATAGCCAGCATATTTGTTCGTTTTTTTTCCATATTCATGGTTTTAAATAGAGTCCTGAGGGACACACTTTTTTAGAGTTCTGCATCTAATTGACCGAACAAAACATAAAAAAATCGTTCTAACCTATGATGCATAACTATTCACACATATGTCGAAATTTTCTGTGTCCGAACGGAAATTGCTAGAAGTCTAAGCTTTTCACTCACAAATAGTGCAAAGTATGTACTTTGAAATGCATATTCAAAATAAAATTTGCCACATAGTTTTACACATTAAGTTTTGCTGTTATTAAGGTCAATAATAAATAATTCGAAATCGTTAAAAGTTTCGTCAAAATTTGTGAAATGTACTAGTTTTGTTTTTACTATTGATTACTCGCTATCCTGAATATGCAGAAAAAAAGAAAATCTAGATTTCGTAGCTTTGCTTCCTAATCAACATAACGTAAGTAAAAAAACGAAAATTTGTACCTTAGTAACAAGCCTTGTTTAGTAGTTTTAAAAACATTAAAATTTAATGCCTTAAACTATATCCTTAGTTCTATTCTGAATATGCATTTCAAAGTATATACATTGCGGTATCCGTAAGTGAAATAATTAGACCTCCAGCATTTCTTTTCGTACAGTAGGTTCCGACATCGATACAGAGGCTTATACATCGTACGATTAAAGTTTAAATGATCTATATATATGAGCTGTAAACTTTCTTCTAATTTTGACGAAAAGTTAGGCAGGTATTAAAAGTTAATTTCGGTATGAACTAAAGGCTTTCCATCTCAAAATTACAAGTTCAGTTTTTCTGGACTATTTTTTGACTGACTATGAAAATCTTTCATTGGTGAATAGTGTTCATTTTATTATGAAAGTGCTGCAAATTGATGCAGTCTTATGTACTTGTGAAAAATGGAATTTTATAGCTCATTTTGTCCTACTGTCTGCAGCATTAGAAGCCTTTCAGTTGTTTTAAACACTGATTTCAAATAGGAAAACATCAAATTTATGGATTTATGCTAAGAAATTATTTCTTGACTGAAAAAAGTTCCGATTAATCCAAGGATACGTATTGTTTCATATCAGTTATTGTGAGTTATTACATGAAAGTTTTCAAAGATTTCTTCCTTCATTCTTAGCATAAATGTCTGTAGAATGGGACAAAGTGACACAGAATTTATTACTAGTATAACCTCCAAGAAGTGTGTGATTTTCGTATTGTATGTGTTCATAAAGCTATAGTAAAAAGATTCTTCTCAAAAGATAAATATATAAAACAGAAACAGTTTTTTTGCCGTTTAAGTTAAGAATTTTAAGTGATCAGTAGAAAAAACTTCCACTAGTGTCTAGTCTGATATATATCTCTCAGAACTGAGCAAAATACTCTAGTATCAAAGTACTGTAGATGATAATGGCGGATAAGGACATTTTTCATTGCAACAGTTTATATCATGATGTCACTCGATCAAGTTTTTATGGATTTTGTAGAAGAGTACGGATGTGACTCGAAAATTTGATTTAGAGGCTTGGCCAAACCAACCTTTGCAATGTTATCGGATGCCATCATTTAATTGAGTTCAATAAAGAAAAAAAACGTTATTCGCTTTCGTTTGTTTAGGTAAAATGTGTTGTATTAAACTGATATCAGATACCTATTTCTATCTATTGAGGATGAAGCAAATAGTTAATTTCTTTCGTCTTCGATTTTATGTAACAGTGTACTCATTTATAGTTGACAATGATGCTGTAACAATGTTGAACCTCTGACATTCTTGTCCGTATAGTAGTTTACCCTATTTATTTAATGGGTTCTTATGAATCAAAGAGATACTCTGAACCTCTTTTTCTGTCCTGATTAATATTCAAGCGAAAAACTATAAGATTATAAATTTGAAAGTTCTGCTTTGATTCTTCAATTTCACTCAGCAATTTTTCAATATTTTCTTAAAAAATAAATCAAAGCCTTTTTTTAGTTCGATATTTACGAGAAATAAACATTTTAATGCAAAATCAAACTTTTTTATCTACTCAAAAACAACAACACTCTGAAAATAACCTCATGGAATCAAATTATAAAGGAGACATGACAACCATATATGATCAATCATTAAATGATTCAATTTTCTATGAAACAAAATGTATACCTCTTCGTTTGTGTTATGTCTTTCGTCGTTCATCATCAGCTACTGATATTCTTGTTGTATCATCTTCATTATTACCTCCATTAACAGCATCGCCATTATTAATAAACGATGCAAATGGTTCAATCTTAGATATTGTTTTACCTCATATACAAACATGTTACAGTATACGTTTTGTTGATGATATGTATGCTCGAAAATGGTTCTATATACTTCATTCAAAAATTTCTCGTTATCTTTTGGAAATTTTACCTGAAATTGAAGAGCACCTTATTATTGCACGTAATAGTAATGAAATAAAAGCATTAGGATGGTTAGCTGAACAAGTTAATTATGATGAAATAACAACAATAAAATCATGGCGACCTATTTTTCTTGTTTTAACAGATTCAGAAATATGTTTTTTTGGTTCTTCATTTATATCAAGACAAATATGTCGTGAATTGGATATTGTCTATCCAATACTTACAAGCAGGTAATAATAAAATTAATATTTGTAAAAGAAAAAAATAAATAAATAAAAAATGTCGATATTTAAAAAAGATTTGTTCAACCAATTCGTGATTCATCAATTGATATTGATATATCATTATTAACATTACGTGTCGGAACAAAATTTGGTATTGTGACACATACATTTCGAATTCAAACAAAACTTGACTTAGATTATTGGACAAATAGAATGAGCCAATGTTTACAAAATGCTGTTATACGTACAAAAGAGGCTGTTTTTCGTATGTAAAAAAAAAATTTTTTTTTGTGAAACAATCTAAAACAAGTATTATAATATATATAAAAGAAATTCGCATTTCCTGCACAGATATTCCTAACAATGTCTTTCTTTCAGTACAGATCATGATAGGCATATCCTTAGAAATATGACAAACACTTTAGCAACACTATGGCCTCCTTCAGTATCTATCCATTCAGCAGAAAGAAAAAATAGCGAAAAAACTTTCGAAACTATTTCAAATGTCATTTGGTGACACTGTTAATCCTTCTGTTTCCTACCAATATTTACTTTTACTGGTTAATATTGTTTGCTGATAGTGTAGTTGGGTGCATCTGGATCTTCACCATCTACACAAAAGTCGTACAAATCCACATCATATATGAACTGCTTCCTTATTACATTTCTTGAGAGTTAAGGGTATCCTCAAAGAAAATTCATTTTTTTGAAGAAAAATTGAAATCGCATTTTATCATAAGAAGATGCAGCGAAATTTTCTTTCTTAGAATATGTATATGACTTTTCGAAAAACTAGCCAAATTTCAATAGACTTTTGGAAGAAATTTCGACCCTGTTTGTATGTATATAATGTAAGTATGACAGATGGTATTACAGAATGACATCTGCCACACGCGTTAAAGAAGTCCATTCAAATATTTTTTTTGATTGTAATAGTTTAATACGATTTTTTTTCTGGATTTTAATGAAGAATGCATGGTTAAACTTATTTACCATTTTTTGCAGAACGTGGTTTTCATTCAGGGAAATTGTAACTCTAGATTTTTTTACAGCTCATTTCTGTAGTAAGACAAGTTAGATTTAGTGTAGTGAATCGACACTTTTTTGCTTATTTTAACACTATACGTACTGAAATGCTCATAGAAAAATGATTAGAAGTGAATTTCAAAATATATGTTCGGACAAAATGTGCGTAAAAGTCTTGACTTTAGTTTGAAACCAACCTGAGTTCTATATCTCTTGTAATGACAAAGTTATAGAGATTCTCTTGCAGGTCATAAATGAACTATAAATAATTCAAAAGTCCGTTCTAGTTTGACTTATTGGGCTAAAATTTTTACTAGAAGCGTTTTTCACTAAGGTCATTTATTCCTAAAAATTTCTGTTCAAATGTACCATACTATGTGGTCAATCGATTGTGAGGGAGAAGAACCTTAAGTAAGAGAGTAATGGCGAAATGTGGTCCAAAATAGATAGAATAAAGCAATATCCGTGTGATTATCAACAGCTGTTACATCGTGTTTCACAGTTTAATTCGACAAGGATTGTGCTAACATTTTTTTTTTCATTAATTTTTCTTTTATACGATGACTATTTTTTAGCTTGTAAATGGAATAATCGTACATGTAAATTATATTTACATTATGAAGATGGTTTTACAGTATGTTCTGATTCAGAAAATGGTTGTGCTCAAGTTCGTCTACTTTGGCAAGAACCATTTGAAAAACTTCGTTCATCATCGGATGATAATGATCATCTACTTATGTTAGATTTTCATGGAGAAGAAGGTGTTATGGTATGAAGATTTTTTAATTATAATGAAGATCTTTTTTTCATTTTGTATTTTGTTAGCAATTCTATTTTGATACATCGCCAAAACCATTTGTCTTCCATTTACATGCATTTTTATCAACTAAAGCAGCACGAAGTGGTCTCATCAGATAAAAGTTTCCTTTAACTAGTCATCTAGGACAGTTAGCTCATGTCTTCTCACAAAATAATTTATGTTTATGAATACAATAGAAAGTATTTTTTTTTAATCTTTATGTATTATTAGTGTATAACAGTTCTTTTTTGTATATTTGTTTTAATTTCTTATTCGCTTTTTCATTGTTTGTTTATAAGATAATGAATCAAATTTAACAAGTAAACTTATTCACTCTTTATCCTTTTGTTTTATTATAAAAATGTCCCAAAAATTATGATTACATTTTGCATGCATACTAACTCGATTGCTAAGCAAGTCTAGTTTAGTATTTTTTTTTGTGTAAAACAGGAGAACTTTAAGTTTTGTATTCTTAAAGACAATGGTTGAGAAGTGCCACTTTAGAAACTACCGCTTCTATCTGTAAATTCAAGCCAATGTACAAGAAGCGTTACAAATTATTGCATAAAATTGGAAAAATACGAAAGACCGGATGAGAGACTCTTTCTATCTAACGGTGTGGTACACATCTTTGACATGTCAATAGAGGACGCCATGTTCACCACAGCTACAGTAGAATTCGATGAAGATGGCGATCTCTATTGAGATTTCACCGGTACGCAATAGAGTTTCATCATACATTCACCATTAGGTAGGAAAAAATCTTGCTTTGCAAATCTAAAAATATCTAGTTCTAGTGTTAAAATCTTCCAGCTGCATTTTTATATTATTGAGAGCAGCAATATTTTTAATGAGTATGTATGAGCGTTAGGTTTTAAGAAAAAAAACGTTGAAATGCTTCCCTTTTAAACAAAGAACAGTTCTAAAATAGAATTGATCAAGAATAGAGTGAGTACGTATGTAAATTGTGATTATCATTTTGTGAGGCATCATGTATTTTGAAGATTAAAGAAGAAAAAGAGTAGAAATTACTAAGAATAGAATGCAATGAATCATATCTAAGTATATGTTGTTGTTTTTTTCTTTTCGTTTATTTAACTTTCTCATGTGAATCATAGATGTATATAAATAGAAAACTTAAGATAACAATAATAAGAAAGAGAAAGAATAAGAATAAGAAGTCGATCATTCTCACGTTTCATATCATAGATACTATCAAAAGACAAACTATTTGATAAATACATACATTTTTACACTTTTAGATACAAACTTTGGGTTAAAAAAAAACAATGCGTTTGTTTCTAAATAGCTTTATTATCGGTATTACTCTAATACCATTGGTTTTCTCAACACCCGTTTCACTAGGCGATGATTTTTATTTGCCAACATTAGAAAATATTGAATCTCATATTGATAATTTATGGGCAAATTTTAAAAAAGGTTATGATATTATATATAATACAACAACTGAAGAACTTCATCGTTTTAAAATCTTTGCTTATCATGTTCAAATGATTATTAAACATAATCTTGAACATGATCTTGGTTTGCATACTTATCGACTTGGCATTAATAAATATGCTACATTGGTAAATAATTTAATTATTAGAATAAATTTTTTCATTGTTTGTGCTTTTCTGTTTTGTTTTTTTTTGATAGACCAATGAAGAATTTCGTCAGAAATATAATGGATATCGTCGTCAAAAACACTCACGTTCACAATTTTCTGACATTCGTCGTTTACATATTCCTGCTTCACCTTATACAACACTTCCAGTATCAATTGATTGGCGTGATCATGGTATTGTAACACCAGTTAAAGATCAAGGACAATGTGGTTCATGTTGGGCATTTAGCACTGTATGTAAAAATTGAATAAAATTATCAAAATTCAATTTCTATTAATTGAATATTTTAGACTGGTGCCCTCGAAGGTTATCATGCACGATCAAGTGGTAAATTAGTTAGTTTAAGTGAACAACAGCTTGTTGATTGTTCAACAAATTGGGGTAATAATGGATGTAATGGTGGTTTAATGGATAATGCATTTAAATATGTACATGATAATAAAGGTATTGACGATGAAAAAACATATCCCTATATTGGAAAAGTAAGAATATTGATGTATTTATAAAGATAACCATGTATATAACTTTTTTAATTGTTTTTCGTTCATAGGATGAGTCAGCATGTAAATTTCGTCGAAAATCTGTTGCTGCAACGTGTGATGGTTTTGTTGATATTCCAGAAGGAAATGAAACAGCATTACAAGAAGCTTTAGCACTCAACGGTCCAGTTTCGGTTGCTATTGATGCTAGTCAAGAATCATTTCAATTTTATGTTTCAGGTATATAAAAAGAAAATAAGATATGAGTTTTTAAAAAATTTTTATTTATATTTGAATAGTTAAATAGCTAATATGTATGTTTGAGTGCTGCTCATTTTGTGTATTTTTTTTTAAAAACATTATTCTATATGTGAGAATTCGGTTGTCTTTTTCTTCTTAGGTGTTTATTCCGATGATAAATGTTCATCAGAAAATCTTGATCATGGTGTTTTAGCTGTTGGTTATGGTGTTGCTAATGATCCTGTTAAAGGTCAACAAGAATATTATATTGTTAAGAATAGGTAAAGTTGTAGAAATTTAATTCGTGTTTGCATTATTTTCTTATTCTTACTTTTTTTATCTGTAGTTGGTCAGCTGCTTGGGGTGACAAAGGTTATATAAAAATTGCCCGCAATAAGAAAAATATGTGTGGTATTAGTAGTGCTGCTAGTTATCCAATTGTTAAAGATCCATCGATAGAAAGTAAAGTGATTAATTATTAAACAATTAACTTAACGAACGGTATAATTATGCAATGATTAAATCAACATGAAAGAAAAAAAAACAATTTTGTCGTATCATTAAAATGATTGAAAGTGAATTTTCTCCTCTTGTCTTTTCTCTTGTTTCTAATGTATATGATTGATTATTATATCCTATCTTGTGATTTTTTACTTATAAAACTCTGCTATGTTCATTTTGTGTTCTTTGAATTTCTTGTTGTTTGCACAAAGTACACGACTAAGAAAATCCTCGGTTTTGCGTTTTTGTTCTACTCAAGCTTTGTTCTTGTCTTTGATTTTACAAAAAATAAAAAAGAAATTAGCTTAAATCAAGGTTTTGTATATATTTATAATCAAATTCTGACTGATCGATATAGTTAGAGAATGTATTGAATATGCTATTGTTTATTCGATTCTGTTTGTAACGAAAAAGAGACTATTTTGCTTAATTGTGGTTAGTAAAATATATCTTCATCCAGCATTAAATTTCATTCAAGCTTTCGTAGGTCTGGATACTAACTCTATCGATTTAGAGAAATTCAGAAGTTTCAAAGCGGAGCTACAGCACAAATTAGAACTTGGGTATTACAGAAAGAAATGTTTTTTTTCTTATCGATCAGTGCACATAGTAGTTTCTAAATTTGAATGAGTAACACTAATATAGTTATCTTTTTCTTGCAGAGGACGCACACGTTAGAAAAAGGAGTAAAATAAATAGTTTCTATTTTCAGTCAAACTCTATCTCAATCCCAAGTCTGAACTTCAGCGAGTAATCCGTAGTCGTGGTTGGATTGATTCCGCAGTTTCCATTAAAAAACCTCGATATATGGTTTTTAATCAAGTTTGCCAAAGTCAATTGTCATCTCAATTAATGAATCTATATTTATTTATATATGTACTGTTGATTGTGCAACCAAAGCACCAAACACCCACCATACCGATAATAGAACTCTATCAGTGTGTCGATTAAAAGGTTGCCAAACATCAACAGCCTCCTCGACAGTTATAAGCACTACATAAAACGAGACAACCCTATTAGATATGTGAAAAGAGAATTAGCCGTGAAAACACCTACCCACAAAGTCTAGTAGGAATGATGTTGAAGGAAAGGAAAAAATGAAATGTACTTTAACAAGGAGAATGTGAATCTAGTCAATTGTACTTAGCACATTGTTATGACATCATCTTCACATATGCATGTTAATTTTGCAACAATGTGCGGTTACATATATCTTATATTACTATGAATGCCATTCACGTTTGCCGATTTTCGAAATGTCGTTGAGAAGGCTAATGATTGCACGTGGACTGGTTATCGTTTTTTTTTAGTTGATGTAACGGAACTCTCCCTGAGCAATGAGATTGGATTTAATTCTTTAAAAGCATTCATCAAAAATAGTTCAAGAATCTATATGTGAGTATGAGTGTGGGCTGCGAGTGGTGTGGATGTGGATTTTGGTGTTAATAGAATGCTGATAGTCATTCCCAAACCAAAACCCACGCTCACACTCTATTCAATTCAGTTATTTAATCACGACGAATTGTACTGGGTGTGGGTGTTCTGTCAATGAGTGGACAAACTATTGAGAATATTGTTATCAAAATGACATTCATATTTAGCCAATTGCCTAACAAAATAGAAAAAAAAGCTTTTATATTCAAATAAAATCATATTTTGTTATAGGTGACACAGACTCCACGTCTATCGTTTCGTAAAAGTATAAAATACACTCGAAATACATTTTAGTTCAATATCAATTGACGGTTTTATTATGCGAACTGTATGATTTGTTTCATTTGGATCGATTTTCTAGGAAAATTTGTAAAGGATACTTATCATCATATTGTAAACATATGATTTACATATATAGGTAGAGATGTAGATATAAATGTGTACATTGTACATATAATAGGGTATTAATCAAAGAATCGACTTCGATAAAGGTTTTCGTCAACAGCTAATAGTACAGCAATATCATTTTCATTGAGAAGCATATTTAATATCTATAGAAACGAAATGGAAACCATATTTACAGCTGACAAATGATCAGTTTGAAGCCATTTTTTTCTTTTCTTAGGATCATGATAAATATTTTTAATGTTTGACTCGAATAGATTTGTTAGAACAACAATCATCATGTTTACAAAATAAAAACAAAAACATAAAAACAATGAATCCTTTTTTACTGATAAATCTGTTTGTGATCTGGATTTTGCTGATAGTTTGAGGGAATTAAAGTAAGTAAAATCAAGTTGCTGGGTTAACTGTGTGTTGAGCCGCTGTTGTTATTACGCAGGATTTGAACCACCTTTACCCGATGTATTGTTACGTCCAGTTTGTGTCGTTGTTTTTGTATTAGCTTGGGGAGAAAAATAGAGAAAAAAAATGAGATAATGAGCTTCAAATGGTAAGTGAATGCTAACTTGTTCAACAACATTCGACTAGACAAGATATTTAACTTAGCTGAAAAGGACAAAAGAGCTTTATATCAGTTTTCTCAGGTCCAATTCATTTTCTTTCAAAAAGAATAAAGCTATCTTTTTAGAGAACAAGAATTCTAAAAAACTGATGAATTCAGTTACACTCATACTCATTTCTGTTAAACAAACCTGCTGAACTTGGGATTTGGTCACGTCTTGGTGGTTCTGGTTAACGAAAAAAAAAGAAGAGTTTTATTTGTGAATGAAATTCATACACATGCACACAGACGTTTTGATTATCCAATACTTGTGGCACCACTAGCTCCACTCATTGTTGGTGTAGTTGAAGATACTGATCGACCATGTCTGAATCTGATGATGCTGTATCCAATGTTGAAGAGCTTGTTGCAGAGCCATCACTAAAATCACCTTTTGCTTGAGCAGATGTTGATGAGGGTCCAGATTTGTACAACGATTGAAGGCGTGCTAAGACTACACGAAAGGTTTTGGTTGGCAACAGACGATAAAATGAAGACATGATTGACGGATTTGTTGTTGAAAATTAAGGACACGTTTTTGGTTTTATCTTAGACGAGAAAAGAAAGAAGGCAATTAATGATAAAGATCATAAAGTCTATATTCTTCCAGGGTAAAACAAACATAAAAACATAGAAAAAGTAAGGCTTTACTAATTTTGTTGAAACACTGATGAAACAAAACAAAATATACAATGAAAACATTTTAATGCAAGAAACAATCAAGGTGATGATCCAAACATTTCGCACCATCAATTGACTAAATTGTTACCTTCCGTTAATGAATGAACAATTTCATCTCCTTGATGATCAAACATTTTTGTTAGTAGTAAGCCCGACATTCGTTAAAGATCTCTGATACAAACTGACATCCTTCTTTCTCTTACAAAGTTTCGACAGTGCTGCCTCTCTCTGGCCGTCTCCGTTTTTCTTAGTGTAAGTTTTTACAATGACTTCTCAAAGTTGTCGTCATCTTTTCATGTAAGAAAACATGGATAGATATTGACAGAGGGCAGAAAGTTCTCCTAGATACCGGAAATTCTGTTTAAAAGTTTTCTTCTATGAGGTGTATCCTTCGATCTGCATAAGCTAACCTAAAACATCTATCCATACAAGTCGTGTGAACTCAAAGGCTACTCTAATTTTTCCCGATCTACAAGAGAAAAGTAAACCGATCACACTAAATCTCCCTTGCCTATTGAGCGTGTCGATGAACAATAAAATAGTGTGATCTGCAGAGTCTCTCATTGCAGAAAGAACGAGAATGAGAAATAAAATAATGGGACAGGTAAGGAGAAAACAAGAATCGATGAATACATATGTAAAAGAAAAGTAAGCAAAATCCAGCTCTGAAGTACTTTCAAAAGTAGATTTTGAACAGAAAAAGTATTTATAAGTGAAAGCCTTTTAAGAATTTTTCATACTTTTTGACTAGAAAGTGCTATTAAGTACTACTGAAAGTGCGGAAAAGTACTCAAATCCTTTAGGAAAAGTGAAAAAAATGAACAAAATTTAATTTATTTTTTCTTATTCACATTAAAAGTACTTAATCGTCTTGTCTTAAATAAAAAACATTATTAAGTACTTTTAATATGAATAAAAAATAAAGTAAATTTTGTTCATTTTTTCCACTTTTCCTAGTGGATTAAAATACTTTTCCATACTTTCAGCAGCACTTAATAGTACTTTCTAGTAAAAAAAGTATGACAAATTCTTAAAAGGTTTTCACTTATAAGTACTTCTCTTGTTCAAAGTCTTACTTTTGAAAGCACTTAATAGTTAGGTTTTGCTTAATTTTCTTTTACATGGATGTTCATTGATTAAGATGGTTAAGAAAGAGAGTACAACCACTGAAAGACGGAAAAGATCAACGAGTGCTCAAATATGGATGAAGATGCACAATATATGAAAAAAAGAGAAACAGAACAGAAGGAGAACGAATCACAGTGTTATGGAAAACTATAGTGTCCCTCTACCCGGGTGTGGCATAAGTGATCACAGAAAATCAAACAGGAAATCGTCGAAATAAACTACATACACTTGCACATGCATACACGAAATCTCAATTACACATATGCTGCATGCTTCTTTTGAGCAAATGACGATGATGGTACTAGTCACTGACAACTCATTAGATTTGTCTCTGATCAGCACAAAGTGACATTTTGTCAATTGAAAAAGTATTGCATATTTATTTCTCAATCAGTAAGAAGCATTGCGACCTGTCCACGTAACGGTCCACCTATTTCGGCAAAGTCAGAAAAATGCGAAATTCATGCTTTCATTATATAACTTTTACGTTGTCAAAAGTATTATGTGAGGCGTTTTCTTAATTATTCTTTCAGAGATGTTATCAATTTATTCATTTCGGGGAAACTACAATTAACCTTCTGTAGAAATAAACGTTGATGAAAATATGCCGATTTTTAAAAACGTTATTCCGTCACGACAATTTTTTCTACATCTGAGACGAGGCTATCATATATTTTGAATTGTTTTTTTTTCTATGTATAGCTCGCCATCTCAGCTACAACTTTTCTATAGAAAATTTGTTAATCACATGTGTAGATGATCTAAAATTTTTAGTTCTTCATACAGCACTGAAACCCAGAGTCCATTTTGGGTTATTCCGTCTCGGGTATGTATTTTAGTCATAAAAATGTAAAAGAAAGACAAGAACTAGTGAAACTTTTATGCTGTGTATTGCAGCCCGACTTATATATGTTTTCAAAAAATCAGCCCTATTAGAGTTCAATCTGTTGATATATTCCAGAGATAAAGTGAAAAAAACATTATTCCGTCACGCTTGGACAGGTCGATTGGGTGTGGGTGTAGGTTTGGATGCAAGATGTGAGTCTTATCATTTCGGTCTACACGCACACACAATAGCCACTCTACATCCACAGCCACTCCACAGCCACTCCACACACACTCACGTCCACGCAGCCACACCTGCATCCACACATTCACACTCACATCCACGCATCCACACACGCACACTCACACCCAGCCCAACAACATTCATATATCCTATTTTACTTATCTAGTCTGAGTACTGTTTCTTCTTAAAAATTTCAAAACAAATGCTATAGTTTTTTTGCAAAAGCTGTTAGAGATTCGACTCCTTGTCTTTTTCCTTCTTCCTCTACAATTTTCACCCATTGTTGTGCTGTTACTGTTAACCGCAATTTTTCATAGTTCGACGGATAAGCCGCTATATTGCTTTGAATTCGAGTTATCTTGAATCCGGCGGCTTGAATCATATTTCCTAAAAGTAGTTCTGTCCACGTGTACATATGATTGTTCAAGTCATGCTTTTTATGAGACCATTTCTGTAGTTTCGAATAATTTGATACCGACTGACGTCCTTCATTTTTCACTTGAATTTCTAGCATTGAACCAGAACGCATTTTCGAATATAATTGTCTCAAAAGTATTATCGGAGCTTCGACATGTTCCAATACAGAAATTGAATACGCATAATGAATTGAATTGTTCGGTAATTCAGCAACACAGCGAAATGTTGTTAAGTTGTATGTCTTTGCAGCGTATTTTCTTGCATGAGAGTTGATTTCGACACAAAATTTCGTCGCACACTTTACCGTATTTAATACAGCACCCGCTGAACATCCGATTTCTAACACAGTATATTCCGGTTTTATACGACCCCATCGTGTTGGATCAGAATGAGCGGCTTGAAACATTTGATGTCGTTTTTGCCATTTAAAATAGTCAGCATCATAATACTCTTCATATGGAGACTTGGAACCACACAAATCATTTTTTATTTCAATTTGTGCTCGTGAACCATTGTACATAACAAACCAATCGCTAAACGTCGATGACCAATATTTAAAATTAGTTTTATTATTACATCGAAGAACCAATATAATATAAGTAACAGTCAGTAGTGAGGAAACAAATATTACTGACCACTTCATAGAATACTTCTTTAGGGTGTGGATGTGGATATTCGTGCGGTTGAAGAAATGGTTCATACTCATATCCAACACCTAATTAAACATGAACATTTGAATCGAATGGTCGATTATGGTCAAACAGTTGACGATTATATAGCATAACTGTTAACTATCAGGAAAAATTGTAATCTCAAACTAAAATAAAGTTCGCTCGAATTCAGATTTAAGAAGGTAAAATAATTCAAAATGGTCACCTTGATTGTTGTCTTTGTCTTTGAAAAAAATACAACTACTTGATGAATGAAAACAGAAGGTGAACTGCATTTTTTCTTTTTTCATCTCAGCGAAAAAGTCGAGTCCTTCAAAGAACAGTACAACCAGTGAATGTTTGATTTGCATGTACACAAATTCGAACAGTAAAAATAACGGAGCATTAATGTTAAATCACTTGAAGCTTTGCTATTATTTGCATAGAATAGTGCAATTATAAAATGGAGAATGATGTGTTTTGTTTAGTTGCTCTCTTACTTCCAGAAAACATCTCATAACTAATATTCGGATGGAGCATGAATAATCATACTGCTGCATTCTTAACCCTTTTACTGGTGAGGATGTTTGCGACATGGTTATGAATAATTCGAAACATCAATATTTATCTACATTTCGATGTATATATACTCTCAATGTTTTGATCAAGTTCCTTTTCACATGGATGCTACTATTTTTTGAAAAACTTTCAACTAACATTTTTCTTATTTTGCTTGAATTCCAGTGACTATCGTGATTCTTCTCAATTTGATGCAGGTACTACATATCATGCGGGCGATGTGAATGCTCATAAACAGAATAATCACACCGGTTTCGACATTCTACCTAAACGTCCTCCATTTCTAGTGATCGGTCTCGGTTTTCATTTAATATCGATGATGAACAGCGATATCACGTTTGATTGCAAGAAAACTATTGAATCATAATCCTTCTGGTCTGTTTGTCTTCAACGTAGTCAGAGTAAACCATATAGAAAGAAAAAAAATTCTTTGTGCCTATCGATTTCTTCCATTTCTTCAAGCTACACATACTGTAAAATATTCGATATGATTCACTTGTTTCGACAAAATCAAGATGAAGACAATTATATCATCGGAAAATATTCGCAAGAGACGTATCATTAATCTAAGTATTTTTTGACTATCTTAATATTTATCTGAATGCAAAACACTGTTTTGTCAGTTTTTGACCAGTTTTAATACGTTCGAAATTGTGAAGTAAAGACTGATATGGATAAGACAGAATGACCTTTTTTATCATGCAAATTATTAGAAAAAAAATGAGCGAAAGAAATTATAAAATAAATGGACAGAAAAAATGTCGATCGTATGTTGTATTTCTATCATCAAGCTTAAAAATAAAAGCACGCATATACCCAGAGAAAAATTTTAGTGATTTAATCCGAATTATATTGCGCTAAAATCAAAATTAAAATCGATTGGAAGTCTTCAATTATAATCGACTATGATTGGATCAAAACTTAATTCTACTGCTTGTACAGCGAAAATTTTACTGATTAAAATCTGATAATTCTGCAGCATAATCGAAATTATCCATCTGATTGTGATTATAATTCTGCTGCAGAATAATCAGATTTTAATCAGTAAAATTTTCGCTGTACAAGCAGTAGAACCAGGTTTTGCTTCAATCATAGTCGATTATAATCGAAGATTTCCAATCGATTTTAGTTTTGATTTTGGTGCAAAATAATTCGGATTAAATTACTAAAATTTTCCACTGGGTACGTGTACAAGCTAGGAATCGACAAAGTTGACTTTATTTGGCATCGCAATAGTATCGCAATCGGCAATATGAAATATTTTTGGGATCAGAATCAGAATCATCAGTTCCGATTTCAATTTGGAACGGCTTATTCCGTGATTAACAAATAATTATAAGCTATTCACGCTAGCCTTTGAATTAAACATATTTTTGATGCTAAACAGAGTTGGAAGTGTCTTCTTTTGCTGTTTATCAAATGTTTGTTTATATGTTTCTAAATCACTAGCTCTCCTGTTTGTTAAGATGCAGAGAAAAAAGTGCATAATCTTTTATGAAAATATTGGCAGTTCCAACATTTTTCACTGTCGAAGTCGAATCGTGTCGGAATCGCCTCTTCTTAGTGCGTGTTTAGGAACAAGTGGATGAATGACTAGAATAAATAATATAGTGAGGGTAATGAACGAAAAACTTCAGGTGTTGAAAATCAAAGAAGTGATAAAAAGAACTAAAGCAGTAGAGAAACGAAGGAATAAAACGAATGTCGAGCGTAACCATCTGTGGAACGAAATAAAGAATAAAAAGAAATAACAGTCACAGTTTGTGAACGGAATAAACCGCGGATTACGTGTAAAACGACAGACCGGCCCCGTGAGTCTGTAAACCCGTGACAAATCTAACCTGGGCATCTGTTACGGGTCGGGTTGACGGGTTGTCTGGATCGGGTCAAAATGGGTCAACCCGTGAACATCTCTGGTCTACATTTAGACGTTATTATCTGCTATGTTGTAGTATTGTCATGATTGCTTCAAACTAACAATGTCATGGCTTCGCAGTAACACTATGATGTTAGTGCTGCTGACAAAGTACTGTTCAAGTCTTCTGCTACACTTTCTATAAACAGTGTTTTACGAGGCTTTTGATTTAGATCTGCATTTTAATTTAAATCTGTATGTGAGCAAAATCAACCTAAACGAGGCATAACACTTTTCCACTTGATTTTGATTCTTTATAAGGAGTATTTTATGAACAAGCTCTCTTGTTATGAACATATGATAACAACATCGGTTCTTTCAGTTCCCAAACAATCAAATCCGGTTAACGAAGTAGCTAATAAATTAAAACGTAATTAGCATATACCTCCCTAATCTTATGGTGCAACAGTCCAAGAATTTCAGCATAGAGTCCCTATCACAAGCTACATCTAGAATGGAATTTCCAGCAACTGCTGACTCTAAGAAACGGCTTCAACAAAATCAGTGCTCCACAGATATATACATGTCTTAAAATGACACTTTTTATTTTGCTATCATCTTGAAATCCTCGAGAATGATTTTACCATGTATAATGATTTTCCGAACTTGTTATTCAGTTAATAGAGGACTTTTCATTTCTATATTCGTACTCATTCAAGTTGCTAACAAGGAATAAATTCAGTCTTGTGAAGAACTTGAGCACTTTCAAAAAAGACTTTGCATAGATATTTTCTTGAACGAAAAGTTCATCACAAAAAGTACTATTTGTTTTTCAAACCAAACTGTTTGGACCTATCGTATTTGAACATCGAAATGAGCGCAATGAAAACCCTAGTTCTTTTCTTTGTATCACATCGCACTATCAGTAGTTATTCAATAATAGCTCGGCGGAATAAATATCATAGTACTGAGTTTTTCAGAGCACCCGGAGTCACTCAACATATATTTTGTGTACCGAAAGTAGCTAAAACGAAGTATCGCGTACAGAAATATATACAGCCTTATTCAAATCCAACACTTTATGATATGATATAGAACAACGTTAGAATGTATGCAATTTATCGTGTACTCGAAAACTTCTTTTCTTTTCAAATCAAACAATACGTATTTTTTAATTCGACTGAAATGTCTTTGAAGTAAATCCAAGGTTTTTGCTGCACATGACTTGTGGTTTTATTCTCTTAATGAAAGATACATTGAGTAAAAGAGAAATTTCTATGTGACTTGAAAAGGAGGACACTATTGCACAGTTCTGATAAAAGTACTGAAGCATTCAAAAGCAGTCACCCAATACTTTACGTTTAAGTTGACTTTAACTTCAATCATGTATTTAATATTCTTATTGATCAAGCTTGCATATTTTATTGAGCAAAAAAAACTACCTTTCTTTGACACAAACAAAATAACATTAAATAAGTCGACAAAATTAGACATTAGCGTTCGTGTATTATCTCTACAATGGCACTTAGATTAACACCTATATTCCTGAACTCAGCCCATAAACACACTCACATTCACCCACAAACCCAAAACAGAATCCTTTCAGAAAACTAGTTCGACATCAACGGATTCATCTTATTTTAAATTCACTTACTTCCTGTGCTAAGAATTCAATGCGATTAAGGTATCTCATTAGAATCAGCAGAAACCTCTGATCAACTATTAAATGGATTCTTCCTTATAATATGAAATCCTAATTGCATCGTTCCTTTTTTCTATTTTTTGGCAATTAGTCACACGAAAATTGTAAAATAAAATCTTACGGATAATTTATATATGCTAATTAAACGTGCTGTGATGGCCGAGTGGTTAAGGCGTCTGACTAGAATCATGAAGTGGAAGTGACTAGTAATCAGATGGGTTCTCCCGCGTAGGTTCGAATCCTACTCGCAGCGTTTATTTCTTTTTTATTCATTTTTAATGTTTAGTCATATCGAAGCGATGAAATCGAATATTTCCGAAACTTAAAATGCATTTAGTAACCGTGCTGTGATGGCCGAGTGGTTAAGGCGTCTGACTAGAATCACGAAGTGAAAGTGAATAGTTATCAGATGGGTTCGCCCACGTAGGTTCGAATCCTACTCGCAGCGTTTAATTTTTTTTTTGTTGAGCTAAATTCTTATCGCTTTGTTGTGAAGACAGTCATTCACGATCATCTTCTATTATTGAGCTTTGATTTGCGAATCATATCAGTTTGATTCCGAAAAAATCGGGAAAATCTCAGAAATATAATAATGCGATGGTATATATTCATTTAATTGGTATTCTAAATCGATTGACTAATAGTTGATCTTAGTAGTTTCATATTCCACTTACTATTACTACTAGGTGGTAAGTAGCACTGACTAGTAATTGGTAAATAGTGACCAATATCGCTCATTAGTTATTAGATAAGTGATGCATATCACTTCCAGGTAAATGGTTTATATTTAACTGAAGGTAGACTATTTATGTTATTTTATCAATCTTGTGCCAGATTAAATGTATTCCATGTACACATTGACAAGTGTGGCACTGTGTGAATGAGAGAATATGCATAGTATGAAGAAGTACCAACAGTCTTTCACGATGATCTACCGATCTTGAAATTGTTAAGCTCTCGCGAAAAGTGTCAATGTATCTACAAACCGAGCGGCCTTGTGACATTCCCAGAAGTGTATAAGCACATCGATTGGTCATTGCTCAATAGATATCTGCTCGTTCGAAGCCGTCAAAAAACATTCGAATGAAATTTGATAGGTTTTTCATAGATTTCAGCCTTTGAGAACGGTGGTATATGCGTTGTACTACCAAGTTTTCAGCGGAGAAGGAATTGTTTGTTCTTCATTAAATCGTATATTGTCACTGACGAAGTCTCTCTGCTCTAAATTCAAGCGGCAAAAACCCTAGATTAAAAGCAAACTAGGTATTATGCCGACCTTGCATCCAGGCCAAGATCCTTTTTAGATCCCGTACGAACTTACCAAGCTGAAAAGGCTCGATGAGTTCGTACGGAATTCTAAAAAAATTTCTCCTAGATACAGGTCTAGCGACATATCAATTTCATTTTAGAATGGGGAAGACCCCTTTTTTGAAAAGAGATCTAAATAAGAGGTTGTGGGTGTGGATGAGGGAAGAAACAGAAGATTTACTCACACTTAGAGGGCTGCAGGGTGCAGTATGTTCGTAACCTGTAACCTGCCCTGTAAAAATTCTGCAACCTAATCCTGTCCTGCCCTGTGAATTTTTTCGCGTACCCTGCCCTGTCCTGCCCTGAGACTTTTTTTCATAACCAGTAACCTGCCCTGCCCTGCCCTGCTATATTTGATATTACCAAAAAAATTCATAACTTTTCATCGACTTCGTATATCAATTCTTCTACTTTATGTTGTATTTTGCTTCGATATTCTTCTTCGTATAAAATTTTTCAAAAGATGTCTATAATGTTTGATTCGATAAATTAATAGCAGGTTAACAGGTTATGACAGGGCTGCCCTGTAAAAATTTCGTAACCTGACCATGCCCTGCCCTGCTACTTTTGCAACCTGCCCTGTCCTGTCCTGGCAGGGCAGGGCAGGACAGGACAGGTTATGGGCACCCTGCAGGGCTCTACTCACACTCACGCCCTAAGTGAACCTATTATAGAGGCCGAAATAAAAAAAAGCTAACTGTTTAAAACAGATATCGCTATACTACAGGAGCTTGTTTAAAACACATGACTACACACTCTATATGTCTCTCAACATCTGAAGACTAGCAAAAATTACATATTTTCCAACAGTTCCTACTTTTTTCGCTAAAATATAGGTAAAATAGGAATTTTAATCGAAAAATAGGACAAAATAAAGGATTTCTCAAAAATATAAGTATTATAGGAAATATAGGTCGAATCCGAAGCCAAGTGTTTATCATTAAAAAACTACTCAATTATTGTTAGTAAGTCCTAGATCGATCATTTATAATACACTTTTGTATAATAATCTTCATCACGAATCTTTGATTGCAAGCAGGTGAATGATTTTCAGTTAATTGATACAGGGATGCAGAATCTACGTTCACATAGTAGCAATGCTGTCTGGAGAAACGGAGCTTCAGATGCATTCCGTAATATACGAGCTCATATGACTATAAAATCTTGAGAAACTTTTCAGCTTATTCTGCTTGATGTCTGGAGACTCTGGCAGATTCTGCACCACTGACAATAGATCGTTTACATTAACGATTCTTAAGACTAACTGAATGGCTGGTAAAATGACACGTGATAATTCAAATGGTCAAGGAATGTCATGAAAGGTAGCTGATGGATTCATCGATAAGTGTCGTAAATGGCCTACCTTCATTTCAAAACAAACCACTAACCACTTAGTAATTAGCGATAGGCAAGGAAGATTTCCATACAACGACAAATAATCAATGCTTAAATTAACTACTTTTTACTGCCATATAGGAAAATTTTCAATAATAAAATACTTATTGTTATTTTGATAAATGGAAGTAGAAGTAACAGTGAGTGTGGTATATCTACCGTGGATAGGCCTCGAAAAGTTATACTGTTTACATCTACATAATCTCGAAAAGATAAAGAAATCACCGTTAGATGGCCCCTTGAAAACTTAAGGAGGCCATTTCTAGAGGACTGTTGCTAAGTGATCGACTAACTCACATAATGCAACCTAAGCGACTCAAGAAAAAACACGTGATGATCTAACTAGGTATGCACCACTCTTAGTCCCTACTAGGGACTGAATCCAAACTTAATGAATCTGCAGGAATACCTACTGATTCGTGTTCTATAAATACCAATCATCATTCATGTTAGACACAATCGAATTGGATACTTCAGTCAGAATAGAACCCAATCGGACTGGCATTCAGTCGCCGATTGGGTCCTAGTCGGACTGTACTGATGCATGCCTAAATGTAATTATTCAAAAAAAAAGGCCACGAAAGATTTATGGTGAAATCATCAATTATGTGTCGTGATTGATCTGTCTTCAATTAGATACAAACTACTTATCACTTACCAGTAAGTGGTAAGTGGTGAAGATTACTATGCAAGAATAAATAATCAATAACTAACATGATCATTTATTAGTGCTATACCGATAATTTTTCGATGGTTACAACACTTACTACTTACCTGATAAGTAAAAGTGGTGGTAAGTGGTAAGTGTGACACCCCTGGTTTCAAGCAAAAATAATGAAGGATTTTACAGCCTATGCATTATCTGTGGTAAAAAAGTCGCTATCTTCTCTTAGAATCTAAACTCGAACAATGTAAAATTTTGATTGGCTTCGTCATAAAAAAATATTTTCAAAATTTATTTTCCCATTTCGATGAAGAATTAAATAATGGTGCTAATATTACAGTTTGAATTAGTGAAAACATGTACTCTGTCTATTTTTAAAAAAGAAGTTCGTGGTGTTTTATTGCTGCAAACGAAAATTAGAGTTTTTTTTTTATATGAAAGAAATTTTTGTCGTAGTTTCGCGCTGAATTAGAAATAAATTATGCCTAAGGTCAGTTTTGCCTAGAGTTTTATTTTTCTTAAAATATGTAAACAAAAACAATAAACCCAACGAATTTCGATAACTATTCTTATATATAGTTGATATCTAGTTATTACAGTTGTACATACTCATCTTTATAAATTTCGAACTTCTTGTTCTTGAAGCAAATCTATTTTAACGATATTAAGGCAAAAAAGGATTCGATGCTTAATAGCAACAATATATTATTTAGTGTATATGATATATGCATTTCTGCCTATTGATTAGCACTCTGATGTAATACTCAAGAAAATATCTTTGTACAAAATGTACAAATTATAAATAATTCAAGAGAAATATTATTAGAGAAGGGACTAAAGAATGTTCTAGGTTCGTCAACTCAAGAATGGTATCGACTGTCAATAGCTAATGTTTTTTAAGCGTCCCTGTTGACAACGGTAGATCATCAGAGAAGTCTTAATGATGTTGTACGAATAAGTATGACTGTTATTATCAGTGTTTTCGTGATCCAGCAACATTATACATCTGCACTCAAACTCACATCCACATCTTTCTGGATAACAACATGCTCGTACAGCAGTTGTATATTCATCAACAAATGAAGATGTTCTATGCAGACAATAATAATTGCATTATGTATATTCAAATGTGTCAACTTGATGAGTTTTCAGTAAAACAACGCATTATAACATCTCTGGCAATGGATTCTTTCAAGATGTATGTTGTCTAATGAGAATAATATGTCGACCATCTATGCTGTCCCTTCATGGAACAATCGTGTCAAAAAATTTGATCAAATAAACATCAAATGACTAACTGAGATGTTTGGTGTTTATGTATTTGAATTGGTAAATAGAGAAATGTTTAAATGGTAAAAGGGTATGGATGGCTGTGGCTGGCCATTTTTCGAAACAAACTTCACTGAAAATTATCTAAACAATGTACGAAAAAATCGCATTTTTTACATGTTTTATATAGGAAAAAAATAGTGTTTTTTTCAATAAATTCAGCTATATTTCAGTAGTATTCTCAAGTAAGATATTTGAAAATATGCCCGTCTGATACACTATGAGAACATGCATCTACTGGTATAGCTTTCAAATGTTTGCATGTGGCATAATCAAACAATTGTTGAGCCTCAAAAGTCTCTTCCGTCAAGAAATCTGTTTAACTATGCCAGCAACGCATCAACTCTTGCTAGCTCTATCATTTATCCTATGATTTTATGTCATTTTATTCGCCATATGATGGGAGAAAAAAGTGATGTATCGGTTTAAAAAATATTTTACTATTGATGAAATCTTTATGATCACCAAAACTTATATTCGGAATCAGCGCATCAAAATAATCGTAAACTGCCTAGGCACCATCAGAAAATAAGTCTCGACAAGATTTTGTCTCCAGGGGTACCACAAGGAAAAATTGAGGGGAAAAACTCACCGGAGAAGTACATGTGACGTTTTTATGGGACATAATTTTTGATGATGTCTATTTCCGATAATGATACATTTTTGAAAAACAAAATCTCGAAATACCGTACTATTTGTCTGATATTGATCCATAGATAGGAGAAAAAATGGATTTTTTCACTATTAGTAAAGTGTTTTTTTAACTGGATACGTAACCTTTTTTCCCTATCTTATGACGAATAACATGCCATAAAATCATACGATAAATAAAGGAGCTTGTAAGAGTTGGCACCTTTTTCGTCTCGTTTAATCGATTTCTTAAGAAGAAACATCTTGTTAGGTTCAATAATTTTGCGATTATGCCATATGCAAGCCATTTTGATAACTATACCAATAGATGCAGCTTTCCATGCTGCATCGAATGAGCATATTTTCAGGTCTTTCGCGTAAGGATGCAAACCAAGACTCGTTTTTCCATATACGACATGTAAAAAATATGATTTTTTTTGTATATTCTCGGAATATTCAAATCAAACATAGTCCTCTCTATCAGAAATCATTCACATTAGTATCTGATTCAAATTGCTTTTTTGAGTATGAAGGGGCTCTTACTCATGATCTTGTTTAGAGTTTTTCTCTTGCTTTCCACAGAGCAACCTTCAGTCAATCACAGAGGTATTGTTCTTCATAGTTGTTCTGGTGTAAAAGTTCAATACAAGGCTTCAGACAGAGATTATTTTCAGATAACCAACATATATGTCAATTTTAAATCAAAATCTACTTTGTATAGAAGTTCTTGTTACTATAACCGATGTTATTTCAACAATAAGTTGACCTTCATCACAGAAGACAATTTTTGTGGTATGAAAATCGACAATATCATATCATCGATACTAACATACTTCGTAAAACAACCGAGACTTGCTTTGTTAGTCTGATATTTTTGTCATATGTTGCTTTTTCAATTTTCGATTACTGTAATCCACAGAAATATTTTTCGAGTTTCTCTATTGATTATACGAAGTGCAAAATACACTACGACTCTCATAGTGCCCAGCTTGTTGTGCGCAAGTGAAACACCAACAAGTAAGAGTGCATGTTTAACCTCTTTATTGTTTTTGGGCTTTCTTTTCAACGAAAAATATATCCTTGATAAGAACAGTTTTTATTGAGAAAGACGATATGAGAATAAAACCGACTGACATATGTCTATACCAACATTTCTACCTTCGCCTCTCATATAAAGAGGTTTTAAAGTCATAAAATAATACAATCAACTTTTTTGCATAAGCTATGGATACTGGTAATTTTTGTATTTCTGATTCTTTCTTATTAATTCAATTTGTTTATAAGGTTCAATCTATGCATTGATTTTGGCTCTCGTTATGAGCTCAATAAGTGAAATAACAGCAAAACCTTCTAATCCTCGTTTCATTTTCATGTCTCCAGAATCTGATCCATTTGTTGATCGTTACATGAAAACAATCAGTCGTATGAGCACAAAAGAAATAATGAATTTGCCTAAATTAAGTGATGTTGAATTTTTGGATCAACTTGAACGTGGATATGATTTCATTCCAGGTAAGAAGACTTGAAAACACATGGCACTAAAATAATACAAAGATTTTAATCGAATCGAAATCAAACTATCATAGAATATGCAAATTGTTTTATATAAATGAAAACAAAATTACATTAAAATCTGAACGATTTTCAGAGTAATACTTGCTCTAGATATTGTCAATCTACTTCTTGAAAAATATCTCGAATATTTTTTCAGCCTTTTTGTCGAAAACAATAAATAAATAGTTCGTTATTTCTGCGATGCAGGCTTTTTTTTACAGTTTTTCGTACAATCAAAAAAATAACTATCTCAAAGAAAAAACATTCAATCATGTATAGTTTGAAAAAGTCAATTAATTAAAAAAAAAGTTCTTTTATTACTTTCTCTAATTATCTCTATGATATATAGTGTCCACGAAGAGTCTCAATTCTATAAATTTATTCGATTCAACTATCGACGAGCCAATAGAATATCAACCAGATTTAGAAAATGAATGGGAAGATCTAATGGACGCTGGACCAGCCAGTATTAATTTATTAGGTTCTGTGATGGCTATTGCAAGTAGAAAAGACTTTCCACTCAAAACAGATTTTAACTATACACTTGTTAAATATCCTGAATCTTTTCAAGCTACTCTTATGCAAGTTTCTCACGATATGTACAGAGCATTATATGGCGCTCATACAAGTATGGAAAGTATTCAGGTTAGTATGCGGCAGATTCCGACACTCTTGAAAACCGCTATTAAACTCATTACTCAAGCGTCAACGGTATTGAACAAGGCACTATTACCTCGAACTTTAGCAAACATTGGCCGATATGCTAATGAAAGTGCTGCTGTTGCTCGAGCTTCGCTTGAGCGATTTGAATATCTTCAAGTTTTGCTACATGAAGTTCTTGAAGTGACCACTTTAACCAATAGTGATAATAAAGAAACAGCTGAGAAATTAGCAGCAGAAGCTGAAGATATAAGAAAAGAAAAAAAGGAAATGGATAATGTTATTGCTGACATAACAGCCCAATACGAAACTGCACGAAAAAATTTAGAAAAGACTCGACAAGATTATCATAATGCTATGAAGAATGTACCAGGTGATGGTTGGGATTCCCATGCGTGGAATGTTTATGCTTCTCAGCGTCCTGCAGAGACCTGCAAGCGGAATTGGTATGGACGACGTCGTTGTAGATCTCTGCGGGATCAACAATTTGCTGATTATAGTGCAGAAGCACAGCAAAAGGCTCAGCAAGCCCTGGTAAGTTGTTTTTTTATCTCCAATTATTTGGTTTTTAAGTTTTTTTTAAAGAATATTCTTAAAGAAGCAGAGAAAAACAGTAAAAATATTTATAATCAGCAAATGAATAAACAAAATGAATTGGAGTCTGTCATTAATAATTTAACAACAATTAATTTACATGAATTATCTATCAATGAAACAATTAAGATTTTGCTTGATGCTACAAAAAATATTGCACTACTTCAAGGTCAATGGAGTCGTCTTAGTCGATTTTTCAGTACTCTTACTATTAATACAGAACATACACAAAAAGTAAGACAAACGAATGATGCCTATGCTTGTCTATGCTTTGCATGGCTGAAGTACTTGAATAATACGTTAATGTTGTAATTGTAGGTAATTTTACAAGATTTCCTTGGCGTCATTTCTGATGCTGAACTTATTGGCAAACCGTTGGACCCAATTGATGAGACACTCTTCCTTGTATTATTAGTGGAATCAGTGACTGATATTGATCGTGATTCTCATTTACTTTTTCTTATGGCTAAAACATACTCGGATGTATCAAATGCATACATGATAGAACAAATAGCTGAGTTATCTGGCGTTCTTTCATTACAGAACGATGACGACCGAGAGACTTATTTGAAAGAAGTTGCGAACAAAAGTAGAAAAATATCAATGCAAGTTAAAGATCTAGCAACTGACCGACAGAGAGAATATGAATTGGTAAATTTTTCTCGTCAAGAGCAGTATATGAAATATATTGAAGAAGGAATGTTAAAAGAAGAATTGAATATTCTCAGTAATATCGGAATCGGAAGACGTTGATTATACATAAAGTGGAGCCGTTTACTTTTGACATAAACGTATAGAATATGGTCAGAACGAGTTATATTCTTTAACCCCCACTTGTACTTGATTAATATTATGTTTTTCGATTAAAGTCAATAAAAATTAGACGCTTTCTCCATCTTATTATCATTATATTCAAGAGTCGTAATTATGCTATTAACTGATATTATTTCTTTTAATATTCTTGTGATCATTGTCCCCCTTAAACGATTATTTCATTGATAATTCAGAAACATACAGCTAAAAATCAACAAACTATTGGCGATGAATTTCTCATGTAGCATGTTTGTTTGCACTACCGGTAGAATATCACGATACTCATAAAAAACCGGCACTATGACTTACGACTTTCGGTTCTAGCTATCTCAACGGTTGCAGAATGTTTTTTCTATCAAAATTTGAATTCTTTATCAGAAAGAATTAAAATTAAGCGAGAAAGCTGATTTAAAAGATATGTGAATAATACAAATTTATCTCATAATGGAGGTTGATTTGGATTCTATGGCTAGAATAGGGCAGCTCAAGCGTATCAACGTTCTCAGAATACATAGAAAATATCTCGTTTAAGTCAGTTTTAAGAAGCCTAAAAAAATATTCTGTCGTTTTGATACAATACACCAAGATACACTGCTTTCGAAAAAACTAGCAGTGAACCATCGGCATAATGCACACAATACCAATCAGTATGGCGTTGACAGTTTCCTGATAGTTATCACATGAGTCATCAATCGAGAAATCCTCATTCCTATGAATTTATGTTTTATTAAAATAGAAGAAAATTACGTTAATGCTTCTTGTTTTTTTTCATCAACGGAATGATCATAGCTCTCATCTGTAGTATATGTATATTAGTCACTTGCCATGAATCTACTTTTTTAATATTCTGATATTTAATACATAGATGGTCAATATAGAGTGTGGGGTGTGGGTGGATGTGGGTGTGTGGGTGTGGGTGTGAGTGTGGGTCTGGGTGTGGGGTGTGGGTGTAGGTACGGGTGTTCTTCTGATCTACCATCATATCAGAACCAACAGCCACACCTCACACGACACCCACACTCACACCCTTATTTTTTATATAGAATTTATGTTTAAATTAAATAAATTATTGCTCATTCAAAATAATTATTTGTCATTCAGATTTATTATTGCTCATTTAGAATTATTATTGCTCATTCAGTATTATTATTGCTAATTCAATATATTATTGCTCATTTGACTTCTTTATTGCTCAATTTCAATATTGCTCACTTAAATCATTGTATTGCTCATTTAGATTATTTTATTGCTCAATTAAATATAAGTCTTTTTTAAATAAAGATATTTGATACTTCACTTAGAAAAATTTTGATTAAATTTCTTCAAAAATGTTATTATGATCTTCTTAGCAGTTTAATTAAAAACTGCTTTCTTCTAAACACTGAAACTGAAACGAAAAATAAATAAATGACTATAATATGACATTTATTTGTTAGGTTAGCAGTTTATGAACCTATTTCAATATAAATATATATATATGAAAAAATATTCATACATGAATTTTTATTTAAAATATTATTGTTTCAAAAGACTTCATTAGCAATAACTATTTATAGTTGTTCTCATATCTGTATATGAGTGCACAGTACTTAAAAGTGTCCCACAATGTTTATATTTCTCTCCCATATCGCGACTGATAAATAGTTACTGGGAAAAAACCCAGTAGATGCAGTTTATGTTTGCTTCAATCAGTACAAAGATAATAAGATATATTTACCCGTAGAAACGTTTAGTATACTTCAACAAAAGCAAAACAAATGGTTAAATTTATAATTATTAATTACATATGTTGATCCTCGTGCCATTATTAGTCACTTATATTTTATTTCAACGAATGACAAAACTGCTGAGTTGATTGGTATGCTTTTTTTATTCCATGTAATGTTATAAAGAGTGTTTTTAAGCGAAAGCTCCTTTTTATATCTCTCAACAATCATGTTAAGAGAGATATTAATAACAGAGAAAACTTAAATAGTTTTTATTCTATATACGAAGAACTATTTTCAAATATTCATTTTATGGTTTTGTTTTATAAAATAGTGTACCAAAATAAGAATCTAAATGATATTTATCTAGTTTTGTCAGTATGCTTTTGTTCTTCTCGATTGATTTTATGATTAAGAATAGACCAAATCAATAGATTTCTTCATCAGAATCATTCAACATTAGTCATAATTAGTTGAAGGTTATAGAGATTCGTCAAAAAGTCTTAATTAAAGCTTTCCATGAAGATAAGCGACATCTTCAGAAAATTTCATTCAATATTTATCTAAACCACAGGTGAAAGAGCAGAGAAAAATTACCATGTTATTTTTATATTTTTCTGATTCAAATACAAGTAGGTTTTTTTTTATTTTTTTTTGTGTGCACACTCTCCCTTTTGCGTTTTTATTTTAAAATCCAATATTCATTTTTTTTAGCGCCATCCAAGCAACTTTTTGTAAATATTGTCACTGTATATAGAAACTAATCTATCCAATAAATTTTTTCTTCTCAACATCAGATGATAAGAAATAATTTCGTCAATTGACATTTGTTTTGCAAAATATCATTAAAAATATAACTAATGGTTTTTTCATTCATATTCCTGCTCCAGATGAAAACTTAAATGATCAATAATTAAAAAGTGTAAAAGTTTTCTATCAAATTAATTTTAGGTGTCTATGATTTAGGTTTTTTTTAGATGATTGAATTATTTGTTTTTCATGTTTCTCACAGTATATCTATTTATTACAAATATTGTTTCTTCCTAATTAAGATCTTTTTCGAGTATATATATATAAATGAAGAAAAATAAAAATTTACAATTGTCAACTTGTTATGTTTAAGGGGCTCCCCCCCTCAGAAAATCGATTGTTTTTGAAAAAAATCGATTTTGAGATAAGCACACATGCTGAAAGCCCAAAGTGTCCTCTTTCAGATTATGTGCGATTTGTTGCACTTTGAATAGTTTTGGACGGTGAAAAGAACGGTTTTCTGGAAGCACTGGTAGAAATATAAGGTTTTATCAGAATCTTTTTTAGTTAGGGAGATGTGACAGTGGTCAACAAACTTGTAGATTTTGTTTAATGAAAAACACATATACGTTCTATTATATTAATTAATTAGAGAAACGTAGTCATTTCTGCTTAAAATCCTGTATACATGATGAAGTTGCCGTATAGAGGTTGTGACAGTCATAGTGAAATTAAAAATTATTTCATACAACTTTGTTGATTGGTTTTCTCAAAATCACTTTTTTGGAAAGTTAGGAACCGAGTTCTCGAACTGTAGAAGAGGTAGCGAGCTACCATTTTTTTTTAAATAAAAGAAGAGACCTGTGTCTAGAAATGTATATACCATTTTTTCGAAATTCGATTTCCTTGCGGAGATAAATGGATAATACTGATGCCAAAAAGCGCTATTTTTCGAGTTAGTGCAGAAAAATGTCTCGAAAATCCGAACAAAAACGAATTTCGAAAAAACGGTATATACATTTGAAGATTTAGGTCTTCTCTTTTATGTAAAACAAACGACAGCTCTCTACTTCTTCGACAGCCCGAGAAATCGGTACCTTACGAAGATCATCATTTTGAGGACTAATTCGTCAATAACTCATTAAAGCAAAAACCTTATGAGCCAAAAATTTGCAAGACATTAAGTTAACATAACACACATATTGTCTGAAAATTTCAGCCAAATCGGACCACGAATAACGAAAAACGATTCCTGAGGGGGGGGGGGGGGCCTCTTAAGCTATTTTTTCCTGGAAAGGAAGAAGGAAGAGAAGGAGTTTTTTTCATGAAATATGAAAATGAAAATGCGTACTACCGACCATATTGAGGTGTTGGGAGTTTTTATCAATGACAGAACGAGATGAAATGTCAAGATAGCCAGAATTGCTTTACTACTTTTAAGTTTTACATGAATAGATGTATGATTTAATCAGTATGAAACCTTAAATTTTCGCAAAAAAACTTAATGTAAATCACTAAGCACTTGAAAAACTCAGAAGCAGTTATTTAAATACAAACAAAATTCATTTTTTGATTCTGTACACTATCAATATGTATTCATATTTTTACAGCCTGAGCTATGGAATATTTCTGCTTTTAATCTAAATTGAACTAAAAGCTCTAAACTCGAACTCTTGCATCATAAC
>CAJNOP010000005.1:4099499-4201226 GCA_905250075.1 Rotaria sp. Silwood1
AAAATAGTTCCATTAGAAAGAGCTCATCGAGTTACCCTTTGTGTGTAAAAGTCTCATTGATTCAGTGTTGTAAAGTAAACATTGCATATGACAATTGGATCCCAATCGCGGGTGGTATTCATCGATCAACTATTTAAAAAGATTCTTATCTCCGAAATCTTCTTATATATTCTGATAGAGAAAAACATTCTGCATCGAATGAACGTAATATCAATGAATGACACACGAACATTAATGCTTTTTTAGGCCAAAAACTGATTTTTTGTCTTTCATATATGTCGAAGATATCCATTATTACTCGACCAATATAGGAAAAAAATGAGATATTCGTGATCAGTATACTTTATTCTATCGATTTATAAAGACCATGAATGAAAAAAGACAAAAGAAATTTTCGAATACCTGGGGAGTCCTCAGTCTCACAAAAAATTGATTTTTCATGAAGTATAAAATAAAGTTGTGGAAAACTATCACAGTTGATCAGAATATTAAAATTGATACCAGTTTTTGTCTTATATAGAACCATACACCAATTTCGATAGATGCATCATTATTAGGGATATTAACTGTACGATCCCAGCTATGGCCCAAAAAGCTCTAGATAGCACCCTAAGTACGACCCAAAAAGTTTTAGGTACCACCCTCAGGTAGAGCCCAACAAGTTCTAGGAACCATCCCCAGATACGGGGAAAAAAGCTGTTGGGAGCTGTGTAAAATAGATTGTGAAGAGTATTCAATGAGTTCGTAGAACTAATCCGTTGAATCAGATCTTCCACACAAAGGATCTGAACTTATGATCTGCAATTTTGGGGTTCTAGTCAATATCAATACCAGTCAATACCAATACCTTAATACCGTACTGGTATGTGCCCACCCTAGCTAAAGTACAGCGGAGTACAGGTGGAACATAGCTGAAGTACAGGTGAAGTGCGAGTGAACTACGCGCTCCTGAAGTTTCGCTCTTTTCCCCTTGGAGTACATGCGAGTACAAGGGGAGTACGACGGAGTACATGGGAGTACAAGAAAGTACAAGGGAGTACAAGGGGAGTACGAGGGGAGCACGAGCGAAGTACGAGGAAATACAAGGGGAGTACAATGTAGTACACGGGGAGTACAAGGGAAGTACGAAGGGAGTACGGGAGTCTCGCTTTTTCCCTCTTGGTAATAAAACAATTTTTGGTATTAACGTCAGTTATTGCACTTTATTTACGTATATTTTTCGATCGCTCTTATCAGATTTATTGTTAGTTGAAATTTTCTTAACTAGTAGACACGAACCTTTAATACTATATTAGCAAAATACTGCAAGAAAACAGAATAGTATAGGGGAGTACGAGGGAGTACAAGGGAGTACGAGAGGAGTACAAAGAATTACAAGGGAGTATGAGGGGAGTACGAAGGAAGTACGACGGGAGTATGAAGGGAGTACCAGCGGAGTACGAAGGAAGTATGAAGGGAGTATGAAGGGAGTACGAGGGGAGTACGAGGGGAGTACAAGGGGAGTACGAGGAAGTATGGGAAGTGCGGGAGTCTCGCTTTTTCCCACCTTGGGTGGGACTCATCGTGTCGGATGTGTTAAGAAGATATTTTCGGATAAATTAACGTGTGACAAAAAGAACAACGTGGTTTTTTCGATCATTTATTTATTCGTATATTAGAAGATTCACACGATAGGGTAGGACGTTGACCCGCCGCTTAAAGCTTCATTAAATATCTACAGCATGAAAGATTATATTATTCTGCCCATGGGCGGCGCAACTTCAATTTTTTAGGGGAAGCAATAAGCTTTAGAATGAGACTATATCTCTCCTTCGAGCCAGAGTTCAAAGCTCAACAGTAAATGTTTTTTTTTTCGAAATTAATTTCTCAAAGACATAGTATCGGAAGCTTGTCTATTAATTTATTTGACAGCATATTAAGACCTTCCCGCTCAGAAAAAGTCAATTTTTGTCAAAAAAAAATGAAAACTAGGATAAATGCATGCGGATATAGCCCGCGTTCTGTTCTTTCGGAAACAACATGATTTTCAAATTGACATTCCGTTTTGGGGCAAAGTTCTTGATAACTTTTATCTTCCACTTCTTAAAAAACAGGCTTTTTCAGAAAAAAACGGGAAATGTCTTTTGTTTTTTCTTAGCTTATACTTATTCGAACGCGTAACTCAAATTTCTCTGTCCAGGCTCATTCTATATATTTAATTTTTTTTTTGTTTGGAAGAGCACATCAAAACAAAGGACACCACAGAATCCTTTTTCAATTAAACTTTGTTCATTATATATATAAACACTTATGTAAGTTGACGCCCCTTTTTAGATGGTTTTCTGAATTATTGAACTTGTGATCCCTTTTCTCCGCTTAAAATGTAAGAAATTTAAAAAAAGAACTCTGTTGATGCCCTACATTCTGACATGCTCTTTCAAACAAAAAGAATTTTAATATGTTGAAAGAGCCAGGATAGAGAAAAATGGGTTGCGGAACGAGCTATTTTTTGCCCTTGTTTGGTTCATATTTCTATCACACATTATGGTATAGAGCTGGGAATTTTACCATAGTATCTTCACTTAAGTCTCAACATGCTCTGAAAATTTTAGACGATTTGAATATACTTGACCCTGGAATCGATTTTTGAAGGGAGAGGTCTTAAGAGTTTGAGGGCAGTGTAACGCAGCGCTGGAACCGGTCCGGCCGGACCGAACCGAACCGGTTTGAAAAATCTATCGGCTCGGAAAATACCGGAAATTTACCGGTTGAAAATTAAAAGTAACTATCTTCATTTTCTCTGTTTTGTTGTAAAAAAAAAAAGTTATTTTTGGTTTTTTCCATCAGGTATGAAGTTGATGAAATGGTTTTTCATCGATATACAGTATATATATATCTTAATACCATTATTATTAACATTGGAATAAAATTGACTATTTTTTTTTCAATATGATTGTCTATTGTTGTATATCTCATCTTTTGTTTATATTTTTTATTTTGTCATTTTGTTTTTATGAGAAATGATGAAAAGACGATTTGATAATACAACATGAACAAGCATAACTTATACTAGAAAAGCAGAGTACTGAAAACTAACTTTCGATTTTGCATATGGTAAATGTACCAAGGAACAATAGATACTATTACGCAAAACTACATCATACTCTCGAGATCTTATTCACAAAATTAAAATGTCCAATGACTCGCAAACATCAGAAATATCTTTTCTAGAATCTAACTCCAAGTTTTAATTATACTTGGTCAAGAATTGAAATTCTTCAAATTATATTTCTAAATACTTTTCTTAGGATCCAATGAGAAAACTTTAAATCGTAATCTGTCTGAATCTATGCTGTGAAGAGTAGAATTTGATTTCATCGTTTCTTCACTTGTTTTCCAGTATCTGGGACGATTTTGACGCAGTCAGTTATACGGTATGCCGTCCGGTTTGTCGGAATTTCACCGGTTCAAGAGCCTTCTGTAACCGCTCCGGGCCGGCGACCAGATCGGACCGGTTTTTCGATTTCTTACCGGTTCCAGCTCTGGTGTAACGTTTCTATTGAGAACAGATGTGTTCAGAACGAGTGAGCGAAACGCAAGTTTTCTTTGTTATTACCTTCCGCTCACCAGACATTTGATTTTCGAGTTGATACTCATGTGAAACATTGTCTGCCATTTTAATAGTTATTCCTTCTTCATGAAATTATAAACGTAAGAATCAATTGAAAGTATTGCGGTCTTCTCATTGAAACTGTTTATTTAACTATTTATGTTAGCTGCTAGTTGATCTCTTTATGAGTACGTTTTTATACGGTGATTATGGGCGAAAGCAGAAAGAAGTACAAATTTAAGTTACTTGGTAATCAAAGGTTCAGCAAATATGAAGAAATAACATATGGATGAAACATGGAGAATTAGAGGAAGCAATAAATTTTTATTGCTTCTCCAAATTCTTTTTAGTGGAAGCAATTGCTAACTCGTTACTTGGCGGTACGCCGCCCATGATTCTGCACCTTTTGGTATAGCGAAATCGATTTCTATCTATGGTAAGAAGCCGATACGTCTCATCAGCTTATGTACCCAAGATACATGCATATTTAAACTTCAGATTAATGAATCTTTTTCTTTCCATAAAAATTTTTGATATTTGAACACTGCAGCTAAATATGCCTTTCTTTACGCTAAAAAACGTATATAAATACTTGATCAGTTCTCTTTCTTCACTGGGAAATATGTGGATGTGAGAGTCTTCTGTTCTGTGACGCTCAGCAGCACGGTTGTAAAAGCATCTTTGGGGAATTCTTCACATATATCGGATGAAGTAAAATTCGATGTCGAGTACTGTCATTCGTACAAAGAGTCAAAACCAAACCGGACACTAACTGAAAAGAGGACGTTTTATCCGACAAATGTAAAGAATTTCAAACTGTTTTTTGAACAAGGAGATATTATAGAGAAAATTTTACATATGTGTGTTTTTTTTTATTACAGAGAAAAAGCGGTCGCCATGTCTGGAGCAGATTGCAGCAATGCCGTTTCTATCATAGTCTCACCCATATATTTCGTAACAGAGAATGAGAGCTGATCAAACGTTTATGTTCTTTTGTAGAGCGAAGAAAGGAGCATCTAGCCGCATTATTCAATATGAAAAATACTTATGAAAAGAAAATGTTCATTAAACCTAAGTTTAACTATGCATGTATCTCGGACACATAAACTGATGATTCATATTGACTTGTTATCATTAATAGAAATCAAATACATTACACTAAAAGATACACAGCAATATGGCTTTCATACTATAGATATTTAAAGAAAGTTGCAGAGTTTGGTAGTTTTTCATTTTCTCGTACAGAGTTCTTGTATGGATCAGCTTTTATAGTATTTATCAGTAATAAAAAGCATGATTATTTTACTTTTTTATAAGAATTTCTCATAGAATACTCATTGATCAATATGTAGTTCAATTTAGAATAATTACAGAAAATTTTAAAAAGTCATTCGAATTTTCAATAAATGCTATGACATTTTTATATTCGTAAAATTGTGACCTTGTTTATCGTTTTAGTAGAGAATTGATTGGTTTTCAATTTGATGGAAAATCTGTACTCTTAACATGAGAAATATTCCGACTGACATAATATACAAGAAATGTTTTCTATTTATTTTGCAAACGACATTGTTAACGAACGCCTGGTCCCTTAGAAAAACACAATGTTTCTCATGTGAATATATTAGTAATGAATTTTTTCTTATTTACAACATATTTTTATATGAATGCAATAATTTTCCACTATTTTTAGTAGTGAAAGAAAAACGTTTTCTCTTGAAATTTATTTTTGATCAAAAAAGTTAGCTGTTTCCACTAGAAATCGCCTTTTTTATTCTTTGTTCCGTAGAAAAACCTGCCCTTTATCGGAATGAATATATATATGATGACCGAAGTAATATCAGTTTCAATGAGTCATTAAATAGTTGAAATAGTCAGTATGATGACGTGGACAGAACTTACGTGACAATAAAAGTGCATATGAGTCAGGTTTATTATACCTACATTATTAATAAGTATTTCTTCTGTATAGAAATTTTCTGGTATATTCGAGATCTATGGTTGTATAATATTTTAGTATATATAACCAATGAGATGTTGAAATTCAGAAGTCTGTTTTTTATTCCTAAAGTCATTAAATATTTCAAAAAGTAAGTTTCATATAGCGAAAAATTTATAAATTTCTTCATTTAGTAGAAAATTTTCTTGAATTTTAGCGGTGAAAGCACAAAAAAAAAATTTGTGTTTTTTCCCACAGACAAATAGAGAGCGACACTTGCCACGTGTTATCGGTATCTTGGGTACTGCTTGGTTGCTATTTGTTATAAATGGAGTTGTTGTTTTTTATATATTTATTTAAATTAAAATATCTAAACAATAATAACTCACGGTTAGTAGTTTCTATATTCGAACTTTTTCTTTTCATGTGCTTGACTTATACAGATCTAAAGAATTATCCATATTACATGATTCTCTTCGCATAGACCAGTACTAAAATGCTTTCATGAGTTATACGCACATTTAGAGCAGCTTATACAGTGAATTCATCAAAAATCAAGCGATATAAGCACACTTTAAAACAATAACTTGACTATAAAATTATAAAACTGCTTTGTTGAAGAAGAAAGAATGCTTCTTGACATTGAGAATGTCTGAATCTACTTACTTATACAAATTCCCTTTCTAGCTCATCTGTTACAGACGTCATTGTTAACCTGTGAGCTTTTATTATGCACTGAACTATTTTGATTTTAAGATTGAAGAAAAAAGAACGAAAAAAACATGGATAAAATATAATTAAAATTAGTTTCATCATCACAGATGTCGTTTTCATAGTTATAAAAGGTGATCAGGTCCAATGGAGTGTTATTATCGCTAGTTTGTGATAAGAACAAACTTTTGTTGTTAATCTCTGCAGATTGTAATATTTTCCATAAAGTATTTCATTTGAGCTCATCCTTACACGCATTTGAACAAGATACATGAACGCTTGAGCCATAATTCCGGCACGTAAATATAAATGTTAAGTGATGAATCAACAAGTTCAAGCACTTGAGCTTGTCAAAAGTTCTTCAGATGTGTTCATATGATATAACTTTCTTGCTCAAGATACTCCAGAACTTCATGAGTATGGAAAAGGCAAGTGCGACTAGAACATTGATAGCAATTTATTGTATTTCATATTAGGAGAAAACTTGTCATATAAATGTATGGAAATATCAATATATACATATTCTTTTTTCATTAAATAGACGTGCCAAAAAATCCGAGGTATTCGCCTCACTAAAATCCACTAAAAAAAATGGCGGTCGGAACTCATGCTATGAAGCAAAATGGCTCATCAAATTCTACTAATAGAACTGTACTTCGGTTCCCGCGTCGTGTGAAACCCGATCTATGCCGTTTAGCGACTTTTCGACAATGGAAAACCAACACTCAATGCAACGTTTCTCCAGCCGTACTTGCCAAAGTTGGATTTTCATATACAGGAAAAGGTGATAAAGTACGGTGTGACGCGTGTGGACTTGAAATTGATAACTGGAAACCAGGGATGGATCCCAAACAAGAACATATGAGGCTACAGCCTGGATGTCAATTTGTTCTTGATCAACATGAAATATTTTCAAAAAATGGTATATTAGCACTTTTTTCTATCTCCCTACGAATCTACAGAGTGTCCCGAAAGCAATGGTCATTTTAGAAATGCCTATAACTTGACTCTTGATCACAGTTAATCCAACACGTTGCCTTCTATTCGAATGACGAAATTAATTAGTTTTTATTTATAAAGACGAAGATCATCAACAATGTAGACAAGGTAGCAGTTTTGTCTACAGGGCGATAATCAGCCTATTTTCGATACCAAAAACTGGTGTACGGGTGTTTTTTAAAATATGTACACAAATTTTTACCTTTATCATAGCCTTATAATCGTGCAAACTTTTCTGCATAACTTTATAAACAGTTCGTCTAATATATACATATGTATATATATATATTCGTACGAAAAGAAAACAAGACGACCAATTCTAATGAAAAAACGTCTTATAAAATGGTTCGATGCGTTCATTTCTACGGCTATTCAAATTATCTCAGAGATATAAACGTTCTATTTTTGAAGACATATCACTGACTCAATGCCTTTAAAATAAATCATTATAAAGTATTAATCAAAAATTTGCATTAAGTGGAGCTCATAATAACACTAGATATTGGTATTAATGGAAAAAAAAACGTTGCATAATGTTTTTCGTTATAGATGAAATTGATTTAGTTTTTTTACGACCAGTCTACTGATACTGGATCGATAGACGGGGCGGTCGTCAGTACCGGTTTCTTGGCACAGTCAGAATTAGTTGGATAGATTCTGTACACTAAACCAGCACTTGGGTTCAATGCTTACGTATTGATATCGAAGAAAGCCTAAGCGTTGTATTGTAGTCAAAAGTTCGTTTAAATCGAAAAAGAACATTTTGAATTAAGTTTGATTAATTCTGAAGTTGTAGATATGTATAAAACGATCATAACTTTTGAAACATTCTGTAGAATATGTATGTATCTAACTAGAATAACTCGATTCTATTGATCCATTGAATGTTAGTACATATGATATCAATAGAAAATAGGATTTACTATTCCAAATAGTTGTAAAATGAAATGTATGCATTGAAATAGATTGTTAAAATATTAGATTAGTAATAAACTGATATGATTTCTTTGAGCATAAAAAAAATTTCGAAGACTAAATATTATCAATTTTAAAAATGATCTCTAGCCTTTTTATTGTTCAGAAATCATATGAGTTTATATTAATATGATTTCAATCACCTAGGCAATTGCTTATATGGATAACTACATGATTACAATCGAACAAGAAATCATAATATAATTCTTAATGAAATTACGATCCAGTTTGGTAGACATTTCACTTTGAACATCGAAAAATTAAATAGTTAGTTTACATTTCTATATATATATTCAGATCAATTGGGATCACTCCTGAAGTCAACAATTACACGTACTGATGTTGTCAACTCGGATCTGCGAGGCTATATGGATCATGGTGGTGGTGCTGGTAATACAAACAATAAGGGTACTGAAAATCCATTCATTTTTTCGTTATCGACTGAAACAATGGACAGAGCTCGAACGTATACATTATCGAATTGGCCCTCGATAACACCAAGTGCTCAAGAAATGACATATGCAGGTTGGTGGTATACTAATATAGCAGACCGAGTAATTTGTATTCATTGTGACACAATGTTTCACAATTGGAATGACACCGATAGACCGTATGAGGTTCATCGTCTCAAATCTCCTCAGTGTTTTTTTGTTCGTTCAAATGAACAGAAAGCAACCAATAATCAAAGACAATTACCTGTACCGATTCCAGCGACGAATGCTGTACCCAATGGTCAAACTATTGTTGGAGCCGTACATGCTGAGTATGCAGCAGTTTTTCGTCGACATCAGACATTTCACAACTGGCCAGAAGCACAGCAAGCATCACTACCATCGATTGAAACTTTCGTTGATGCTGGATTTTTTTACACAGGTTCAATTTATGTTAAAAATATCGAATACCATTATATCTTATTTTTCTTCTTTAGGTGATAGCACTGTCGTTAGATGCTTTTATTGTAATGGTGCATTACGAAATTGGCAAGCTTCGGATGATCCGAAGATTGAGCATGCTCGTTGGTTTCCACAATGTGCATATATTCGGCAGTTTATCGGTGAAAATCTTTACCAAGCTATACAACGTAAAAATCGTGAATTACGGAGTACGTTAAAAAAAATTAAATAAAGAATATTATTTCTTTTGTTTCATTATATTAAGCACAACAAAATTTACAAGAGAGTAATAATGGTGAAAGTTCACAATATACTCCATGGACGAATGATGAAATTGATCGAATGGTTAAAGCTCGTCTTGATTTACCAGTTGTTGAAAAACTTCGACAAGAAGGTTATAGTATGGCAATCATTCGGTAATCTTACATAATTTAAGAAAAATCGATTTTTTGAATTTGTTGTTTTTTTTCCTTCAGCAAAGTTTATGAAATGCAACTTCGTTTTAAAAGTAACGTAATATGAAACAATAAAATTTATGATTTATATGGTGTTTTTATAGAGGATGATTTTAAAAGTGATGTTGACCTTCGTGTCGCATGTCTTATTCTTGACAAACAAGTTAAATTAATCAATGGTAACGAGTCTAATATACTTATTCCACAAATTTGGATGAAAAAATATATTGAGGAACAAGCACGAAGTATGATACCACGACAGAGTGATACTGCACAGACACCCCCAGTTGAAAGTATGTATTTTATATTTATGCTCTTTTTCTTTTCTCATTTTTCTTCTCACTTTGAAGAAGTTGAACCGCCGAAAATTATTACAACCGTTACACAACGCCCAAGATTAATGCCAAAGACAGGTAAAAGTATTTATCGAATAATAAGTCATCTTATTTAATATTTTCTATTTTTTATCTATAGAAGAACCAACTCTCTGTCTTCTGTGTCTGAATACGGAACGTCAAGTTGCATGTCTACCGTGTGGTCATTTAACCAGTTGTGTAGCATGCGGTCACAGTTTGAAGACATGTCCGATTTGTCGAGCAGCGGTGAAGGCTTTCGTCCGCATATACACATAATCAAGAAAATATTTTGGGTTTTTTTCTTTTTTTTTCTCTTTTGCTTATTCACTTTTCACTAACCAAAACTTTGATTAATCTTGCACTTATCAAACAGACAATAATCAAAATTGTCACAAATCCAAATTGTCGAAAATATTGATGATCAAATTGTGTTCTAAATATTCTAATAGAAAATATTGATGGCTATCGATGAGAACACCATGTCAGATTTTTTTGGATAAAGTTAAGTAAAATTCATCCTTTTTAATATAAAACTTTCAATCATTTCACAGATATCTTATATGAAAGTTACAATTTGTTTCATAAAGATATTTATAAAACAACTTGATTATCAACATTCTAGACATTTTGCGTTCGTGGCAATTTTGATCATCGTATAAATAGCAAGGAATAAAAGCAAGACTTCAGTACGCTGAAGTACGAGTGAAGTACATGAATGTGCAATGGAGTTTCGTACTTCATTCGTACTCCATTCGTACTTCAGAGTACTAAAGTCCTACTTTTACTCCTTGATCCATAGTCTACTCCGAAAGCATGTGAAAATGAAAAAACTTCATAACTTACCTAATCTACAAAAGAATCACGGTATACATGTATTCTTACTCCTTGCATTCAATTGAATGGTGATGGAACATTATCCAAGAAACTCTTTGGCCTATTATCTACTTATCTTCTTGCTGATTTGTCAAGTTTATTTTTCATTTTTACATGAAAAGGATCGCCGATGATTTATTGTAACTCATCTTCTTCAAAATAAACTTACATTTATATACGGGAATATATATTTTTTTAAAAATGAGAGGTTTTGACTTAAGTCTTATATAATACAGTAATCATGAAAACATTAACAGTATTAACTATTTAAAATTAAATTCACAAAGATTGATTCATACTGATTATTATTTATATGAATAGATGTTATTAAATAATTTACTTCATAGTCCACAAAATAATAAATCTCTTAGTATTTTGACTATAAATCCTTTTTTCCTGTTTAATTTGTGAATAGAAGATACATTGTGAAATTTTCTACGAAAGAAGTAGCTATTTGGCAGATACGTTAGCAACCGTTCGCAACCGTCATAGACATAACCGCGAGATCAAAGTCCACTGCTAGATTAGTATCACAACTTCTCTTTACTTCTCTTTCACACTCACTACAATATATTGTAACTATAGTGGACGTCAAAAGTCTCGCACCACTTTTTTGTTTTGGTTTGCATTTCAAAAATACACGACATAAATTCAAATTTCTTTTTACCTTACGATAGCGGAGCTCGAGTACTATATGTATGCTTATGTTTGAAATGAATAATCCTTGAATCGAAAACACAGAAAAAAAACCAAATTTCAGTGCTACGACAAAAACTACCCAAAAAAAGACAAAATGGTACGATTGTTATCAGTTATAGAAGTTTCACTAAAGTTGGAGTAATACGAAAATCGAGTAAGATTTTGTTTGATATTTTTATATGAGTCGATAGATCTCAACGAGCTCTGCAAAACTGTCTATATTAAAAATTTTTAGAACCTTTTTCTGGGACAAAAAATTATAATACAATTGTATTTTTATGCTTTTCTGATATAAAAAAATTCTCGATTTTTCATATAGAACAAATAAAACATGCGATTATTTTGTAATCTTTTTATCTCAGAAAAGGTTATAAAAAATGTAATATAGACAGTTTCGTAGAGCTCATCGAGAGCTACCGACTCATGTAAAAATACCAAACAAAAACTTATTCGATTTTCGCATTACTAGGATCTTACTCAAAATCATAACAGCTATATCAGCTTGTTTTCTTTTATGTAGTTTTTGTCGTAGCACTGAAGTTTGTTGTCTTTCTTGTATTTCAGATTGAAAGATTATTCATTTCAAACATATACATACATATAGTACTCGAGCTCCGCTATCTGAAAGTAAAAAGAAATTTGAATCTATGTCGTGTGTTTTTGAAATACAAACTAAAACAAAAATGTGGTGCGAAACTTTTGACGTCTACTGTAATATCTATCATCATCGACATACATTAACAGTAGATAGATATTCATATAAAAAGTTTTGCAGCGTGATCTGAAACTCGACTATATCTGAAACCTGGAGCCAATTTGGCCTCTGGAATTATTACAGGTTGTTCGAACTCATCATCATTATCAGAGCGTATTGCAAAACATCTCTATTCTATCAGTTTTAACAGACTTCAAAGATTACTCATCCGTTTTAATACCACACTTAAAAAAAAGATCGCCTTTATAGCGGATATTCTACCGATTAGTATACCGACAGTAGTTAACAGATGGACTATTTTAAAATACCAGCAGTCCTATTGCATTTAACATTTAAATTCCGCAGACATTATGCTAACAAATTTTTTTAGAACTTAATCAGATTTATTTCTATTAAGGAGAGAAATCAAATGAAGGATATTAAATACATAGAAACAGGCAACATTTTTAACTTATTTTGCATTGCCAACTTCTGTATGTTTCCAACAATTCTATAGATAGCGCAACAAAAAAATGAAAATATTTTAAGTCTTGTTGAACTGTGATCGTTGTCATCGTACAATTCAAAGTTTGTTTAATTCCAGCAGAATATCTAAAATAACTGAAACCTACCATTTTCTTATTTAAAAAATACTTTTTAAATAAACTTTCACCGCTAAATCTCATACGGGAGTTACTTTATAGCGAAATTGAAAAAATCAAAGCTGAGAAAATGTTATTTTAGTTTAGTGATCTGATGTTGTCCAAGAGCTCCAGAACCGAGATAATGATACCTAAATTTTTCCTGGAATATCGTAGAGAGAGGAAAATTAGTGAAAGTCCTTAAGATTACTTTCCTATTTATTCAAATAATATTGCTCACTGAAATAAAATGTGTCATAATTTGCAACACAATGTACGATACAGTTTGAAAATGTGGTTCGAATCCAGTCTTCAGCGCATTTGTCATTTTTACTATGGAAGAGAATAATTACTATTTTCAAGTTTCATTCGAATTAGTGATATCTACTCTTAAAGCTCAAGGTGGTCAGATCTTGAGATCAAGTCATCTTGAGTTCGTTTGAATCTGTGAGCATGTTCATAACCAATAAATAATCTAGAAAAAATAACATAAGCTCATTATGTTTAGTTGAATTGGTTATATGTAGTTGTATGCGCAAAAAGAAACCAAAAATGAATAGTTATCAACCAGACTACAACACACTTTATTTCAGAGTATGGTTGATAGACCTGTTCAAGGGCGATAACATGTGTATACTCTCTTTCCTTCTTATTATTCACCGCAATGAAACTATTTGAACAGAAGTGTTTTTCAGAGTAGCAAGTTGCTGGGTTTTTATGTTGAATCATTTTTGTTCGATTTCTCTTCTTAATAGAAATAAGTCTAATTAAGTCTTCGTAGAAAATCCACCAACACATCCTTTGGAAAAACATTCAGATTTAAAAGTTGAAAAAAAGAAAAAAAGTTTTAGTCAATGTGCTGAATGATTGTTTATTCATGAACTACTCTATACTGTTAAAGAAAAGAATAAAAACATAGATGAGTAATTCACTTAATATTTTTCCCACACTGGGAATGAGTCATGAGTTTATGACTCATTGCCAATATCACAATAGAAAAAATTCGAAAATATACTAGGAAAACGTTTCCTAATTACATACTAATTAAATATTTTCAATATTTATTAAGTCGTGTACATTGTCTTAAGCACATTTAGATAATTATTAAATGGAGCATTTATTTTCTAGAAATACATAAGATAATATCTGAAAGAAAATTAATGATTATCGGTATTACAAAAAAACCATTATTTCTGTAATTATCATTATTCATCTAAATTTTTAAATTAAATAATTAAAAGAAAAAACGATATTTCGATTGTAATTGTTATTACTCGGCTACAGTATTAATCATAACGTTTTCTTCTTTATTGAAATGCTGCATTTCTCCAACAATGAATTATTTGAAAACACAGTGTCAATTATCAAGTTTCTTTTGATACATATTTAATTCTCACACAAAAAATAAATATTAATCATACCTGAAAGGGCTAATGGCACAAAATAATAGTTATTGAATTAAGAAACATGATGTTGTATGCCAATTCATAATTTATTACACATAAAAATTTTTTTTTTTCTTTCTCTCTACAATGATGATGAAATGAGTAATATTCTCATATAGAGTCAAGAGAATCATCTATGCTTGATTCTACGCTGTTCTAGATTCATCTGTAGAGGAGACTGTGATTCCTAAGAAAAAAAAATTTCGAAAGAAAAATACTTAAAATCCTTCTTAGTGACATCTTTATTTAGGCTTAAAAGTTCTATAAAATGTAACATTTTTGTTTTAAATTAGACAGCCATTGAAGGATTTAACACTTCACAAGAAAAAAATAAACAGATAATATCTAACTAATATCAGCACAAATGAATATATTAAAAGAAGAGACAAGTTTTTTAATTCACTAAAAATAAAAACAAAATCAAAGTATTTTTCTTCACCAGAATTGGAGGCATCTATTTGTATCTTGATTTATGAGTCGATATTTTGTATAACCAATTGCATATGTTCTCTTTTTTTCGTTCTTTACTTTCCTTTTTTTGTGACAAATTTAAAAGATATAATAAACTGTTTCGGCTTCATTTCTTCCAACATCGGTGAATTGCAGTTGCTATAGATACTGTAAAAGATAAGGATAGCATTGTTGGATTCAAGAATCAATAATCAGCTCATGAAAACAAATTATTTCATTATTAATTATTTGAAAAATAATGCTTCATAGGTATGTCTATACGAATTATTTTTTATCGTTCATCGAAAACAATTATTAAAATATGGAAAGAGCGTCTCTATTTCAATCTTAGTTTGAGTTTATTGATAATTATTTTCAAAAAACAAAAATCATAATTTGACTTTTCTTAAAAAATATTTTCTGTCTTTTTTTTTTTCTTTTACAAATAAATTTTATTCTATAGAATAAAGCAAAGTGAATCAACAAATTGTGACATACCAACACATGTATGCTGTGAAGAACATCGACGGCAACTATTAAAATTTGCTGATTTATCACAATTATTACCAAATATTGATATGACAAATTTAGCATTCTATTTTGCTCGACAGTGTCAAAATAATAAAAAAGCAGCTCGTACTGCACGACGTTTGACAGCTATCTCACAACGTTCATCAACAACTGAAGAAAAAAGTACTTCACCATTTCATATTGTTGATCGTTTACTTGCAGCACCAACAGGAATCTATGGTACTGAATTAAATTCTCGCCCATTTCATGAAATATGTTCAAGAAAAGAATTAATTTTATCTTTTGAACGTTATATTAAAGCACTAACACTTGAAGATTATAATGTTATACCATATGCATTTGATGTACAATTAAAATATCGTTCATTATCATTTCTTTCTAAACAACAAATTTATAATCGTCTTATGTCTATGACACGTATTAATCTTAAAGAAACAAAGATAAATCGTGTACATAAAGGTTCAATGATTCTTTTACATTCAATCGTTGATCCATTTATAACGCCAAGATCTATTCAATCTATAGTTGAAGATGCCAATGGAAATGTTATACGTTTGGCAATATATAATTGGTATACTATATTAGCTGATCAATCCATGGAACATATACGAAATCGAGTAAAACGTGAGAGACATTTTATTGTTGGAAACCCATTTATTAAAATGGCTGCCGATGGTTTATTAATGTTACGTGTAGATAACCCAAGACTTGAAATGTGGTTTACTGATTATGAAAAAGAGATTGAGCAAATGGATGCAGATAAATTACGTGATTTAGGTAAGAAAAATTTTCATATATTAAATTAAAACAAGATGAATCTTATCGAAAGTAATTCAAACAATGAGATCAAGATGAAAATTGAAATTAAAAAAAACAATAAGAAGCTCGATTTCGTACATCTTTCGTATTGAAACTGACAATTTCATTGTGATGAAAATAAAAATTTCAAATTTTCATATTCATTCATGAAAATACTAAGCTATTTAAATTTATTTAAGTTTTTCTTTGTGTGATTTTCATACATTTGATAAAAATCCTCTAATTCTCTATTATCTTTAGGTAACAAATGTTTTCATAATAATGATATTAATGGTGCTATTGAATATTACTCTCTTGGTTTGGATAAAAGTCCCAATGATAATCGTATATTAAGTAATCGTGCTGAATGTTATTTACAAAGTCAACTACCTCATCTAGCTCTTGCTGATTGTGAACGTATATTTGCGATATGTAAGAATAATCCAGCTGAAGACAAAACTGATATAACATTTACATGGAAAATACATTATCGAAAATTACGTGCATTAATTGGTTTACAATTATATGATGAAGCTAAATTATCCATACATTCATTAGTTGAATGTGCACAAGATGTTTCATCAGGATATAATGAAATTATTGATCGTTTTCGACGTATACTTGATTCTGATATACCACGTTTAGAAAATGAAGCAAATGGAAATTATGATATGTTTGATTTGATGACAGGACGAACAAGACGATCTGATGAATTTTGTGCAGAATTTGAACGAGAAAATGTTTATGAATTTCGACAATGTGAAAAACCGGTAAAATATTTTTATTTTTATTTTTAATTGAATACATCATTATATATTCATCATAAATAGGATCGACGAATAGAAAAAAGTTTTTCGTAAGAAATTTTTCTAGTAAAATTGTAACTGAAAGGAAAATAGAAACAGTCAATTCGCATGCTGATCAAAAACTGATCTTTTTTTTTTGTTGTTTTTGAAGTTAAAAAAATTTCCTTATTTCAATGATAAATTTATATTTTTTATAGGAAAAAGGTTATGGTATATTTGCTTTATGTCCTTTAAAACCGGGTACGTTATTATTAGTCGAACAACCGTTTGCATTTGTTCATTCGAAATCGAATGAAGAACTTGTCGATAGTCAATCACATTTAGTTACTTTTTCTTTAACACAAAAACGTGAACATCGAAATACAGATGAAGATGGAACAAGTGCCGGTAAATATCTTCGACAATCAGTTCTCGAACTTTTAAGACAATTTGAAACACGTATACTAGTGGATCATAAAAAATTCATCGAAAAATTGTCTCATTTAACACCATTACGTCAACAACCATTAAGAAAAAAGTCTGATGATGAAGATTATTATCTTCTTCCATATAAAGTTTTAATAGAACTTTTTGAACGAAATGTTATTGGTAGTGGTTTATGGCCAAAATTAGCTCGATTTAATCATTCATGTTTACCAAATTGTTTTTATATTATCATTAATCATTTATGTTTTCTTAGTGTTCTTAAACCTATTGAAACTGGTGAAGAAATGACAATATGTTATTTACCATCAGTTTATAGTTCTTATATCGATCGAACACTTCGTTTACGTGAATATTATATTGATGAATGCACATGTAAATTATGCGATTATGATAAAAATATTGGTCAAGCTGAAATGCAACAAATAAATCGACAATTTGAAGAAAGTGAAGAAGATGAAGAAAAACGTCGTTATTTATTTAAAAATTTAATATATCAATATAGTGCAGATCGTCCCTTAGGTTTTGTTGAACAAATGAGTCGATTAAAACGAACTGTTAAAATGGATATATTTATTAAACAAGTTATACATGGTTATCTTGCATATCCGTACATATTAAATTACATATTATCACATATACATAAATATGACAAACTGCAATGTGTAATTAATGAATTACAAAAAGAATTTGCTTATATCAATTGGACTGTTGATAATAATGATAATCAAATAAAACGATTTAGAGATATTCTTCAATTATTTATTAATTTTATTCAAGATTAAATTTCTTTCCTTTTTTTTCTCTTTGTATTAAATTTTGTTTTTTTTTCCGTCCGAAAAACAATGATCGAAGTTTACCAGCTAACATAATAGTATTCATAACCACGTGCCTTAATAATTCAATATATCTAATCAAGGACATGTGATGAATACATTTATGCTGCTTTAATTACGCTTAAAAAAGAAATAAAACTTACGTTTGTGATTTATTGAAAAATAAAAGTGCTACCAGTACAAACATTAAGTTGATTTGTCATGACAAGCAAAAAGAAAAATATAAATCGAGTTTGTTACATATGGTAAGATGTCTTTCTCCGGATATTGAGAATTTTCTTTTTTCCAACAAGCGACTAAAATAAGATTATCGATCGTTGACGTCTACTCACTAGTGATTTCTTTCTTAACACACTTCATTTACTTCGTTTACGCGATAAACTCTTCATTATCAATACTAAGACTATAAAATGATCCAAAAAAAAATATGTACGTATATTTCGAAAGAAAAGAAGAGAAAGAAACTATAATTTAGCGGAAGAAAAAAAAAAGTTTCTTCTTTTTTTTTCAGTAAAACATACGATCGTGTCCGTTCGCTTTTCGTTTCTTTTTCTTTTTCCTTTTTAATTGACAAAATGAACGAACACGCATACATATGTGTAACTAATGATGTTAAGCTTCTTAATCACGAAAGTATACATAGATATGTATCGACTTTGCCAGTCATTAGAGTTTAAAATCAATAACCAAGCATAGAACGCAATCGTCTAATTCTCAAACTATATTGAAGAAACGCCTTACAACAAATTGATGAATGATTAAAAACAAAAAGAAAAATCTACTTATATCCATTAATATTTTAAATAAACTATAATTGAGATTTATTCGTTAAGGTAACAAAGTAACATTCACTCAATCTCAAAATAGTATAAATTATAGTCTGAGAACAAAACACGATGTAAAATAAAATTACATTTACCATGAATAGAGAACATATTAATAGATATAGAATTTTTCTTTTGTTTATAACTGTTAACATTTTATGTTCTGTCTACTAGTATTATGTTTTGCGAATCATATCAGAGATGGGCAAGTTCAACTCGAAGTTGCTTATCTATAATTTATGTGCTTCCTAGTTTTTGATTCATACAGAGAATGTCAATATTTTTAAACATTCGTCAGAATAATAATCAGTTAAACAATCTTTTTAGTGTTTTAGCCAGTTGTCAAAGATTGGATTAATCCTCTCGAAGCTTTCGATTGTTATAATACACATTATGTGTCTGTGCTTTCAAAAATAGGTGTTTGATATAGTGAAGCTTTAAATCGTCTTTCTAGAATAAAAGATCTGAATAAAACATTACACTATTTTTTTTATTGATATCGTTTTATAATTTGCAACTGTAGTATCTTTCTGATAGTCGTCTTCACTCTAGATAGGTGTCAATCAATACATGCTATATCGCAGACTTGATATAGATTAAATAGTAGAATTGTTAAGCCAACAGGATGGTTGCATGAAAAGACTTTGAGACTAATGGGCCATATAAATGGTTGTATTAATAAAACAAGTCAATAAAATTTTGGTTACACCAAACAATAGATGCCTATATAACCGATTCGCTGATGCCATTTACTTGTCATATGACAGTACGACAAAAAAAATGTCATGATGATTATACGTACTGTGATGATTAATATTTGTAATTTTTTTTATTATATCCGACTGATTCACAATGAATTGTGATGAATATATCAATAGAAATGAGTTTGGTTTCACAAAGCTTGAACTAAGTCACAAGATGGAAGTGAGAAGCTGTATGTAGTTTTGAAACATTCGGTAGAAAAGAATTGATGAAGCACCATATTTTGAAAAATTATGGTGATCAAAAGTATATTTACCTACATAGTGATAATTTATATTCAACAATATTCGTATGAAAAATCAACGTCTAGAATATGAGATCAGTCAAATATGTTTAGTGGCAAATTTTGTTTAACATCTTAATTGGTTATCAATGAAAGTTTTATCTTTTAAAAGACAATTTTTGATTGATTGAAATCTTTAGAGACAAATGAAATTATTGCATAAATAGAGTTGTTTTCAGAAAAGTTAACCGGGAATAGAAAATGATGAATATTTATTCCCATAAAAGTTTATACTCTTACTAATAACATACAAAAGACCTAATAAAATAAACGACATTTACAAAACTCTAATTAGACACTATTGACATTATGTTGACATCAGTTTGTAATCATATTTAAGAAAGATTTCGATAGACAAAAATATACTGATATATTTTGATAATAACTTTCATCGAAATAGCTTTATTGACTTTCCCATGCAAAACTCTTACACAGTTTTATATCGTATATTGTTCATTTTCAATTAGTATTCGCACGAATCACTTTTAATTTCTCAAAAATACTTAAAATAATTCACTGTACTATTTTTATTTGAAATGAAAAGTGAAATAATACCATTGAAATTAACGATCCTTTTCCTTCATATAATCAATTGATCAATCGCTTTAAACGAAAGCTACCGAAAAATATAAGTCGAATTGGAAATATAAATATTGATTTAAAATGATCGTCGCTAATGGAAATAAATTAATCCGAACATGAGTTTTCTGTAATGTTTTTTCAACATACTTCGAAAAGAATTGATTTTCATATTTCAGTGAATGGTAATCCTTTTGATTTTTTTATATACGAAATAAAAAAGTTTAAAGAACATGTTATGACATTACAAACAAAACAAAAACTTGTCAATCATTCGAACTGGTTAATAAATATTCACCTTTCATTTCACGAAAGACATTTGCGTCATGTTACACTTCAAATTCCAAACTATTTTCTTGAAAGTTTCTGAAAAAAATCATGAATGGTGCCACTATCAATCCATACTGTGAGTAATTACTTCACATGTTCATTCGAATGTAAAATAGAAGATCACCATATTTACATAATAGATCACAGAAGAAAGTTAATTGATGTTGGTGTATAAATGATATTGGTATTGCACATGTATCAGAAAACAAACTATCTTGAATTTTATCTTTTTTACTACTAAATGAATAATATAAATTTGAAATTCAGAGATCAATTTACCTAAACAAAGTTTGCCATTGTTGATCCTATTAACAAGACGAGTATTAAATAAGTTTTAAAAGAGTATTTTGTTGTTCGTCATAACATCATATGAAAGCATTCAGATATATAAAATTATGTCTATGTCTGGAAAACTAATATCCATTTCAAATTAAAAGAAGGGTGAGTATTTTTGGAATAATTTTCGATAGGAACTAGATATAGATCTGTGGTTTTCACCGTTAAAAAATAGAAAATGAAACTGCATCGAATCTTGAATACCAGCCTTTTCTGACAAGTTTTCTCAAAGCCACCCGCCTAGTTTTTTAGAAAATCGAGGCTTATTAATAGGTTTAGAAAGTGGATTTTTCGTCAAAAAATTAGAAAAAAATGTCAATTTTTTGTTAAAAATGTGCCGAAAACGTTTAGTAAAACATTCATAACTCTTGATTGGCTAAGCCTTTTAACGTCGAACTTATACAGATTATTGAACTTTAGTTAACGATTCTGTTGCACTATTGAAAAATAAAATTCCAAAACATTTACATTACACAATGTTTTCTGTTTTAGAAACTTGGCGGGTAGTCCTTAGAAAACTTGTCGGAAAAGTCTGGTATTCGAGATTCGATGCAGTTTCATTTTCTCTTTTAAACGGTGAAAACCGCTGATCTATATCTAGTTCCTATCGAAAATTATTCCAAAAATACTCATCCTTCTTTTAATTTGAAATGGATAATAGTGTATTATTATTTTCTAAAAAAATAACAAAACCCTTGATGTATTGAAGAGGAAATAATTGTATAACTTTAAAAAAAATCATAGAACAACAAAATACAGAAGTTTAGAGTTAATCAATAATAAAAGATGTCAAACGTTTTTACAAACAATCTTTCTACATAGATTTTATATTCATGCACCATAATTTTGTTGCACTGTAGTAATATCGTTTTTTGACATTATTCAAAATCAGGTTTGTTTTAATTGTCTTCTGTAGTATTGTACTTCATATTTATCTTAAATGAAGATTTGATATTCTTTTTTAAGCTAGACGGTGTTTATCTACGATGTCTAACTTTGTAGAAAGTTGTTTATTATTGTTGGCAAAAAATCTTACCACGATATATGGATGTCACCTTGAAAAAAGGTCTATATTGTTCTAACAAATTTTATTGACTGTGTTCTGATAAGAAAAAAAAAGTATATGACCAACAGACAAAACTTGATTATTTAACTTGAGACTTGAAAAAGAATTGGTCAGTTTCCTTTTCTTTCGGTTGTTTTCTTGTCATCATCATAATAGTGATAAAAACAATGTGACAAGAAAAAAGAAATTACTTTTTCAAACTGAGAGGTAGAAATGATAATAATTTTTCTTCACTAAAAATAACAAAGCATATCTTATCTTCAAATGATTCAAATGCCATACATATATTGCATGAATCTCAAAATTATTTCAACAATAAATATCAAATAGAATATCCTTAAACATATGCTTCACTTACTAAAATCAAACATGTCGAAACTTATATTTTTAATTAAACTTAATATTTAAAATATGCTCAACATAGTAAAAGAATTCGACATAGAATAAGAAACAAATAAAGCGTTAGCTCTTGAAATTCTTCAGTTGATGATAACATTAGGATTATAGAAAGTCATACAACTTATTTATACAATGATATCATCAACTAAAACTTAAAAGAGAACACTTGACTATCGCATAGAGATGCAGGTTATTATTTTTTAAGTTCAAAAGACAAGACAGCTTTTAGTAGTTTCTAACAATAAATAAAAGATGCATGTCACTGAATATGAGATGTTCATCTAACATTATTTTTGTTATATAGATCAATACTAATTCTAACTCGGAATGTGACGACAATAAGATTGATATTTTGCATTTTCCTTATTTATCTATTTTTACAAATTCGATATTTCGAAGAAGAGTTATGTTTGTCTTAATCTCTGAAAAATAAATTGTGAAACCTGTAGATTTTTTTGACATATAAATAGATTGAAACATTGTCATAGATACCTGTAGAGAAGAAAAAGTAATCATACAATGTATTCTATACGTCACTGATATGACTGAAGAACTACTTGAAATTCTTTAGTCGATTGCTGGTTACAAAAAGTATACGATTTGTTTCACTCGAAGAAACTGCTAAAAACTTCCTTTTTCTACCAACCATTCGAAATCATGCCTATGCCAGTAAATGAATACGTAAAATATCGCTGAACGAAATAATACAAAGCAAATCAACCTTCAATATGGAAGAAGAAGACTACCTTCTGATTTAGGATGCTGTCCAAAAGCACTTTCGGAAACCCCAATATTTTTCCTACAATTAATTCTATCTGTAATTCTAAATATAAGACAAGTCTACTTTAGAATTATTTCGCTCAAATACTTGAGCTTTCCATATATACACTGATAGTCCGTATCATAGTGTATCTCAATATGCTACCGGACAGAACTGATCCGAGGTAAAAATAAGAACTAAACAAAAACATGCAGCCGTAGCGATTATCTTCACTATATTCTATGCATTTAAATCAGAAGCTATGAGATCATTGTCTACAGATATTCTTGAACACTACATTACATAATTAATAAGTCAATAAAATTTTAATTTGTCATTTTTCTTATATCAGACTTCTTCACAATACATTCTTCTATCTCCTGTTGATCTTATAAATATGCTATACTGACATTCCAATAGTATTGATATAAAGAATATCTCGCGAAAGAAACAATTATTTAATGGAAATTTTTATTATGCATTATTTTTATGAATGACCTACAATTACAACTATCTTTAGGCAACGCAAGCATTAAAACAATGTTTGTCATCGAATATCACTTATGTAAAAATATCAGTAAATATTTCATATTTCCCTTAGCGTAAGTGCTTCTTCTTTCAGTTACTATTTTCCTCGTCTTCTGTTGTCTTAAACAAGCCGATCTTAATGTGATCTAACACATACAAACAAAATCCATTTATATTTTACTTTTTTTTTGCAACTAGTTCCATTTCCTTCTCAACCGACAAGTTTAATTATTAGGAGACAATCCATCTATTCTGAAAACAAATGAACCGAACCAATTCCTCATATATAACTATAATATCACAGAAATTTTTCAAAATATGCATTTGATCTTAATGATTTTCTAGTACAATTAGAACAAATAAATGATAATTACTTAGTTATTAATTTACAAAAAAAGTCTCTATCATATAATTTTCTGTCTATTATTTCAAATAGACTATTCGTACATTTTCTAAAAATAATAAATATATTTCCATTAATAGTAATGGTTGAAAGAAAATCCAATATCAAACAGCTATCCAAATGTTATTCTTTTATTAACGTTGAAAGCTCGACCTTTAACCGACTAAGAATATTTATCGTTATTTATTGAAAACAATTTAAAAATAAACAAACAAATAAAATTTATCCTTATTGATTTTATATATAAATAAAATTGTGAACTTGTTTCTCAGGGCATTCATACATATTTGGCCTGACCCCTGGATAATGATCGAGATATATCCCCTAATATGATCTCTACTAAGTGCAAGAACGATGATACAGCGAAAGGGTAGATGTCGTCATTATGTTTCTTCTTCTTTTTTTTCTTTTCTTGGCACGTATTCAAATGTAAAGTCGTTTCTTCTTCTTCTTCTTCTTCTCGTTTTTCTCTTCTTCATTTTTACCCCCTGGACAACAGAATATATATGTAGTACTGCTGTTGCATCGACCCTATAATAATTCCAGATCGTTCTCTTTATATTTAGTGGAGAAGGGCTGCTATGCTTTACAAAATTTCTCTTCTTCTTTTCTATCATAATCACGTGTCGAATGCACGATAACTAATACAAAGAGAGTGAAAAATAGATTTTCTTTTCTCTTTTTCGCTCTTTTTCTCTTGTTGCGTTCGGCGCGTGTTTTTGCTGTCTACAAAAATGGTCGTATCATTCATCATTCAGATGCGTTAGAATAAGAGCAGCACAAGCCCATTCACCAACACCATCATACGCGCCCGAGCGTTTTACAAAAAAATTTAACATCAAGCGCAGCAACAGCCCAAACGAAAATAAATCAAACATCTTTGTCGTGAACCAACCGCGCTCATTAACAAACAAACAAACAAACAAATAAATAAATAAAAACAAAATAATTATTAATTAGGTTAACATGTCATCAAACGACGTGGCAACAAACCAAAATACTGGATCAGATCAAAAATCTGATGCCAATAAACAACAAGATCAAGCCGGTTCGGGCACTGATGATCCAAAACAAATCAATGGTAAAAATGTCATCGGTAAGAAACAAGTTGTTTTTCTCTTTTTTTTTCTTCTTCTATTTCTTCATCATACTGTGCGCGTTTAATAAATGAAATGCAACAAGCAACAGCTTGTAAGATAAGATAACTAATTTTTTTTGCTGCTTTTTTTTATTCTAGCAACAAAAGTGACTGGTACAGTCAAATGGTTCAATGTTAAGAGCGGCTATGGATTTATTCATCGGTAAATTTTATTTGTAAAAATTTAATAGAAAAATTCATTTTTTTTTTTGCTTTTAAAATTTAGAGAAGATACTAACGAGGACATCTTCGTTCATCAAACAGCTATTGTTAAGAACAATCCACGCAAGTACTTACGTAGTGTTGGTGATGAAGAAAAAGTCGAATTTGATATTGTACAAGGTAATTGATTAGAAAATTTTTTTCTCATGCGTAAAAATTGCGGTTTTTTTTCTTTCGTTTAGGTGAAAAAGGTTATGAAGCCGCAAATGTAACTGGTCCTAATGGCGACAGTGTACAAGGTTCAAAATATGCAGCTGATCGCCGACAATATAATACACGTGGCAGTTTCCGTGGCGGACGAGGTGGCGGACGACCACCATTCCGTGGTCGTGGTGGACCTTTCCGTGGAGGTATGTTTTATAAATATTAACGAAAAGATAATTCTTATACATACAATATATTTGAGGTCGAGGAGGTGGTTTTGATAATGGTTATAATCAAGGTTTTGGTCAACCATTCGAAGGTTATGGTCCACCACCAATGGTTGGACGTCCACCTTTTGCTCGACCAGGTCGAGGTTTCGGTGGTCCTATGTTACGAGGTATAGAAAATTTTTATTCTTGTTTTAGTAAATTCTAATTTAATTTATTTAGGTCGTGGACGACCACCACTTCGAGGTGGCTATGGATATGAAGGCGATTTTGCCGGTAATTTTGTTTTTTGAAAGATTATTTGAAAATGAATTAAATGTTGATATTTTATTTTTTTTGTTTTAGGTCGAGGACCACGTGTCTTTCGTGGTCGAGGTGGTCCAATGTTAGGCGGTCCAATGGGTCCTATGCCAGGTCCAATGGGTCCACCAATGGGTGGTAAGTATTTTTTTTTTCGTCTAGAAAATACGAAATAATTAATCATGTTATTTAGGTTTTCGTGGTCGTGGTGGACCTTTCCGTAGTCGTGGCCGTGGTCGTGGACGATTCTTCCGCGGAGCTCGCCAAGGAAACCGTAATGATACAAACAACGATGTAAGTTTTACTTTTATTGGAAACATAATGTTTTTAAATTGTTTTTTTTTTTTAGAACAATGACAATCAAACCGGCGGTCAAGATGGAGGTCAATCATCAGTCTAAACAACCGTTTAAGAAAATAAGAAGAACTATCAACAAAAAAAAAACAACAATAACAACAACAACAAAAATAAAAAGCGTCGTTTTTATCTTTTTTTTTTCTTCGTCACTATTTTATTCTCTAAACCATTCTGGTCATTGTGTTTGTGTTTAACTTGTTAGTTTTCTTCATGTTAAAGTCGAAATAATAAGCCTTTGTCCTGTTTATGTCGTTGATTTTGTTTGCGTATTCGTGAGAAACATTGTAACATCTGACATGTCATTTATCATTATGTCATGTTTCTCGTTTTAGTTTATCTTTTTTTTTCTTTTTGTGAATGAGTGAGCAGAAGTTATGAAGAATAAAAGAATCAGATGAAGAAAAATGAAAAACATTTTAAATAAGAAAACTTGATTAAGGTTTACAAGAAGTGGTTCATCACACTTATCTATTGATGTAAAGACCTTAGCATAAAAAATGATGAATCTGTTAGATTAACGAGGGAATTATACCAGCTGACGTTCGCTGTTTGAACTCATATTACGTTCATGAAGAATAGAGTCCATTGAGTTTAAAATTTTTGAACCAAGTCGAACCTTACTTTGATACTCAATGAAAATTTCTTATTGGTATTGGATAATCGCCAAGCAGTGGCGGATCTAGAATTTTAGAAGAGAAGGGCGATTTTCGAAAGATGCGACGGTTATAGGCAAAAATCACTTTTTGAGACTTATGCGAGGTAGTAAAGACCAGTTGTTCGTACGTTTTTGCTGAGAAAAAACAAAAAAAATCTCTGGAAGGGGAGGCGATCGCCTGATCGCCACCCCCCTAAATCCGCCACTGTCGCCTAGAAGATGCGTGATAGTTTTTCCTATTCGGTGAACAGTACATCCTAAAGATTTCTCAGATAACTAGAGACTATCAAATGCAAAATTTTCACATCCAGACAAAATTCGATGGGCTCTAATAAGGAGGTTTCGATGAGATTATTAAACATCTAACAGAGTTTTGGTTCATAGGCTTTCAGCACTGAATTTTGACTGGTTTACTATAATTTCGATCTAAAATTTCGTCTGTAAATAGGTCTAATGAGTCTTAGAATATATCCTCGTCAAGATATTGAATTTCCAAATGTAGCTCCTTGTCATGTAATATTGTCAACGTTATTATACCTATTGATGTATAAAATTTTAGATCGAAATTTCGTTATTCAGTTTTTCGAGTACTACCTAAAAAGGAGTAAAAATTGTGGTTAACCGATCATTGTTCAGTGCCAAAGATCCATGAAGACGATCTCTTTCAAACGATTTCTAGTCTCATTCAGACCTCTCTCTCCACTTATGATGAGCTCGAATAACGACTGTCAGTTGGTATAATTCTCTTATAAGGTTTGATAAACAATCAACTTTTTATCAATGACTTATAGATTTTGCTTTCTATTTTTCATATCAAGCTACTTAATACTTCAAAACTTCTCGATAGAACATCAATGTGACCTTTAAAAATTTGTTGTAACGATTGATATTAATGAATAATTGAGTAAAATCGGATTCTATACAAAAAAAAGAGAATTCACGCAAAGAATCATAATGTAATTAAGTGTTGTTCATCTAAATATATTGAAATGAATACAATTTAAAAAATTCGTTTAGTTCACAACGTATGTCTAATTGAAGACAACATTTAGATTCATCACTCTCTGTCACTAATCAATAATTCATTTTTTTTTATCAAAATACGAGAGAAAAAATATACCTTTCAATTTTTTATTAAAACAATGGTTCGTTGAAAAAATATTCACACGGTCAAACATTTTCTTTTTATAATGTTTAAGAAAAAAAAAGCGTTCATCAGTACTATTCTCGAAGATTTTAGTTTATGTTCTCTTTCTTCTTTTTTTGGTATTTTATTAAATATATGTTGTTTATTCAATTTCTTTTTGTTGACATCCATCTTTATTTTACTTTCCTTATTCAATCGAGAAAATATACATGTTTTCCGTTTTATTTTTCTTGTCGGCTATAATGTTATCATTGTTTGATCAAAACAAAAAAAACAAGATTTCTTTTGTTCCATTACAAATTTTGAAAGCTGACAGTAAGATGCCGATTGCTCGACCATCTCATATTACCACGTCAACAAATGAAGAAACTCATAATCAAAATAAAACATTCTATCGTTTATTTATACAATTTCTTGCGTCGAATCTTGGTTTAGTTATTTTTGTTGTTGCCTATAGTGTTGGGGGTACATTTCTTTTTATTTTACTCGAACAATATATTGAATTACAAAATTGTCAACTAGCTAGTTGTATGTATGAAATTTTGGAATTAATGTTCTTTTAAATTCTTGTTCTTTTTATAGTAGACGAAGAAATTTCAATAGCAAGTCTATCTGAAACAATATATAATTATGTTGTTGTATCAACTGATAATACAACAATAATCTATGAGAAAATAATTGATTATTTGAATAATTTTACAAATGATATATATGATCGTAAAAGTGATTTTCGATATACAGGACAAGATTGTTCAACAACGTCAGGATGGACATTTCCATCAGCATGACTTTTTTACAACAACAGTTATAACAGCCATTGGTTTCGGACATATAACACCAATATCATGGTAAAACACACTGAAAATGACATAATAATAAAAAATTAATCATTGTTTCGAAATATTTTTAAGGGAAGGACAAATCACATGTATTTGCTACGCATTAATTGGCATTCCAATGTTTCTTATTTATTTAACAAAGATAAGTTCTATACTTGGTGATATGTTTCGTTTGATGTATTCAACATTTATTCGTTGTATTTATTGCTATTGTCGTATTCGTACACGTTCTCAAATTTGTTCAATGCATTCAAAAAAATCATTTAATCAATATATAATTGATTATGTAGGTACAACATCAATTGATCCAAGTTGGCCAGAAGCAAATGATCAATTTAATGAAGATCAATTAAGTAATTATAAAGATGATAATGTTGAAGAAATAGACGATGTTTGGAATCGAGTTGAAAGTCAAATACCTGTTTTAGTAATTATTTTAATTATAATTGGTTATGTTTGTTTGGGAGCATATATGTGTCATCAATTTGAAGGTTGGACAATAACTGAATCGGTTTATTTTTGTTATATTACATTAGCTACTATTGGATTTGGTGATTATGTATGTAATAAAAAAGAACAAGCTTTCATAGATTTATTTCTACATGTATATTTAATTAAGGTACCAGGTATAACGTCAGGTTCAACAGACGGTTTACGTTTTCTGGCTACTTCACTTTATATAATTGTTGGTTTAGCTGTGTTAGCGATGTGTTTTGATTTAATAAAAGAAAGTATTTTTGAAAAGTTCGCATGGTTTGTGTTATTTTTATTTTTTATTCCTTGAGTTTATTTTTCTGAATAATATAGGATTGCCATTAAACTTGGTATTGTTGCTGAAGATGATGATCAAATCGATAAAGACCATACACAATATGCAAATTTTGAATATTTACAACAAGGAAACATGAATAATGGATACTTAAATGAACAGTATGAATTTTATGATACACTCCCTGATTATGATTATTTCTTAACTGATGGACAGTGGTTTTCTGGTATTAAAGATAAAGTTGAAACAATGAATTAGTTTTCGAGATAAACAAGAAATTAATATAAAAATATTAAACATTAAGCCTATTATTAAACTTAAGTACATTATTTAATTATTCATAGTTATTCATACACTTTAAATTCAATGTATCATTTTTTTCCACGATATATCAATGAAATAATCCATGTATACAATTTGTTTTTATTCAAAAAATAATAAATAATATCTTTGAGATCAGTTCTCATCAAGATTGTTCTTTTTTTATGTAACATAGGAGTCTCTCCAGATGATAAAAAGCTCGTGCAGAGATCGGACCATGCGTCGCGAGTGAGAGTCTTTTGGTTACTCTCATCGATACTCTAACCTATCTTCTTGCAATTCTCTTTCAAGATACTTTAAGATTAACATGCCATCGACGAATTATCCTCGTATCGCCTTTGAAACAAGACTTGTATCATTGACGAGGGAACGTCTCCAAGTGTAACTCGCTAATAAGTGAGATCGATCAAGATTAGTAGGAGCCTTTAAAAAGTAAGTCTTCAAGCGCTGTTCTTTCTAAGTTATTACAATTTTATCTGATTTTTTTTATCTATGGCAAGGAATTTGTGTAACAATCGAACTACCAAATTTCAATCTAAAATTTGTGCATTGGTATGTCGCATGAATCTTAGAATGTTTTGAAAATTTCTGCTTAAAACGGTGTATTGTTTTTTGAAATATTGAATCTAGAAAACACTGAGCTTCCTTACGTTTTTTTTTCTAACTCATGATTGATTTTAGATATTCAATATTTCCAGAAGAAAACATCCGTTTAGGCTAGAATTTTCAGCTTGAAACTTCGTACTTTGGTTTTTCACAAATACACTCTAGGAGAAAAATAATTTAGTATAATTGCAATAGTTTTAGCAGGACAGCACTCGGAAGTCTTTCTTCGTGAGACTAAGCAAAATCTCTAATGATTCGTGATTATGTTACTTCTCTTTTAAAATTATGCACATTTTACTGAGTTTCTAGCCAACAGCTGAGTATTTGATAAAATATTCAATGTCATCATTTTACCCTAAACTTTTACCTATGACGAGGTCTTATGGATTCTATCATACATTCAAAGGTTCAACTGAAACAAATATTTTTTCTTCTTGAATTAAAAGATTTACATGAAAGTCGAATTTTTCTAACGAGAGATCTTCAAGTGAACTCGTCGATCGAACTCATCCTTCATTAACACGTAGGGTTCGGTGAATTTAGAAGAGTCCTAAAAGAATTCATTCTCAGAGGAGGATCCTTCTGAAGGTATGACTATTCAATTTTTTTTACTTGTGATTCGATACAAGCGGAAAAATCAAATGAGGAAATATTTATCCTAAAGTTTTTCCGCAAACAAGTTGCATAGTCAATACATCGTTCTGAAAATTTTGAACCAAACTGATCATCTCATCCAGAGATATTGATGCTGAAAAAGATTTACTTTCTTTTTTTTTCAATGAAAAATCATGTATTTCTCCTTTGTATGTTTGTAAATGGAATCATCAATTTCGATCAAAACTCTCCAGATGGTATTTATCGGCTGTGAAACCTGTTTCTAGATAAAGTTCCTAATATATACCTTTTCCAATTTTTCTGATAATACCGAGCCACAAGTCGAAAATCTAGTAAAAATAGACATAACTTCAGAAAGATCTCCTATATGGACATGAATTCTCTTAGAGCTCTTCTAATCCCACCGAGTCTTGAATATGAGTGAAAGATGAGCTCAATCGGTGAACTACACTTGAGGACTTTCCCTCGTGAGTCGTTTATAACAAATAGAGATTCGTTGAGGATATGATACTTGAAGAAGAAAACTTTCCATGTGTCATAAAGTTCATAAGAATTCTTCATCGCAAAAATTTAGGTCGAAATGACGATATTGAATTTTTTATGGCATACTCTGTACTAGGCTAGAAACTCATTAAAATGTCCATAACTTGAAAAGAAAAGCAACAAACGTATGAATCATTGAAGGTTTTGCCTAGTTTCAGTCGACTCAATCGAATGGCACAAGTCTCATTTGCAAAGCCGTTTGTCATTAGGCGTAACTCCCCATTACAAATTGAAAAGTTTACCGATCGATTCGTACATATATTTCTGGTCTTTAAAATTGTGAAATGAACTTCGATATTCTTGATTTATGGCGTCATCTGCTTTCACATGAGTGTCACTGGTCATTATTCTCAATCAAGCATAATCTTTATTTTCGATTAATATTTCTTTATTCTTTATGTGAAAAATGACATCGTTAAGTGTAGCTTTAAGTTTTCTTTCACATATTGGTTTTTCGCATTCTAATGCTTGTGATTTAATGAATAAAATGAATAATGATATGTCACGTTTAATGATTTGTTCAAATAAAGACCTAATTCAATATAATCTTTCACTTGATATGCGTCTTCGTGTATTACGTGCAATACGTTGTTTTCATATGGAACAATGGTCAAAATATTTAATGAATAATTTTCATAGTGATAAAAATCTAAATAATATAAGTTTATGTAATTATACATTTGAAAAATTAATTTATCATTTAGTAAAATATCATATTTGGATTATTTATACATCATGGACATTAATTTATATTCGAAAATATTTAATAATTACAAAAGATATGGATCAAGAAAATATTCAATTATTCTTTGAAAAACTACAGCGATTAAAAAATACAATTATTAGACTAAAACAGATGATTATCATGATTAAAAAACATTTATCTTAAAAGTTATATTTGTAGATAAATAAAACATTTTTATTCATTTGCAAAAACAAGAAAAATTAAATTTCATCGTTATTTATCGACTTTTGGACAAAAGTCTGTTGCTGTTGATTAGATTTCAGTGATGATAAGGGATAGAGATTGGAAAATTTGTGTGCACACACATTTTATCAGACATGTAGGTCAGCAGCAACATCAGAATGTCGCTCACGAAAGTTAAGACAAAGTTTTGATCAATGAAATCAATTTTTTCTAAAGCTTCGTAACTTTATAAGACTGCCTAATAAAGTTTGTCTTGTTTCTTATCAAATACACGATTAATGTTGAATACTTTTACATGAAAGTTAAGCCCAATTTATGGTCTTTCTTCATCCGAAAACCTAAATTTACTGACTCGAATATTATTGTTTCTGAATTCTCGACACTAAAAAGATGATTATTCGTATGTTCCATCCTTCTGGTGGAATATTTTTTTTTGAAACTTTCATAAAACAATCTCAAGATATAGAAAAGCTTCTCTAAAATTGTCAAGTTAATATATTGAACTATCACTAAATTATATAGGTCTTGCGATGAAAATGCTTGAATTTTTTCCTACATCAATGATTAGAGTGAAATGATCATAATTCTTGAAGGCATTGGCAAATCTTTATGGAGCCATCTTGCCCATACAGTCTTTCATAAATCTTGAGTTGGAACAAAATTAGTTTTTATATATTGACAGAAAATAAATCCTAATCGAATGTTTTTATATGAGCTTTGAATACTCGAGCCAGTCTTCTAAATGATATATTATTAGAATAATAACTTCTCTTATAATGGCCAAGATATAAATATGAACAATAAAGTTTTCGCGATCGATCAACGTGACTTTTTAATAAAGTACTGAATAGCTCTACATAAAAAGGTAGCGTTGTAGAAGCCAGTAATTAGTGATCTTATTCGAGTGTTCGACGCTCATTAAAATCTATTTGTTACATGTTCAGCTGAACTATGAACTCAGTAACCGAATTGAAATGCATAAAAGATATGACAACGTTCCATACAAAACGAAATACAAAGAACAAAGATTGGATTTTGAACTATTGATAAATTATTCAAATAAACGAGCTTCATTTAAATAGATTTGAAAGAAAATAAAAGTTGATGGATCATCGTGTAACATATATAGATCAATTCAATTTTTTATGCGGATTTCAAATATACCATTTCTTCTGAAAGAAAATCTAACTTATCCAGATCAAATACATCAGTCAAAAAGAGCCATGTTTAGCGTTCTCGAACATTGCACGTTTGAGTGAAATGTCTTATTCACAAATTAAGCTCCATGTAATAGTAGAATTTTGCCGATCTCCAAAAGAGTCATCGAGTAATATGTAATTTAAAGCAGATTGCTTCTCTGAGAGCATACAGATAATTGTGTCATATTTCGATATGTCATGTACTAACAGAAAGAATGAACTATCGTTTAATGTATAACTCAAAGAAAACTTTCTAAATGAACAATGCATGCCACGATTCTCTATAGAATAGGTAATATCGAGTTTTAAGTCAACCGTGCACATCCGAACTAATGATTAACTGTTTAATTCAAACATTAATTCAGTCCTAACATCCAAATTGACCATTTAGAAAATGTGAAACTTAATTTCGAGAGGAACCCAACTGTATCGTTTAATGGTCTACCCCTTCTTCTCCCCAATCTCTTTCTAAGAGACTTTGCAAATTAATAAAGAATGATGGAAATTGAGATTTTTGTATAATCATATTGACATAAGAGTAATTTTTAGTTTTTCTTTTCATAAAATATTTTGCTGATCGATTGCAAAAAATTTATGCTCATATTCTCATATCTATAATTATATTATTACCATAGAAGTTATTATCGAATAATGTGCCATTTGAACGATTTACAAGAACGCTCAAGGCTCATATAAAAACATTTGATTAAGAGTTGTTTTCGATTTGCATATACACTAATTGTATAGCCTCTTGAGATTTATAAAACATTCCATGCATAGGAAAAGGCTTGTCAAAAGCTGTACATGATAATATACAATAAAAATAGCAGTTAGCATTTAATTAAAATACTTGAATGTTCACAGTCAAAAAACGTTGAAATATAGTAAATGAGAAAAAAACTTCAATCAATGTTATTTCGATTGCACATTGAAGACGAGCTCGGATGCTATTTTGTTAACACTTATTTTCTCTATTAGAAAAAACAAACATTTCAGCTTTTAATTGATCTTAACAGAATTTAATTACAACTAAATAGGATTTACTGTTTGAAACCTTTTCTGGATTGAATTTTTTCTAAATTAATATCATTTTTTAACAGATGTTCATAGTCTTATTGAAAACTATTGATAAATTAAAATTTTCAATACAAAATTTTATTTAAAATCTAATATCAAACAAAAAAAAGTTTGTTTTATTTAATTTATTTCTCTATTACTGATTCATCAATCCCTTCAATATATTGAGTATCATCTGTATTATGCATTAAAATAGCTGCAATTAATGATAAAGATATAAATATAGTTGCAACACAATGAACACCATAAGCCCATTGAAGATGATAAATTTGTTGATGATAATTTAATGGAATAAAAATTAGTACAAACCAATCAATTACACAAACAACTAAAAGTAAAATAATTGTACATAACCAATATCGATGACGAATTGAAAATGAATTTTTTAATAATGATAAACTTCCTGTAAGAATTGAAAAAGATGCAATAAAAATTGAAAGGATAACTAATATAGCTGTTAGGGGTATTGAGAAAAGAATAATATCATGATCAAAACCATGTAAATAACATTCAATTTTTACAGATAATATTAAATTATTATTTGAATTCGAAATTTTTTCACAACTAAATAATGGTCCATAATGACCATCATTTGTTTTAATCCAAAACGATGTTAAAAAAGCAATAAATAAACAAAAACAATGAATACATGTTAAAAAAATAACAGCTACTTTTATTGGTGATGCAATCTGAACACGTTCGAATTTTGCACGAGGAGCATACATATTTTCTTCAGTTTACATTAATTGTTCTTAGTTGGTTATCATTGTTCTCTATTGACTATTGAAGCGGATTTATCCACAATAACATCATCGGAGTAAATATATATATATATATATTCTATTGATTTATTTTTTGCTTTCGCTTTGCACACATCGGAAAAACAACGTTGTTCTTTTGCTTTACAGAAGCAAAAAAGACATAGATTATAAAAGTCATTTCTTATTTGTTTGTACAATCTATTTGCTTCATAGAACAATTCTTTCTGCTCAATATATAATTATTCAGAAGATGCTTCATATGAGAAAACAAGGTCATAAATGACATATAAAACAAAAAACTATTGATGATGCTTATCATAAAAAGTAACAGGTGTCAATCAATTACTATTAGAATGAATGTGATAAATATAGATGAAGGCTTATACTAACATATTTGACTTGGTTGCATAATAAAGTTAAATGTTCTTTTTTTTTCTTTTTTTGAGAATCTTTAAATAGATGAGCAAACGGGAGGTGACGAGAGATGACAAATTTATTATTAAATAGATAACAATCTACACTCTGTGTCGTTTACATACAAAATGACTGGCTAAAAAGAGACAAAAAAAGGTATTCCTAGTTAGTGTTACACTTATCAAAGATAATGCAAGCAAACAAAAATCTCTTTTTTTTCTCTTATCACACAACTCAACTTAGAAGAGTTATTATTATTGTGAAAATATTATTTAACATACCATTTTCAAATAATAAGACTCGAAGATACAAGCAATATGCTACAATTACGACCATTTCTAATAGTCATATCTTTGTCATTGTTGAAATTTTTGTATGGACAAGATCTACAATGGTGTAGCAATGGTCCTATTACGGTCCCTGATCCCAAATGGAGAAAGGTTCCACCTAGATTCGAAATTGTGACGGAATTGGTTTCAGGAAGTGAACTAATGGAACTTTCACAAGCATTTTCAACCCAACGTGACGCTGTTCTGACAAATTCAAAAATTGGTTAGTACTCAGTTTTCTTCTTATATCGTAATCAACTTCTATTTTATATTCTTTTCTCATAGGACCAGTACAATTGTATTGGAATTTCGGTACTAATGAACAATTCGAAATTATTACTCTTGTTGTTAATTTCCAACTAATGCCAACTTGTGCACGGCAAGTTATTACAACTGCATCAGAAACCAGTGTTATATTACCAAAGACACTGATTATCAAACCATCAGTTTTACTTGGTTTTGATGCTCGTAACCAAATTAATAGTATTTGGGGTAATGAATATATTGGTGATGAAGATCTACGTGGTATTCCTACGAATAAATTTAAATCATGTTTTTATGTAGCTGATATAAGAGCAACTGTATCTGCCACATATTATGTATCCGATGTAACAAAATTCCAAGCTTATTTACCAGCAAATGAAAGTATTATATTACAAATAGATGTTCAAATTAGAAATGACGCTGGTCGTCAAGATGCATATACATATAATGTGTTTCGTTATTCACCTAATCCTCGTCGTCGAGAAGAACGTCAAGCATTAGAAACTCCAACTGGTGTATATTGTGCAAATCGTACATCTACATTACCTATACCAACAAATATTCCTGACCGAGTTAGTTCAAATTCAGAAGCTCTTATACCATTAGCAAATACATCAATTTTTAGTACACATGCCCTATATGATACTGAATTTCAATTCAGCCGTTTTGATGTTTGGTTTCCTGATACATCCGGTGGACCACGGTGGTATCATTACAGTGAAATACACGATTTTGCAGTTGGTCTCAGTTATCAATTCAATCATACAACACGTCAATGTAATGTTCGTGATATTACAACAGGTTTTGGTTTTAGTGATGGTGTGCCAGTGGATGGACAACCAAATCTACTACAAATGGGTTCTACGCAACATTTATTTTTAATGGACGATGTCACATATCAATATACTGGTGAAAAACCCTGTCATGATCGTGTTTGGTGTCATGTATGGATCGCTGAAAAATATATGGCAAATAATACGGTTCAACATCGAGAATGGTATTGGTCATCAACTATTAATGGAGAACCTGTAACACGTTCGACTCCTATGAAAATGATTTTGAAAGGCTATATGAATTCTACCTTGGTGTATGCATTTGAAACAAGTAATAGAAACTTATTTATATAACATATATTATTTTTTTTTTATTTTAATTTGCAGATGTTTTTAACTTTCGTCGTCGTCCAATGACAATATTCGAAATCGATTTTGAATTAGCTGAATGTTATAGAGCTTTAGGTCCAGCTCGTAAGAAAGTTTCTTTTTATACAAAATAATTCAATAATAATTCTTTTCTTTCCTCTAGAAAAATTCAATCTTGCTGTTTTATCATTTAAAATTGGAAATGAAAAAAAATATCCAGTATTACAAAATTTAAATTATTTACGTCTCCATATATTTGAAATATTAACCTTTACAATGTTTGTACGGCCTATTCGAATTTCAAATCTTATTGTTGATAAAACTGATGATGATATTTTAGTTACTTTTACATTACTTGACGCACCACCACGTACTGGACCTGTAGAAAATCCATTAAAAGAAGAAGGATTAGATACATTAATTGAGCGTCTTGATTCAGTTATTAATGCAGATGGTCTTGTTTTTCGTGCTAGATATAATACAACACAAGTTACTTTACGTGCACGTTCGAATTCTCTCAATGTTCAACATAAAAGTAAAGCAAAAGAAACAATTAAAACATCAGGTCCAAAAATTACTGGCCTTTGGATTGGATTTGTAGTTGCCGGATTAGTTGTCGGAGCGATTGGTGGATTTTTACTATTTGGAAAACTTGCCAAATAAGAGAACAGCGAATAATTCTTTTTTTTAAATAAACTAAATAGCGTTTAATATTTCTTTTTCGAGTATATTTATTTTTCAAAATATTTTCAATAAACAACAATAGAAAAACTATTTTGTAGAACAACTGATCATCATTATTTATTTAGAAGAAAACAAAACGATGCATTGCTTTCTTCTTTTTTTCTTGTTACTGTGTATAGAATATAAGTAAATATTTTCTTTTCATTTGTTATCATATTTGTTTGAGACAAGACGCTATTAGTAAAAAGGCAAGAGCTTTTTTAATCTATGCTACATCATGAAGATAAGAGCATATCATTTCATTGTTTTCTTTTTATTTTACGGACAACATAGAAATTTTTAAAATTATTAATTCATTTTTAGTCGGCTTTCAATCAAGTTTTTTGAATAATATAATGTTTGCATATTATTATTAAATTTATCAATTAAATTCATGAATGTTATACTAGTGATATTTGCTCCGAGAACAATTTATGTTCAATAACATTTTGAAAAGAACTTCTAGTAATTGAATATCAATTAGAAAGCATAACTTAGCTTTACAGTAGCCCTCAATCTCAATTCTTCAATATTATGAGAGCCACTGTCTGGTGTGCAACATTCGTATTACCATATCAGAGAATAATGTTTTTTTTGTGTGTCTGTGGGCATGTCTATAATCTTAAAAGAAAGACTCTGTGCTGATAAACTGTAATTTGAGAATGAATTAAACTTATATCTTTGATTTCTTCTGTTCCGTTTAGCATAATTTTCTAAATCATATGAAGCTAAATAGTTGTACTAGGCATAGAGCAACCATGTAAGCATTTAAGTAAGAGTCGATTGAAACAAAACGTACATCGAACATGTATCAACAAAATATTGATCTATGATGAATAGTGAAAATGTTTGAAATGAATTCTACTTAACTCCACTTTATTTCAAAGTCGAAGTTTTTCATGTCAGTAGGCGAAGGCATTTTTCCAAACATCCTAATTTTCGAAAAATAATTAACTCAGTGTTTTATCCAATGTGATGGTTGAGAGGCGACACGTCTTCAAAAATCAAGTTAACTCTCATGGAGCTTGTGATTCCTGTACTATGTACTATGTATTTGTTAGAGCCCGTCGAATTCAAAATTTTTGGACCTCTTGAAATAGTTCCCTCCGAAAGAGAAAATCTAGATAACATACTAGCAAATTTATAAGAGCATATCTTAGAAAGCATTACAATTCATTATGCAAAGTTTAATAAACAAAATCTATATGTAATATATTTAACAATAATTAAAAATTGTATTAGCAAAAAAACTATTTAGAAAGTGAATCAAGCAAAAAAAAACAAAAGAATTGTAATGATGATGACTGTCTGTTCAAATGTCAATCATTTATAAGTACTATGAACGAAGATAATTACGTACTTAACTGTACTAATGGTATTCCTGGATGACTATTGAATAATCATAAATATACAAATATATTTTTATCATCGTTGTATGATCGCAAATACGTTTGTCATGTTCATGAAAAATATCAGAATACAACATAAATTCAACAATTAAATAATACATGAGAATAGATGCCATTTTTCTTTTAGCATAGAAAATAAATTACAGAATTCATCAATATTTCGAATAAATCAACACTCAGAGGTTACGATTGACACATGATAACTACAATTATTTCTAATAATTATTTGTTTTTTATCGACAAGTATCTTCTATAGACAATGGAATTCGTAGATATGTTCGAATGGCACTACTACTCTCTCTTTCTGATCTAAAATAGCAAAAATTTCGTTTTTTATTGAAAAATATCACAGCATTGATCTCAGAAAATAAGCTTATTTACTAGCAAAAGAAAAGTATTATATTACAAATAGATGTTCAAAGAATGTCAAGCATCAAAACTCTAGCAGGTGAATTTTATTTAAATTGAGCATCTATATTACCGGTACCAACAAATATTCTAAAAAGGATTCGCTCAAATGCAAACGCTTTAATACTTCAAGCGAATAAAACTACTTTTCATACATTTGGTTTATGATACAGAAATTTAGTTTACTTAGTTTTTTTGATCAATTCGATATACTTAACCCGAAAAATTACACGAGAATACATGATTTTGAAAATAAAAGTCGTGTTAGCTCTCAATATAATCATAAAACACATCAAAATACAGTTCGTGACATAAATGTAGATTTTAATCGCAATCTATTAAGAGTAATTTTTCAACAACATTTATTTTGAATCGATGATATTAAGGAAAAATACTTTTTTTTTAAGAAATAAAAATAGCTATTATTAATTAAATCCACTTACGATAAAATAAATGAAATATTCACAAAGAAGAAGTCTTTCAATCATTTATATCTTCACAAGTTGAAATCCAATAGACTTAACTAGATATGCATTATATTCCGGTTGCCATATCCAAATTTTAGAAATCAGATTTTTTCATAAACTCTGGCGGCGAACACGAAGGTTTTTTAAAATTTGACTAAAAAAGAAAATATTAGGCAGTTTTTCTTTCAGAGAAGCAAAATGGTCACTGTTACAAATTCTTATGACTTGCTTTTATTAAATGAGTCATGAAAATAATTATCTCACACGTGAAATAAAGAAACGCGATATGCAACCGGGCGCATATTTGAAAATCTCGAATAAATCTATCTTTTTCTATTGCAATACAATATCAGATTCATGGTTTCGACTACCAGAAACATTTTAAAAAAAGACCAGTCAGTAGAACGCTGAAAATTACAGAACTGAGCGATTTCATGGAAGTTTTGTAGTGTTTCTTATTTCGAATTCAGAACGACTTTTACTTAAAAAAAATGTTGATTTCTTGATTGGTAACAATCGAAACACACTCCTACCATAAAAGAATCGAATGATCTCATAATTTCTGGTACTCTATATGTTATACTAGAATAGCTATTGAAGAGCGTTCAAGATTTATTCTTTCGAAAATTTTCGTTTGAGATGATTAGACATCTCTGTAATCAAATGTACTTTATTGTACTAGTATTCTCATATCTGTTTGTTTACTAGTAAAAAGAAAGTAAGTATAAATATTTTATAAAGATTTTTTATGATTGAAACTTGGCTTGCAATAAACATTCGAAACAAGTGCTGAAAATATATTGAAATTCATTTTTATGAATTAAACGCATTTTCACTGTCAAGAAGATGAGCTAAAAGATCATTGCCTCTAATTATAACAGTTATTTTTTTCTTGTATGCTTTTTCTGTTGATTCATGTTGTCACTCACATTGAATCTGTCAGAAATGAAAATCAGGAGAAATGTCAAAAATTAGGAGATTTGATAGGTCCTTATCGTATTGCTTTTTTATCTTAAGAAAGCTTTCAAGAAAAAAAACAGTTTTTTAAATAGAAATGTAAATGGTTAAGGCAAAATACTTCATCCATTTCCAACATCAGCAGCAAAAGTCAAAAAGACTTCAGTAAATAATAATCATATGATTCTTTTGATCCTACGAAGAAGTGAAAGAAGATAGAAATGAAATATATTCAAATAAAAATACTTCAACGATTTCTTTTTCAAGAAAAAAATAATAATATCATGTGCTTAATCTTTTGTGTCATTTACCCTTGATGCGTTATGACTCTTTATGAGGTAAAATATTTCTCCATAAATGGAAATAATTTCCCTCATCAACTGATTCTGCAGTCCATTGCTGTATTATATGTCATCATGTTAATGAAAAATAATATGGTGCTCGTATTTCAGGTTGTATTTGGATTGAAGAAAAATCACAACCCATTAAAGTATATTTTAACATAAAGAATAGCATGGAATATCAAGTGTTAATGACGAATCTTTATTATAATATATTACATATGCTAATGTTGTTTGTATAAAGACATTCGAAACTTATTTACAAAAAAATGTATTTACGAAAAAACATGATTAAATGACGCTTGAAAGTCTAGAGATAATTTCAGAAGCTGATTGTATAATATGTGACTGTTAGAGAGCTTTAGATTCAACCTGTGAAAGATGTTTAAGTCCTTCATCAAAAAAGAAGGTCAATCTTCGTGGAAAACATAAAGAATTGAGATAATATATGGGAAGATAGCCCAATGTCTGTGATCTTGTACAAATGACACGATTTTTTCAATGTCGTAGCTCCTTTTTTCTGAAAATTTTCCTCAATTTCTGCTTGAAACATATGACTGTTTTCCAGATAAAGCGGACAATCTTTTCCGCCTTTTCTCAGAGACGCTTCATTGTAGACAATGGCCTTCTTTTTAGAAAGAACATATCAAGATATGGGGCATGACAGAACATGTTTTTTGAATTAACATTTGCCAGTATTATATAGGAGAATATTTTCATAATTAGAGCATCATTTTTGGAGAGCTTTTTGAGACATTGAACTTGTCATCTCGGTTCTCCTCTTAAAAAGTAAAAACAAGGGATTGCCATGCCCTGTATCTGACATGCTCCTTCAAAATAATAATAGGCCTATAGAATGAAGGCTCACAGAAAATTTTGATTTTCTAAATGCGGTTTTTTTTTAATTCTTGTTAGTTGAGTATCTTCTGAAAACATGATGGCATAGAACTGAAAATTTTATGCAATTTGAATGTATTTGGGACAAGACCAATTTTTTTGGGAGGAGTAATAAGAATATGGTATTTTACTTTTAACTGTCTGTAGAATTTGATACCCTGACGTATCATTATTCAAAATAGTCAATGCTACATGTTTTTCAATATTTAAAAATGTATCTTATCTGCGTGTAAGTACATTAAACACATGGACATTCTTCATACGAAATATTTCAATTAGAAATTCTTATGATTAATGATAGTGATAATGGTATTTACATTACATTGACTTAGTTGGACATAGCAATATGCATAGTATCAGTAAAAAAGTGTTTTTTTTTAAAAAGTATTAGATACATTTACTGAACTTCTTGCTTCAAAGTTTGATTCAAATGACATTAAGCTTCGTATCCAATCTCAATAGAAAACAAAGTTCTGTTTTCTATGCGTACATCTGAACTCAATTCATGTTCTTTCTAGTATAACAGAACAAACATAGGAAATAATAACCTTTTAGATTTAGATTGATTAATATTAGTTTAAGTATTGGTGCAGTAGTTGACAATTATTCTTTTTTAAGAACAATTTTTAAAATAATATAAAGCAATACATATCAATAAATAAAACGATTTGTTTCGTATATTTCCAAATTCTGTTTTACAATAGAAAAATCTTCATGTATAACACATAATTGTAATTTTTTTTTTCGTCTTTCAGAATGAATATTTCAAATTGAATAAATTAGAAATACATTTGTCTATTTATTTCGACATGTCACAATTGTATATAGAAAGATATAAGAAAGTACTTAAGTATTTTATTTTATGAACGAAGTTATTTTTTCTGTCAAAATTTGTCTTATTATATCTATTGTTTTATATATTTCTGTCACCGTTACTTTTCTCTTGACAATTCGACAGAAGTCGTTATTTATATGATGTAAACAAAGAAAAAAAAATTCCCTTGTTATTTTGTAGAAAGTATTAGTCTTACTCATGATAAGATTAACAACAATGAGCAAAGCTATTGGTTTTCATTAGTCAATTGTTGATTTCCTTTTCTTGCTTAACTAAGCATACCTACAGCTATATTACTCACTTTAATATCCTGTCATTAGACAATAAATCATTGAAATCTATCAAAAAAAAAAGAAGAAAAAAAAGAACATGGAGATACGGAATAATAAAAGGCACAACATGATAAAGAATAGAATGGCACAACATGGATCCAATTGTAATCGTCATTGTCATTATTTTTACATCTGTCACATTGATTTCACGTTGATGCACTCAAAATATTTTCTAAGTCTGCCTCTGTCTATTAAGATTTATTATTACTATTGATAAAAATGTCTGTTATTTTCTTTATGTCTCAAAACTGTATAAAAACCAATAATCGTTACATATTAAAATAAGATATCTAATTAATGATTTATTGATAAATTAATAGGAGGCTGACGAATACAGGATGATGGAATAGAAACATAAGGTCTCTGATTATTTTTATCAAATATAATTATATATAAATATATATTTACATTATTGAAAAAAAGTAAATCTTTGTTCATAACTGACAGGTCATCGATCATGATAACTATCAATCGACATTTTTCCAAGGAAAAAAAACACACATTATAAACGTTATCAAATTAACACTAGATAATTAACACTTTTATTCATAAACTGACTGTTTAATGTATTCTACGTTAGTATCAAATATTGATCATCAACATAAAAAGTAGTTCTATACGATTTCATGTAAGAAAAAAAAAAGTTTTCAAGCACGTTTCTTACTAAATGAGTTTTACATCGTCTATTTAAATAGTTAAAAAATGCATGCGTTCATGACAACAACAACAACAACAACAAAGAAATACATTCAATAGACAACATTTATATTTGTACTTGCCAGGACACTAACTGACTCAATGAAAAAAAAACTCATTATTAACATTCACAAACCTACTACTATCATCGGATCAATGTGAAATATATATATATATATATATAAAGTATTTCCGTTATCAAGTCACACAGATCAAACACAATCGTTAAGCATGAAGTATGCCCAAGCAAAGACATTCAAAAGAGTTTTGCTTTCTCTGTGCGTCTCTCTCTCTCTCTCTCTCTCTCTTTTCTTTTATTCCCTTGTGTCTAAAGTAGAATAACGCGTTCTTTGCTGTCAACATCAAAGTAGATCGCATCATAAGATGAAAGCGAACAGACTTGAGAATAAAGAGCAAGATTATTATTGTTTGTTAGGTCGGTGAGTTTATCTTAACAAAAGAACTGTCTGTTAATATATATATATATATATACACGATTGCGTATATTGCTATTACGTTAGTACTTACATCATTGATAATAATATATTCACACTATTTTATAGAGCAAACTTCTTTTTTTTGTTTAGCATAATGAATGAGGTGCCAATATGATTGTTGACAGATGTAGGCGTATAGTTTAACATACAATTTCATATCGTTGTGTATATTGATCTGCTTCTAGGTACAAAGCAAGGGTAAGGAGCAACCCAGGCATATATCATAAACAAGTCAAAAATTATATAGATATTGATGATAGAAAAGATTAAGGATTCGATTCTGAAAAAGAAAACCGTATGATAGAATGAGAATATCGTCTATTAGTTTTAATAGAGGTTTCTTCCATTTACTGAAGAAATATTTGCAAACAATAAAAAAGGTTAGTGACGGAAGATCTGTTTTAGTAAACACCATCAAGAAGGAATAATTACCAAAAAAACTTCATCTGGCCTTAATGTCTTTCTGAAAAAGACAGTTTTTCCGCTTCTCTTTTTCTTTTTTCCTAATGTATAGGAAATCAGACAATTCTGTACATTATTAGATGACAACAGTCATTCATTCTATCGCTTTGATGGTTTACAAATAGGGTTATTTCTTTTAAGTTGATCGATACAATATTTAGCCAGCCGAACATCTGATTGTCGTCCACATATTGGACGATGTTTTTCTGAGGAATAAAAAAGCGACAAAACATTGTCCTAGTTCAATAACAAAGAATATCTCGATATTGATATTATTTTTACCGTGTACAAATATCTGTTTAAGGCATAGATTTCTTTCTTATCTGTTTATGTAAACTGATCTGATATAGTCATATGAAATGTTCGACAAGAAAAAGAGAAGATGCGATCACATTAGTCAATTCATATAAATGCAAATATTAGTTTCTCTTTTTTGTTTCTTTTTCTATTATTTCTTTGTCAGTATGTTTATTGTTAATGATAGATAAGTACGTAAATGTTTTCTCTGGAATTTCTTTTAAATAATATCAATTAACTCTGCAAGAAGTTTTACATTGCGAGATTTCAGAACTGTTGTTTTTCTTCTAGTTCTCTTTCTCTCTCTGGAGGGTTATCTATTTCAATAATATTTATTCACTTATTTAGATGTCTGAAAATAATCTGTGTCTTTTATATAATAATTGCACTTTAACAACAGTTTCTTCAGGCACATTATATAGAACAATTTTAATTATAGTTGGTGGTACAATTTTATCTTTTTTAACAGCAGCTGGTAATTTACTTGTATTAATTTCATTTCGTATTAATAAACAATTACGAACGGTAACAAATTATTTTCTCTTATCACTTGCTATAGCTGACTTTACAATTGGCTGTTTTTCAATACCAATATTTTTTACATATTTTGAAAAAGATCGTTGGCCATTTGATTCATTCTTATGTGACGTATGGCTAAGTGTAGACTATACAATGTCAAATGCATCTGTAGCTAATCTTTTACTTATTTGTTTTGATCGATACTTTTCTATAACACGACCATTAACATATCGATCAAAGCGAACACCAAAACGTGTATCTCTTATGATTGCTTTAGCATGGGCTATATCATGTTTTATATGGACACCGGTAGATGACATAAAACTAAATAACAAAATTAGTAGTATCAATAAGAAATCTTTCTTTTTCGTTCTAGTGGATTTGGGCTTGGCCATTATTTGATGAAAGGCTACCACCTGGTGAATGTCGATTACCATTTTCTTCTAAAGCTACTGGTAAGAAATAGAATATCAATAAAACTTAAAAAAAAAGTATTTCGTATTATTTATAGTGGCAATACCAACAGCGATTGCGGCTTTTTATTTACCAGTAACATTAATGTGTTTACTTTATTTTCGTATCTATCGTGAAACAGTAAAACGTCGTAAAGAATTACATCTTTTACAAGCTCAACATCATAATTCATTATCTCAAATAATAACAGCAACACGTTCGAATTCGAATAGCCGTTTAACAAAAAATTTAAGTACAATAGGAACAACATCAGTTCAGGAACAAGATGAAAGTATATCAACAGATTCAAATAGATCACATGGAAAAACGCCATCAAATCAAAATTCTATTAATAAAAAACCCATACTACCCAATACTAAAAAACAAAATAAACTCATTCATACGTTTCATGGTTATTGTTGGAAGAGGTAATTGTTTTCAGTTTATTTATCTGCATATATGATTGATTATATATTAGAATATTATAAATATGCTTCGTAGTGTAATATGTATATGACATGTGTGTGTGTGTGCATTAGAGAGGAAATGATAAGACAATATAAATGGACACCATTTCAAGCGATCGCTCGGAAAGATATAGTTTCTATCCAAACTGGCGTATATTAATATTCGCATATGGAAACAAAAGAAAATGAGATGTCTGTTACGGCTGTTATTTACAGTGAAGTATATTAATAGTACCTTCGGCTTTTTTTGGTCATTACTAGTCTTTAAAAAGAGTAAAGCTGATTCGCCTGAAGCTTTTACAATAGACGGAATACCCTTAAATAAACAGACGTGTGTTTCTTCAGGAAAAAAACATGTCAACAAAAGTTTTGCGGCTTTTCCAGGAAAATCTTTGTTTTTCATAGGACTCAATTGGATCTACTTATGATCCGTCTCTAATTTTGCAGCATCAGGTTGAATTTCTTAGAATTAATCTCGAGAAGTATAATCGACTGTATTCATTTTTGACCTTTCTATTCGAATTTTGTTAAATTTTGAATGCAAACATCTAAGTTTTGGATTCGAACTTTTTCGTATTTCTCTCATTGTAAAAAAAAATGAAGAAGGCAAGATTTTCAACAAATTTTATAATTATATCTAAGATATACTCTAAGGTACCTTGAAAATAAATTTTCAACTCGATCGAACTAAGTTAGAAAGAGTTTATAAGTGGGTCCGATGTGTTCCTATAGAATAACCACGATTCTCAAAAACAAACCGCAAAAAAGATTCTTAAAAATTAATTTCCTCGAGCAAATGTCTTCTTATTTTAGGTACTCTATGTATGAAAAAAATTTTCAACAGATTTGTTATACCCTCTTTGAGAACTAGAAATGGTCAAAAAAAGGAAGAGGTGGGGGCAACCTTCATTGATAGGTTATAAATTATTTACTTTCTAATGACAAATGATGTAATTTATTACGGGATGGTTTTTTCGATTATAGTAGAATATTTTATTAATTATTCATCTTTATATAAGGCATTACAATAAAACAAATTCAAAACAAAATAACAATGAAGATGATGAATGTTCAAGTGAAATTCAATGTGTAATATCTCCAACTATCGATGAAAATTTAACTAATCCATTTCCGTTAACAAATAATGGTGACATAGGTCGTATTATTACTCATTCAAGTCCTACTTGTGAATCATGCGAAACAACAAAAGCAAATTCTGCTCATGATCCATGGGTGCGTCGAAGTAAAGATCCACTATCAAATGAATGTCTTTATAATGACGCACAACAAAAATCTATACAATCCGATATTCATCCATATTGCCGTTCAATATCATCGACATTCGATGATTGTCCTATTCAACATCAACAGAATCGTCAACCATTCATTAGTACTATTGATAAGGATATTGAATATGTTGAATCAAGATTACGTGGTCAAACTACAATTTCACTTCCAACAACACATTCAACAAATTATACGGAAGCTATTAGTTGGCGACGACCACCAACTCGTAATTATACAGGTATTCTATCATCTTCGAATCAACAACAACAAACTCCGAAAATGAAGAACCCACATTATTCAAATATACATAATAAACAACAAATTAATGGAACCATTCGATCTACACAATCGACAATGACAAGTCAAAAATGTGAAAGTGTCAAAACAGTTAAACGACGTTTAGAAAAAATGAAAGACCAAAAAGCTGCTAAAACATTAAGGTTGTATATTCAATTTCTTTCGTCAAAATCTAATAGGTTTTTTTTCCTATTTGTAGTGCTATTCTCATTGCTTTTATTGTAACATGGCTTCCTTATAATACAAATATTATTATATCAACCATAAAACCAGATATTTTTAACCATGGATTTCCTATGTATTGGGAACGCTTTGGTTATATGTTATGTTATATTAATTCAACAATAAAGTAAATAATTTTGAAGCAATGGTTTTTTTTTCTGTTCAAATTTTATTTAATTTGATTTAGTCCAATGCTTTATGCTCTATGTAATGGTACGTTTCGACGAACATTTGTTCGTATACTTCGTTGTCAATGTCATCGACGTCACACGCCAATACATTTACAAAAACTTTACCGTTTTCAAATAAAAAAAGATGTTGTTAACAATAATTTTTAATTAAATATTTCTCTTTGTTTTTATTGTTTGCAGTTGTTCATTTTCATGTATATAATACCAAATGGATTAAAAAAAAGAAGAAATTTTAAATACAATGATTAGACTCATGAATGGATACTAAATTTAATAGTCTAAAAGTGACAATTAATTCTATGAATATATTTGTTTTAGCGACAGATAAAGTTAAGTTTTAGAAAAGAAGAATAATTTCATTATCTAAATAGCTAAAAATTAAAAGTAATTATAAGATTACGCTCAATATCGTTTTCATCATTTTTTATATTATAGGAAGGTCTTTCAAAAAGCTCCGAGACTGATTTTATTTAAAAACAACGAAAAGAGCTACGGTTTTGGGATTGTTGTCTATTTATACTCCATTCAATTCTTAATCTATTGACATCGTGAACTAAATTTGATTCAACATTTGTGTACTACAATAACAGTTTTTCCAGGTCTGCTCAACCAGACTGGCACAAACTCAAAAAGTTGAACATCGTTCAGCAATAAAATCATGTGATAATTATCGAGAAATTAGTGTCGATATATTACTCGTAGATTTTAGGACAGTATATTAACGATAATCGAGTGTCAAAGAAACCTATACATCATATTAGGAATGCGAAGAAATACAGAGAAGTCGACAAAAAAAGAAGATATTGATCAAACTGTCACTCAACCTGAATTTGACACCAAAGCAATAAACTAGGTCAATTGACATATTTATACACACCAGTTTTTCGCCAGTAAATTCTTTAATTGAACCATCCGGTTCGATCCGGTTGAAAACAATTGGACGAGTTCCAAGCCTAAGTGATAGAGGTTATTTTATACAGAAAAAAAATAGTTGTCTTTGAATAGTTAATGTTCCAATCTGTTGAACTTGATCTGTAAAAAGATGATCAAAATAATTATGATTTTATCGATTCTCTTGCGTTCGCTTGATTCAATAATTACATTATTCATGATCTAAATGTATATATATATCAGCTTATTTTACTCACAATACAACTATCATTCCCGATTGTAGTCAGTGAGTTTGATTGTTGCATTATCGTAACGCTTTCACATTTAAACAAGCTTCATCTATATAACGAAAGATTTCTCTGTGATGTTTGAGATTCTGATTTAAACACTTTTCCTCCAGTTAATTATATTGATGAACAGTGCGTTCTGTGAAAATATTAAGGATACCGAATAGACGCCGTCGCGTAAGATCCGAACTCGATCAGATTTCGATTAGAGAAATATTGGACTCAAAAAGACTTAGACTAATAATAAGAGCCAACTATAATATGACTATTATAAGAAAACTGCTAGATTGTCTGGGATATGCATAGTGTTCATCGAGATGATCTCAGATCCGAATTTTCCTTCGGTTGGATCCGGAACCAACTCAATGGATTACACTCAAAAAGTAACGCCCATCTATGATTTAACTGTTGTAAAATCATGATCCAGATTGCTTGAGAAATGCATCGGATGTATTAACCCCAAAATACAAATAACTCATAATAAGTATCTTGTATTTTTGGAGCAATTCGAGGATTCATTTGAAGTTTTAGTTCGAGTATAAAACATGTTGAATTCAATAGATTCTAGTGTCAAATTGCAATAAGATGTTCCAAAAATGTCATTTAAACACATACTATATCATTACATGCAACTTATGCTAATAGTTGCTTATTCTTATATCGTATTTTAGTCATTCGACTTCAAATATAGTTGCAATGATCATTGAAGATAATGAATTAATCGGATATTAAACCCATCAGTTTATTTAACACGCTTAAATATGATAATAAAAAAAAAACTTCTTTTAATTAAATAACAAGAAAAAGGACAAAAAATATTAAAAAAATGTTTCGCATGACAAATTTGTTAGATGAATTTTTTTTCGAAATAGAATAGAAATATTCATTTTAACATTCACGAAAACCACGCCTTATTAGGTTTAGTGTTTTTCGATCATTAAAACAAAAAATAAAATGAATATATTCAATTCATAATTTCGAAAGAAAAAAAAACATTTAACAAATATGAAAAACGAATCATTAATTTAACAATATAATGAGCAAGATGAATTTAATGAACCAAATTTTCTTCAAGGAATGCTGTTAATGTATCTGTATCCCACTTTTCAATACCCATTGATTCAATTTGTTCATCTCGTTCATTAAATAGATTAAGTACTGGATCGGCACCACGGACATATTGAACACTGAACGCGGGAAACCGAGATGGGCGATCGCTTTTAACGAACGCCGAGATTTGGGCATAGCGCCCTAATTTTCATGAACATACTTGAAGAACAGCTCGATGATATTTCTAAGAAATAAAGAAAACAACGTCAAACTTTTATTTATATTAAATATGTTTTCATACAGCTTTTGCTTCTGCTTCATTTTGTTCATGATCATCATTTACACAACATTGTCGGCATGAATCTTCTAATTCACCCAATTTAAATTGTTTCAAATCATTACAACTTGAACACATTAAATGACTTGATGCATAGCCAAGCTTAGAACATTGATTCAATGATGAAGAATCGGACGCTGCCAGCATCTATGAATATTTCATTGAAATAGAAAAATTAAATTAAGACAGACATAGATGTGTATATACATACAATGCATGCAAAAAAGTGGCTTAAAAAAGCCACGAAAATATCCGTCGTACGCATATCACAATCTGCAAAAGAAAACATATTCAATAAATATAGACACATTTGGCCAATTCAGATGAAAATCTTAACTATTCTCATTTTTAAACAGCAATGAGTCTGACTGCTTCTTGAAGAACTTTTCAGAGGAACAATGTAGAAACCTAAGATTTTTACCTGCAAGAGATCAGACTCCAGGTCATATTATATATGCTGATATCTGTTTAGTCCACAGCTGGCCAATTAGGTGAATTCTCTACGAAGATTTCGATAAAAGATGTGTTGAAGCTATTTCACTTTGAATTTTGACTTGGAATATGACTAATTGATAAGAAAAGTTCTTCCTTTTCGATTGACACAAGCCTAAAATTCCTAGTATGTTCCGTTCCAACGCTAGAAGGGTTTTCGCAAGACCTTCGATTTCAGCAAATTGGTCCTAAGAGACTCCAAAAGAGCTCAAAATAGAAGCAATTCATCATGTTGCGTGGAATGGTGATGTGTGTTTCAAGTTTCAAAGTGACTTGGGATCACATTTTCAAGATTATTCAAATTTCGCTTTTTCTATTGTGTAAGAGACATTTTGGAAATTTCAAAAATACTAGAAACAAACATCATCATTCTATTGAGTTCTTCTGAAGTCTTCCAAGGTCAATCTTCTGAAATCGAAGGTCTTGGACAACAACTTGTCACTCTGAAATGAAACATGTTAGAAAATTAGAGTTTCTGTAGATCGAAAACAAAGAACTTTTCCTATCAATTAGTTATATTCCAAATCTAAATCCAATGTGAAATGATTTCAACATATCTTTTTCAAAGTTTCCGCAGAGAAATAATCTGATCGATCCGTTGTTGATCAATCAGACATCGACATACATGAATAGTGAAAACTTCAAGTCTCTATATTGTTTCTATGAAAATATTATTCACAAAATTACTTAGACACTTAGTTTTTTGAAAACGATATTACTTAAGGTTGATTCTTATTCGAGCATGTATTGTTGGAGTAATCAAGCAAAAGCTTGTTTTTTGATTATCTGAATGGATATATTAAGTCACGTACAACTTTCAAGAGCAATAACAACAGTCAAACTACATTCACTAACGAAATAACATAGAAAAACGATCCCACATTCAGAAAAGATATTTAAAAAATGAATTGAATCAGTGGAGAAATCACTATGGTACAAGAAATAATCTATGCTTATCATTTGATACACATGCGAACTTAAAGAACCAAGAAAACAGCACAAAACAGTTTTAAAAAAATTACATGTACTTTGGCCTTATATTGACATGATTGAGATTGAAAGGTATAAAAACCTTTTCGTTAACGAATTTGCAAACATTTACTTGAATTCAAGGACTTTTCTTAACGCATCACACCAACCTACTAACATTTTCTCGTTCTTCGTTCTGCCAATCAACGTTTTTATACTCAGAATAAACACAAAACTACAGCTGTTATTTTATAAAACATACAAGTAAGTTAAACAACATGTGCTACGCGTTCCTGCCATGAAAGAAAAAAAAAAGCATTAAATTTATTTTTAATAACTACATCATAACAAACTTCCTGAAAATGTAATATTATTTCATGATTAGCAAAGTGCCTTTGTAGAAGAAAATGATGTAGTTGTTGTTATTAAGACTCGACTTTTTTATTTTCCTACAAAATAGTCTCTTTTTTTCTGTAATGTTAAATAACATTCATTATTGTTCAGAACGTGTTTCACACAAACAGTGGAAAATAAAAATTTTCTAAAATAACTTTTTCTTGAATTGTGTTTTTTAAAGTTACGATGCTACCTTTCACCAATTGATAGACGTAATTAATTCTTCGAAAATTAAATAGTCCAAGAGTTAAATCTGAACTATTCAATATTCATTGATTGATATGACGTTGTAAATTGTTTCACTGAAATGTTTAATTCGACACCAGAACTCATTTTTTATCAAAGGACATTATGTCACACCCAATGAATTCAGAATGTTATTTTGATAGAGCGGTAAACAACGTCATATCCATCATTTGATAAAATAACGATACTAGTGGTTTCCATTTCTAAGTGTTAAAAGCAAATTTTTTTCGAGTTTTGCTATAATTTCAAAGTGTTCTTTGTCAAATCCTATACAAATAATGGCTCTTTACTATTAGTTAGTACTTTTATTAAACTTAACTTTCAAAATCCCTAATAGAAAAACTTGCGTTGCAATTATTCTTTGTATATAAAATTTTACTAGTAACAATTTGTAAAAGTGCTGAGGTATGGGTCATGAATTTCTAACAAAGTCAGTTTTCGATCGTTTTAATTGAAAAAAAATCCCAATGCCTAAAAAGAAAGTTTGTTTTGTATTTTTCTCATAATCACTGTTTGAATAAAAAAAGTGAAGTTTTTCGCCACACGATGTGTTCCAGCGAAGTCAATTTTTTAAAGAATTTGTACCAAAAATGGGATATATTTTTTTTTCTTCGAAATCATGTTCCCTCTCCTGAATTCTAAAAACGATATTTTTGAAAGAAAAAAAAGCATGCAGCTCAGAAATATGAAGTATATGCAATGATGATCTAAAGTTCAAATTAAAATCTTGGACTATTTCATTTTTAAAGAGTTGACTATGTCTATTGATTGGTGAAAGATAACATTAAAAGGTACTATTAATAAACAACCGAAATGTTCACTTAAAAAGAATAACTTAAGGATAAGTTATTTTTCAAAAAATCTTTTCTTCGAAACAGGCCCTGAAAGATGATGTCTATTGAATATCTGACTAAAAAATATACTATTTTGTAGAGAATCAAAAGAGCAAAATTTTGAAAAAAAAGTCGAGTCTGTGTTCACGAATATTTAGGAAGATATCATTTAACTTCAGAGAGATCCATTTGAAATTTGTCCCTCAGTTTATTTTTATTTTCTTAAAAACTATTGAAAATAAAATTACAATGATGATTATATCATTGTAAAACTAAATTATAAATTCATTCTTTCTAAATCTATCGAAATAATTATTAAAGCCATTTTTTTTAGTATTTTCATCACATGTTCTATTCAATGTGAATAGACATAACTTCGCAGAACACAATAATAGACAAAAATATCTGCATATAAATATAATACAATACAAACTTTGAATGCGTTCGCCTACAAAAAAGGATACTAATAATACATCGATTGAAAATAAGAAAAAAAACAAGGAGTAAGTGATGCTTTTATAGCTTGATTGTAATAGCATTCTTTTTTTGGCCTTAAAATGCACGCGTATGTTTATGTGTCGCTCTCCTCTTTTCTCCTTTCTATCCAATCAAATAATACTTCTGACGTTTCTAGTTTGAGATTGGTTAAAAGTTTCAGCCTTTCATATGTAGATGAATCTTCTGTCAAACATGAATCATTTGTAATTGATATAATCATCTAAAGAAACAAAAAAGAATGGCGTGGCGTGAAGCTTTGAAAAAACCAGTAGCTAAACCAACAGCACCAAAACCAAAATTTAATACTCAAGCTGATGATTGGGAAACCGACATTAATTATGAAGTATGGTTTTTTTTTTCATTTATTTCTAATTAAGAAAAAAAAGACACATTCAATTTGTTTTTTTTCAACCAGAATCAAACAGATGAAAAATCTCAACGTTATGGTTCAACAAGTGTACCTGGTTCTGGTCGAGTAGATCATGTTGATTTTAAATCTCTTCAAGAAAAAGTTAAAACAGCTGATAATACGGTTAAACAAATATATCAAGATAAAAATCCTAATCGTGGTTATGGAGGAAAATATGGAACAGATCGAGTTATGGATAAAGTAAATTCTATTTTATATTATAAAATTGTTTATGAATATTGTTTGAGTTTAGTCTGCAGCTGATTATTCATACAAAGCTGATGTTTCAAAACATTCCTCACAAACAGGTAAGAAACAAGAAAATATTTTTATTAAAATTTAGTAAATATTTAACGGAAAAATTCAATCAATTTTTGATCTTATTTGATTTTATATTAACGAAGGAAATACACCAAGTGACTTCCGTCGTTTCCGCTTTATAGGATTCACAGGCAAGGTTCAATGAGAATAACAAAAACCTAAAAGGTTCGTCCTCATTGCGCTTTGACACCAAATTATGATCTAAAATTTTGCTTATAAATAGGTCGAATTACTTTTAGAATATCTTGAAAGTTTCAACCGATAAGAATGTTCAAGTGAACTTGATTTTGGTGAGAAAATGGTTGTTTGGAAATTCAATATATTGACGAGGAAATATTCTTTTCAGCGCAAACTTTAAGATATTCTAAGAGGCAGTAAGTCTATTTATAGGGAAAATTTCGAATCGAAACTCCAGTAAATCGGTCATAACTCAACGACGAACCCTATTAGACTTTTGCTAGTCTCACCGAATTGTGCCTGTGGATACAATATGAGTGCTAACGGCCGATGTTAGTTGGAATAGTCTTTCGTGAGTTGTTTAGTTTAGAATATATTCACTAGGTGATTTGTTTTAACATAGCTATATATTGCTCTGCTTGTTATAATACGAAACCTTTATTGAAGAAATTTATTTTTGTAATCAGATCATTTGTTATTGTATGAAATCGAATTAAATGTAAAGATGATCTTTTATGATTTTGTAGTATGTCTGTGATATTTATTTTTTTAATAATCTATTTTATTGATTTGAACTTAAATTGTCGAGTATGCTCGATAGTTATATGCTATTAGACTTGCTTATTCAATAAATTCTTGTATAAATTTTGAGTGAAGTAGAATATAAATTGAAGTATTAAATCGACAAATCAACTGCACTAATGAATTGATTCATTTGATCTTTGAAATGTTTGAACAAAAAAAATCTCATTTTGTAACATAATTAATGATGAGACAGTGATTATAAAGTTTGTTTACCAATTCTTATCCATATGTTAACAAACAGGAGAGACATCAAGAGCTATTATTAATTATCTTCTGTATACTCTTATGTACATTGTCTAGATAATCTCATGAAATAACTAAATGAATACATTAAAATTTCTTGTTTTTTCTATTCTTACACAGTTCGTCAAGTGAACAATTATCCTAAATATAGAATCTTTCTAATTTCAGTCACAAAAATAACTTTTCTATTATTATTTTAATAAATATAGCTTTGGCAACAACAATAGTGGTAAGAATATTTTCATACTTTAATTTAAAGAAAATGGTTGAATAGGCCAGTTGATTAATAAGATATTGTAGGAAAACTTGATTTGGAATAAATTCATCGATATAGATCACAATTAATTTCATACTTATTGATAATCACTATTAAAACCATATAAATTTGACATATCTGGAATAATCGATTGACGTATATTTGATTATCATTACTTTACAAATAAAGATAAAGTAAAACAAAAAATTCAGACATCCTTGTAGACTAATCAAATTTTGTAACATAATATAAATAGCAATAAATTCATAAAATGTCAAAATAACTTGTATGATCTTTATCAAATATTTAAAATACTATGATCTGCTATCATATTATTTGTTCGATAAAATTCGTAGAATGATAATTTTAATATATCTTGATATAGTAGAAAATCTATTTAATGTTTGTATCAACGTAAATTTCGTATTTTTTTGATGACAATAATCTTATAAAACACATTGAAAATGTTTTTAAATATTTTCGAGTTGTTTTAGAAAAATATTTACTACATTTGATATAAAATCAACTTTTATTCTACGATTCTTTTCGATTGTTACTCATATTACTTTCATATGACTAAAAAGAAAAAAACATCATTTAATTTTTTTAATATTGTGACACTTTCACTATTTGTATTCGTTTGTATTAATGAAAAACAAAGATTGAACATTATTATCTGCATAGTCTATGACTTATTTCTTTTTATGTTGATAATTATTCATCTGTATATATTTATTTATCGTAGATTGTAAAAAAGGATTTGGTGGTGTATATGGAGTTGATGAACATGCAAAAGATAAATCTGCCGTTGGTTTCGATTATAAAGGAGAAGTTGAAAAACATCCATCACAAACAGGTTTAACAGCTTTCATTTGAATGAAAGATGAATAAAGCATTTTCTTTTTCTCACTTTCAGATTTTTCAAAAGGCTTCGGTGGTAAATATGGCACTGATCAAAATGCACAAGATAAATCAGCAGTAGGCTTCTCTCATAGAGAACAAGTTCCAAAACATCCATCACAAACAGGTTTGAAGGTTTTCATTTTGATGAAGGAGAAATAAAACATTTTTCTTTTCTCTTTTAGACTTTTCAAAAGGTTTTGGCGGTAAATATGGTACTGATTCCAATGCACAAGATAAATCAGCAGTAGGCTTCTCTCATATAGAAACAGTTCCAAAACATTCATCACAAAAAGGTTACTTATAAAATAACACTTATATTATATATATATATATATATCTCAATTTTAGATTATAATGTTGGTTTTGGTGGTAAATATGGTATTCAAAAAGAAGAACCTAGCCGATTGGCAGCTTCAACAACACCACCTTCTGGTAAAGCAATTATCTTCTAATAAAATTTTGTACGTATGTTTCATTCATGTTTTAGAACGACATGTTACTGAAAAACCTGCACAACCGGTTGGTAGTAGTATTGGTGTTGGTAATATTCGAGCAAGGTAGAATCTTATAATAATATTTTTATTTAAAAACATTTAAAGAATATTTTATAATAGATTTGAAAATATGAAAAAAGAACAAGAAGAAGAAGCTGCCAAACGTGTTGCTGAAGAAAGAAATAAACGAGCTGTTACTGATCAACACTCACAACAAAGACAACAATCAACTAGTAATGGTCATGATAAAGTTAAACAGCAAGAAATACCATCAACAACATTCAATCAACCAATTCGTGAACCATCTCCACCACCTGCTCCTCAACCTCAAACACCATCATTACCAGTATCCAGTTCAACAATATATGAAAATCTTAGTAATCATTTTGAAACACAACGATCAACAACATATGAAGAGAAACAAGAAGAACCAACTAGATTTGTCAGTGGTGTTAATGTATCATCATTATTACGGCAAAGAAAGACTTCATCTTCATCATCGAAAAATGATGATGATGAATGGGCTGATCATAGTGAATCACATAATCAACAGCAATTATTTAGAAGAAGTCCATCACCAATACCAGCTACTCAATCACAACAACCATCAAATAATAATAATGAAGGTGTCAAATGTATTGCTCGTTATAGTTACCAAAAAAGTAAATAAATTAATATTTGTTTTTTGTTTTCGTACAATACTTATTCGAAAATGTTTCTGTTTAGCTGAAGATGATGAATTAGGTTTTGAAGAAAGTGAAATTATTACAAATGTTCAAAAGGTAAGAAAACATTGCATTGATTTTTTCATTTGATAAAAATGAAAAATTTATGTTTGTATCTAGATGCATGATGAATGGTGGTTTGGTAAAATTGGTCAGAGATCAGGTTTATTTCCAGCTAATTATGTTGAAGAAATAAATTGATGATAAACTGAGCGAAAACTTTCTTCTTTTTCTATTATTAATTTTCTTATATAATTAACAATGTGTATACAATTACTGCTATTCTAAAATAACGTCCATTGATTTAATTTTCCATCTGCGTCATTTAAACCATCATTGTGAACTGCTCATTTTTATTAAACATTTATATCTGCTTATCGTGTATAGTGTTCGATCGATGTTCTTTTTATTCGTATCAATAAACATACAGCGGTGCTTTCTTTTTCTTCATACAACCTGATGACTTATTAATCGTAGAATAAAACGAATACAATCTAGAATTTTTTCATTTCTTTAGTTTATAAGTTAATTACGATGAAAAAAAGATTGAATTGATAATGAAATAGGTCAGAATGTTTCCAAAGGACTGATATGTCCGTGATAGATCAAAGTAAGTTGGGAAAGAAGTTTCGAAGCAGATATCTTAAATTCAATCCATTTTTATAGTAATCGCACAAAAGTCATTAGTACCGTGGCTAAGACTGCCATAGTCGGTGGTGGTGGAAAACCAGGTCTAAATTTCTATCATTGTACTTCAACATTTCTTTCGGATTGTGTTTCACAAAAGAAAACTAGTCGATGTTAAATGAATACAGAAACAAGATATTTTTCAATTTTACATAGCAATGAAATTCTTGTGTTTCTGCATAATAAATCAATCTAAACTATTATACATTTCTGACGACAGAACTACCTGAATTGATACATGCCATTTTAGTTCATGTTGAATTCACAATAAGATTCTCAGTAAGACTCGAAACATCCTAAAAGGATTGGTTTCCATGAGCCTTTGAAGCCAAGTTGGTGATCTTTTTAGTGAACTTTCGATCTCGTTTTCGGTATTTATCGAAAAATCAAATAACGGTATTTCGATTTGAACTTGTACCTATAAACAGATCGAATGATTAGTAGAATATCCTGTAAGTTTTAGTCAAAATGAATGCTCCTTTGTTTAGATACTAAATTTTCAAGTAAACTGGTTTTTTGTGGTGAACGACCATATTATGGAAGTTTAATATCTTGACAAAGGAACATTCTCTTTGACTGACACTTTCAAGATATTCTACTAGTTATTCAGCCTGTTTATAGGTAAAATTTCACATCCTAATACCGCTATTTGATTGTTTTTGGTAAATATCTAGAGCTAGATCGAAAATTCTCAAAATCGACTATATTCTTGACTGTAGAGGCTCATAGGCACGGCCCCTTTTGGGACTTTTCTAATTTTACTGAGATCAGACGACAAATATCAGCTCTGGTAGTTCTCTTGTGAGTAGATCATCTCCTTTAAACTAGATAATCAAATTTTAAATAAAACATCTAACAAAAGTATATGTGTATTTCCATATGTAGGTTTACAATCAACATGTGTTTAATTAATTTAATATAACTTCGAACGAGTTAGAATCGTTCAAGTTTTCTGTGATATACTTTTTAGGCATGTTGCCGCCCTCCTCTACTTCATTATGTAACTGCTACAATGATCAATAAATCGAAACAAAAAATAAACAATAGACATATCTATAAATAACCAAAAATATATTTGACAATAGTCAAATTCACTGAAATCTGAAGTTAAAAAAATTGGAACCTCCACTATAGCTTCTAACAATTACTTGAATTTATTTTTTTGATTTCAAATTACTCATCAAATGTTCTTTCACATAATTGAATTAGAGATCCGCGAAGCAACTGAAAAACTGTCTTGCCTCACCCAGGACCTAGCATAAAAACGGATGTTTTTTTGACGACATTTTTCCAACTACATATAACAATTACTATCTCTTGTATTTCATAAGAGCAAATAAAGAACATTTAATACACACATAAATAGCTTCAAAAACCAAAATACAAAAATGTATCATAAAATCAAAATGATTAATTACCATTTATTTTTTTTTAGTGAACGTATAAATAATATCTTCTTTATTGATTACGGATTGAATCGAGTATGTCTGAAGTTGATCATCAAACCACCAGCACTAAACTGGCGTCCGATGTCAGCTGTAGTTGTTGAAATTGATTGAAGCGTTTGAGCAAGTTTTTTATAAGACAGGATAAATGAATTGTTAAATGTCACACCGTCTCATACTTACCTCGCTTTCGAAAAACCTTGTCTCATTTCGCGGTGTACCTCGGTGAGTTGAGCACATCTGATTTGAATAATGTTATCATTTGTACCTTTTCATTCATCGTTTCAGCTCAATGAACAATATCCATTGTCATTGAATTTAGCAATATAAATTCCTGTAAAATCAAAGATTTGCTCGTAAAAATTGTAACACAAATGAGAGTTCACAGAATATGTTTGTTTATTATTGTTCGAATCGATAAAAAAAAGTAAAAAAGAGTACATAGCTCTACAGTTCAAAATATTAATAAGTTCTTATTTTATTTTTACTTTCATAGCTCTTTTCAGTGTTCTGCATTTATATTTTGTGTATAAACTAGGAATGAATCACTTCATCGATTAGGATATCATATTTATTGATTTGATCTGTTCGATCAAAAACATAATATTGTAATTCTTTGCACTAGAATTGTGAATTTGACTGAGATTATGCCATCTTTAAGCGATCTAACCCTTGCTCTCAATAAACAATCATCATTATTGGTTGATTTACTTCCGTGACAGATCTCGAGAGAGGCACTGGTACCAGTCGCTCCTGCCTGTTATGATACGTTTCGGTTTTTCTTGCAACAGAAAGTGCCCAAAAATGAGTCGGTACGACCTCTACTGGATTTCAAAACATGTTTTGGGAGCATAATTGTCCTCCTTGCCAAAATCCTAGATACACCTCTATTCCTTTCTCGATACACTCGATTACATATTATTGAAATGAGTTTCTGCACCTAGTAATCACCATTTGATGAAGTCAGTCTCGAATAAAAATTTGCAGATCTTCTATAGACAACTGAACTTTTCTTTTTGTAAACGTTATTACTTCTAGCAAATGTTTCATTCATTGTTTTTGACAGTAGTGCTTTAAAAATGTTTCTGAAATTAAATACTACTCTAATTCTCGGCACAATGACAATTCATTAAGCATCCTATCGACAGATGTTTTAGGTTTATTGTACGTTCGATCGAGTAGCTATTGAACATCAGCATCAGTTTTGGGATCGAAATTACTATGAAATTTTTCACCGTCAAAAACAATACTTTGGGTATGAACCTCAAAGAATTTGAATTTTTTTTCTGATCAATATTTAATACAAATCATTTATACCATCTATATCAGTAGATTCGAGTTACGATCATTTAATATTGTTCATATTATTCGATTATCATCAATTTTTAACAAATAAATTCATACAAACAAAAAAAAAATTAAAAAAAATTGAGGGATATCATGTTGAACAGAACTCATAAAAGTCAAAATACAAAAATAAGAATCTCACGTGATGGTTGATTTCTATACAAACTTTTTTCTCTTAACAAAAACAAAAAAAGAAAAATAGTAATTTAAACAAGCCATAGTATAAGCGTATGGCACATATAAGCATCATTTGAAATAAACTTTTAAACAGATATGTACAAGTGTCATCAAATAAAAAAAAAATAGTGGACGGAATGAAAACCGAAATTATGATGTGCCAAAACAAATATGAAATGGTTAGCTTTTAGGAGAATCAGCTTTTTTTTCAAATAAAAGTTTCATTTTCATTGATTTATATACATTCACATATAAGAAGAATATTCATTCAATTTCTATTAATTAACGGATAGAGAGAAAAAAAGAATTTCATTATTTAATACTCAGATGAATGCATAGCAGGTATTGTATTAAAGTATGACATTGAACTATTTGTCTCACATCTTGTCATTTCATATTCTGATGGATAATAATGTACTTCATTGATTTTCATTTTATATTCTGATCATGAATTGCACAAATCACTATTATTTCAAATATTTAGCAATGCCGTCAAGGTAATTATTGGAAGAGTTAGTTATACCTGGAATAGAATTTAAAAAAGAAAATTTATACATGTCATTATGATTACTGTTCATTATGGTTGTTGGATAAATCGAATGAGACTCTTGTTCATGTCAATAAATCACTTGTTGAGATAAATAATAATTTGAGATATTCATATATGATCTATATTTGTCAATGATGTTTGTATGTTATTGTTATTAATAGATGAAGAATTTTGTTGATTAATATTATTTTCAATTTTTATTCATTTAGAATCACATTTATTACGTTTTGTATTTAAAGAAAAATTTCTTGTATGAGTTAAATTAAATGAAGATGTAGAAGATAATTTTTCATCTGAAATTAATAAAACAAAAGTTTATTTTTAAATAAAATAAAATATACCAACATATTGTTCGTTATTATCGATTAATTATTCTTATTATTGACAACAATAGTATTTGATTGTCCAATAATTTCTATACTCAGTATACCGAGTTCAATGAGACGTACATTGCCTTCAATAGCAAGTAAACGTAGTCGATCAGCTGCCTCTTTTGGAATATCAAATGTAACTTTTATACTATTCCATGGTTGTATTTTTTTTAAAGCAAATCTTCTTCGACCTAAATTATTATATATTATGACGCTATTTTATCGTTTAAAACAATACCTATATGAAGTATTTGTCTTAGTTTATTTCTAATTTCATATAGTTTGTCTTTTAATTTTGGGTCAAGATAATCGGTTTTGCATACAAGTCGGATTTCGACAATATCTTTTCGTGACATAATTATTTAGCATTGCTATACAAGAAAAATAAAAATAAGCATTAGAACAATTTAGAAACACAGATTTGATAGTTGATATACCTTACACTACAGGAAATACTTGTACATTGATTCAGAACGATAAATAATAAAAGTGTATTATTTGCTTTCTTTTATTTTTAATTATATTTTTTAATTAGTTAATGATAATTGCTTCATGAGAGAAAAATGACAGTGAATAACTAATGATTGGTGAACGTGAATAACCAGTCGGCAAGATAAATAAGGATACTAAAAAAATCTAAACGAATTGATATGGATTATAAGTCACGAGTTCTCTATAAATTATTAGATTCTGAGAAGTTGTTTGTCTTTTTTGACGTTTTATATAACAAATGTTTTAGAGAAAATGTATTTTCAATTTTATTCTGACTAGTAATACACAGAGTTTTATATTAAATCTTTATTGAAATCAATTTCTGCTATAGATGTCGTTTTATGAGGCGACGCCTTTCTTTTTTTGGCATATATGCTCTCTGCATATGTTTATTCATTATGATTATCAATTAATATGTAGGAACTAAGGGAATGAATTCGCTCATAGAATCCAATCGGTACAATGTTAACCACAATACATTTATCTTCACTTTGGTGAAGAAGCTTACTAAATAACTCCATTTAATTCATATTTGGTTGATCGACTTTCTGTCGGCTCAGTAGCGAATATACAAAGTCATGGTTTAGGTTCCATGTGCCCTTTTATTATATATCTAATGCATGATTCCCATGTAAAAGTCGAAGTAAAGTCTAGATCTCCATGATGTTTGGCTTGCTGTACTAAATGAAGATGACTGTGTAGACTATACAAAACGATCGATACATTGTAGATAAGTGGAGTTGATTGACAATAGAAATCGAGTAACTTCTCAGGTAGAGAAGTTTTGGTTTGAAGACCAACATATCGACGGTAAATCGCTGATGATGCGATGAAAGTAGCAGATTATGGAAGAAAGGGAGTCCAATGTAAAATATGAAAAGACGACCATGTTTCGCTTTCCAGCGGTATACTTTCGAGATGAAGAAGTTGAAATCAACGCTCATGCTGTCAGATAATGGTTATTTTCATAATCGATTATTAATAATTGAGAGATTATTCTTAGTTAGAGTTAATTACTACCGTCGTAAAAGCATCAGAACGTGACTTAAGCAGACTAGATGCATATAATCGTAGAGAAGGCACGTTGAACACTGGAGAATTAAGGATAAGTAAGATGCACAAGACCACGAATTATCGATCAACATAGAACAGCCAGTATAATCAATCTCCATCGATGATTGTTGAGCAGCGTGGATGAATTCATTGTTTGTTTGGAGTTTTGTGTTGTTTCGATCGTAAGGATCGAGCATATCGTCATAGGCAACATCATAATAGCCTAGTAAAAAGTAGAATTCTCAGAAAATCAGTCGAATGACTGATAGAAAGAAACGGTACGTAAACAAGCTGAACCAAAGCAAACAAAATCAGATAACTTACGTGAAGAGAGACATGATGTGCACGCAAACTTTTCATTGAAATTGCTTGTTTTTTTTTGGTAAGAATGCTTTAGCTGGCAGATCAGTCATAAAGCCATGCACACGAACGACAAAATGAAACTCATCTTCACCTTTATACATAGTTATGTTATGTTTTATGAGATTACGGATATTGCACTGATGATCTCTCAATGGCAACAGAATCTAAATTATCGAGCTCAATAAAGGCCATAGGCTTTGATTTGAACTACGAACAAGCGGCAGAGTACCATCGACATCTAACAAGAGGCAACAAATTATTTTGATATGCTTTCATCTAAAAATGATTTCTCTCTTACTTTTCTTGTCTTTTGTTTTGCCTATAATGTTTGAAATTCATGATATCGTTACACGGAGTTAATCTGGCGTGTTTATAAAGCGGATGGGAGTGTGCTTGATAATGGTATGCGGAGCGAAACGAATGTCCATTGTTACAATCTCGTACTATCGTGTATTTACCGATTTTCTGGAAGGATTATCACAGACTAGATTCGAACATTGTTTGATGCCTGATCTCAGAGCGATTGTATCGCTTCTGCAATGCAGACAAACGCATTTCGTCGAGTAAGAGTTGAATTGACCAAAGTCACGTAGAACAGACTTGTGGAAGGTCCATAGTCGATTCGGTTCAGATAGAACAAACTTGTCAAAATTGAGGAAACGAATCGTTTGGAGTTTGCCAAGATTAGCGTCGATTGTAAATTCTCTGAGTGAGATTGTGCTTATAGCAAACGAGTGAGAATCATTGATAAATAGAACAGGTGGTTTGATAACACTGAAACTCTTTGCACCGAACTAAAATAATGAAAATGAGCAATTAAATAAAATATTTTGATTCTCTTGTTCATACCGTAGAATCGGCCGATCCGAACTGATCTTGATTTTTTTTTCGTTAGACCTCTTCTACTAACATGAAAACGAATATTAGGATATTGCAGTTGGTTCCAATAGAATTCAGGCGTGGTTATCACAAGAAAGGTGGACGATAATTATTGAAATGATCGAGGAGATACTCCACTAAAGAAAGCACAAGAAATGTGAATTACGACATGCTAAGGACAAATATTATTTGTATCACGAGTTGTTATCCCAGGCTACTCCTTTTTTCATCACTTCTTTTCTTTTTCTAGTTGCGTCGAACCGATCCAGCTCCATGTTACGCTCAATCGGCAAGTACGACTTGATTTAGAGATGTGACACCGTTTCTCCAGGAAATGGAATGTAACCTTTCTGTTTCTAGACCCGAAAGTGACCAACACTGGCAATCTGGAATTCGAACTGGTGTTGGTTTACCCATTGATTGGGTGTACTACAGTGTTCGAAGACGGATGACTGTGACAATTTTTAGATAGAAGAAGAGTTAGCACTCATGGAACTACGCTTTATTGTGTTTCTTCTTATCAAGACTCGCATCATTTACGTACAAAGCACACGCTTATATATGCAATCGTCATAGAGAAGAGAGAAATATGAAAGGAAAGGATAATAAGGACAAAATAGGATAGGGACAAAGTACCACATGATATACAAAGTAAGGACAGAAAGATAAGGACAATACATAAGATCAGAAGAAATAGTACGAAGAGGTCAAACATCATGCATACAATGTACTTAACCGGAAACGTTACAATGACTTGTTTATCGGTGATCAGAACATATGTTCAATCTACTATAGAAGGAAAATGTCTATCACCTTCTTGGAACTCATCGTCATTGTCATGGTTATATTTGTTTGAGAATTTTGTAGAGTAAACCAAGGTGCATCTGTTTCTATTGTTGAAATTCAGAAAGTAGTGCTCGATCGAGAGAAACAGCAATAGCATAATATACGACTATTGGAACGAAAATGTATGTGTAGGTACATATGAGCTTCATTTGATGAACTTTTCTCTGATGAAATCGAAGTTGCGAAAAAATACATTAAAACATATGGAAAAAAACATGGGAGTTTTCTCTAAAATAAGCAATTTATCATGTTTTTAATGATGTCACAGATTTACACCACTACAGAAATTACCTAAGGCTTTTGTGCCACTATTATAGTGCTTTTGTGAAACATGATTTTCAATGTGTTGAAGTATATGATAAGAAAATTGATTCCATATCTCCACTTGATTCAAAGGTCGCGACAAACATACCGATGCTCTTTTAACTTTCTGACAGAGGTTGGGGTATGTTTGTAATGGGTTAGCAGATTTCCGAACACGCTGGTTGATGATCTCTTCAGAGTCTGTCATTTAGATGACGAGATTTTCACAAAATAAAAACAGCGCAAAGTCCGTAATTCAGAGTAGTTTGAGGGTAAGCCAAACCTGTGTTTTCTTTTTTTTCACAGCTATCGATGGCCATAAAATTTCTTATGACTATAAATTCTATATTGATTCTGCACACTGATGAAATGCTCTTCATACATAGAAATTCTACATCAATTGTGGATGTATTTGGCATCTCACAATAAGTTTACTTTGTTATGTCTTTTGTCTTTACAAATGATGTGGTGTAAGTAATACACAATGTAAATAAATATGTAATAAATTACAATGACGAACAGTGATTTCATTCTGTTTCGATAATATAACATGATAGAGAAGTGGCTATATAAAATATATTAAGCATAGTTTAGTGAATATTCACTTAAAAGAAATATTCTTATTCATATTCCTCCATCAAAGTGATCATTGTTACTAGTAAAACTGCTTTGATATGCAAAAACAAGCATGCACTAATTCAAAACAAAATTTATACCGATCGGCAAGGTATCGTCTATTAGATCGGACCGCATCGGATGTTTACCGTTACCGGTTGCATTACTGCTTCTTGCCGCTTGAACACTGAAACTCGCTAAACTGAAAAGCTAAGATGTGGTGAGAAAACTTCAATAAGTTTAAAAGGCGTCGATAACGTCTGCATTCTGATCGATGGCATTAATTTTAGTATGGATAATCGATTTTTCACATAAAGTAGTGTACAAATTTATAGCGTTACCTCAACTAACTAACTTTTTTGATCATTCTCGACCAGTTTTTTCATACTTATGACAAGCAGTATCTGTTGGGTTACATGCAATCAAGTGTACTCCTTCTGAATATGCTATCAGATATTCTTAATGTGACCTTTAATTTTGAGCAAAATAAATGTTAATCAAAACTGGTCGTTTTTGTGTCGGCGCCTAATAAGAGTGCCACTATCGTATTATTCTCAAATTTCTACTACAACGACATTCATTTGTCTCGGAAGTTGCATAATATGTTAGAGATTCTGCGTCTGAATATTTTCATGATAAAGACCAAGCTAAGCATTTGTTCTACCGAAACTAAGCAGGTATCACATGAAACAGTTGAGTTTGTGAAATTTCTATTGGTTTTTAACGGCAAGATCCGAAAACAGCCTTAGCCTTCATTTCGACTCAGATCAAGTCAGTTCTTTCATTCGAAAACAATACTTAGAGACGATTATTGTTTCCAGCACGATTCCAAGCTAACAATACTTCGATCTATCTAGGCGAAGAGATAAACTTCGCCGTTTCAAGCACTTCTTCGGAGACCAAACCCGAAAATGAATACGATTGCAGGATTAGTTATCATGATGTATAGCTTTCAGTTGCTGGTCATCATTAGTCTTTAACTAAAAATGTGAAAAGTAATCTATAAAGTAACCATTGCCAGTTAATAATTACATTTCGTACTCATGGCGGAAATAAAACAATACTAAAAATCAATATAAATATAATCAGTATCGAGTCAAACCAACTTCAGTGGAAAAAAAACGTCTGAATGAAAGCTTTTGAATCATTACTTTGAGTTAATATAACTATCATGCAAGGAGAAAAACAATAATTCAAATCGTTTGAACAATTGACGTCAGTCACACAAAAGAATGAAACACAGAAGAAAACATTGAAAGTCATCATTGCTGTTGTTTTCTCAACAAACAATATATCGATAAGACAATAGTGTTTCCTATTAAATCGAGTATAAAATATTGCCTTTAATCCATTTTATTCTCCCTATTTCAGTATAAACAGGCAAGTCAGTTGAATCAGACACCTATCTTGAAAAATCGATGCAAATTATCTTTCTCGGTCTTTTCTTACGAAAAAGGATGTTATCCTATGACTATATAGTTTTCCCAGGAAATTTAGTATAGATTAAAGCTTTTTATGCTCATTTTTCCTAAATCAAAAGACCTGGCGTGTCTATCACAAAGTTTTTTGGAAATCAGTACGAATCATCATTCTTAGTGTTTTCATGTCAATGCATTGTTTCCTCTAAAAGGGAGCAAAAGTTAGCAAATAATGGATATTTGAAAATAATGACGTATTTGCAATCTTATAACTTTTTTAATCTTATGAAACCATTCACAAATATCAAAAACCATTCTTGCTTAATTATGAGCTCAAGTTTATTCCATTCATACATTGAAAAAGTGAAAAGAAAAAAGTTACAATTTTCCGCTTTGGGAGCCTTATATGGAAGGTAATGTTGTAATGATCTGTATGGATCTCATTGTGATGCGAATATATTCGATCTGAAGTGATAATTATGGGAGTAAATTATGTTGACTTCTGTCATATGACTCATAGTGACACGTAAGGGTGGAAACAATAAATTCTAGGGTATTTTCAATCAGTTTCTGTGTTGCTGCGCTGAATTTTCAGTGCTTTCGCAGTCGGATTTGTTATACTGCTTCCATACTGCTAGTTTATTTTTCGCTATATTTCTACGGGGAATTGCGAAGATCCTGTATAAAATGCACGGGAGGTCATCGTATACAGTCGATTCAGACGTAGATTGACAACTTAGGACCTGGTATCCTCTTCATTCGAGCTTACATATTGCTAATTGGTAGATTCTATTGTAGTATTTTATGCAGCATGGAGACTGAGGGACGGTGTCCCTTCAGAAATTGAATTGGTTCTTCCGAAGTCTTAAATCACTTCTTCGGAAGTCAAAATCTGGATAATACATTTGTTGATTGCGCAGAGAGAAATTTTAAAAGAATATGTGCCATTACTGTTTTCTTCTTGAGTTTTAATGATTTTACTAATTTCCAGTCAATGAGAAGGTACTAGAAGAAAAAATAAATAAGAGAATTTTATTGTAAAGTTTTATCCAAAAATAGATCTCAAAGTCCTTATTACAAGCGGGAAGAAGTGAAAATGCCGTACTTCAGCGTACTTCCTGTACTTCCAGACTATGTAATAACTGTGCATCAGGTCTCTTTAGCTATTTCAAGTCTACTATCGACCTGTGTTACGGTATATTAGCCGAAGTTCAGTCTACGTTAGTCTATCTGACAATAAAGCCCAAATACTTCACGGTACTTCCGAATTGGAAGTACCGTGAAGTATTTGAGCTTTAGGGTGAGGTTGACTTAAGTAAGCTGGACTCCAGCTAATATACCGTAACACAGGTCGCCAGTAGCCTTGAAATAGCTAAAGAGATCTTATGCACAATTATTACATAGTCTGGAAGTACAGGAAGTACGCTGAAGTATGGTATTTTCGCTCCTTCTCTCTTGCATTTTCATGTCCTGCATGTCTACTCAAAAATGAATAGTGTCTTGAAACAAAACGGAATACTCAAAAGAAAGAATGGATTTTTTTGCGAGCAAGAAGTATTTTTACTCTTCTGTTCTCTCGAGGCAGAAGCATCCGACTTCGCTCAATCACTCAAGATATGACACAGATCATGAAATAACATTTCAAAATAAAATTCTTTAATTTCATTTTTCTCCTAATATCTTATCACACTTTGAAAACTTAGTAAAATGATTATAATTCAAGAAAATAGAGCAAACGACATAAGTTTTTTGAGAACTATTATCTACAATATATATCTTATCACGTAGCAACATATGAACTCGAACAGAGCATATTCGTTGAAAATATTTTCGCGAGAATGATATTTGTTATGTAAAATCTCTGTTTGATCTATTAATTTATACACTGAATGGCTTCTCTCTGCTTACAAAATGTATGTTCATTTTTTCACGAAACTAATTTTTACAAATCAGTATAAACATAACCGACACATTTAAGTTGCATTTAATACTTTCTTATGGTTAGAAAATTGAAATGAATGAAATAATTAAACACATATTATCCTTTTATTAAATAATATTTTGTCTCGATTTTATTTAACTTGTTTTCAAGTAATAAAAAAAGAAAAAAAATTGAAAATTATTTCTCCAATAATTTCTTCCTTTTTTCCTGTTGTATTACATAAATAAATAAACAAACATCAAAAAAAAAAGAAGAATGCTCTAATTTTTCAGCTATAGTTGACATAGAACACTCTTATAATAAATTAATTACAATTGAATAGTATAAAGAAAGAAAAACGACGAGAGTATCAAGCTGTGTTTTTTTAAATACAATCAAAAGCCGAAACGAACAAAAGAGGAAAGAATTCACTGGATATAAAAAGAAAATACATACATGAGAAAAAGAAAACTGAACAAAAAATCTTTTTTAGTTTTCTGTGCATGTTGAAAATAAAAATAAAAACCCTATACATGCTCAATAACGATCAGTTTGTGGTCTAGAAAAAACAAAAACAAGCATGATTGAATTTTAAATAGAAACGCATTTTCTTGTTTTTTTGCATCAATATTTTTTCTTGGATTTAAGTGTAACACGTTCATCAAAAAATGAAACTGTTTTATCACTATTTGGTGAACCTGCACGATTCAAAGTTGAATGTTGTTGTTGTTGTTCAACATTTATCGACCGAGCATAATCGGATGCACTACTCAATAGACTTGATTTTCGGCCATTAAAATCACCAGTACCACCACAAATAGTATCGTTATTATATTCCACACCAGGCACAGTACAGGCATCTCTGAAAAACAGGTACACATAAGCGTCATCTACCCTGTGATTTCTTTATGTATTCAAACTTACTTAATCGAACCAGCTAATGCTTTTAAACTATCCATTGTTTTCGAAGATTTTTCACTGATAGTTATACTTTCAATATCAAAACTTTTACAATCACTAACTTCTGCTTGAACTTCCAGACTAAAATAAAAACAAAAGTCAAAGTTTAGAAAAATATTTGTTAAGGGTAATTCGGCTTGTCCACGTAACGCGACACTTCGCTGATCAAGTTTTGAAAAAATTATTTTTCGAATTGGACAGATCTCAGTGGGGTACTAGATGCAGTTTTTTACGCTGATTACGAATTTGGTATTAATTTTGTATAAAAATTAGATTTTGATATCGAAAACTGGATTTTAAAGTTTTCAAAAACCGTATTTTGGATTTTTTGACCAAGAAATTTTTTCAACAAAGGTCAAGAGACATACCATTCGATGCAGAATTAAATTCTCTACAAAATGGTCTATTTAGTTTTGACTTTGGCAGCTTAGAACAAATTGGAGACTTCGATACAATTCCCAACTTTCTGCTCAGTTTATGAGCTCTCAGATCGATGTATCAATCTCATTTTTGCATAGGGGATTGTCTACATAGAAAACAGTAACACTTATAAAAATCAAGTCATTCTGAGTACATTATTAAGTGCCTCAAAATTGGTCAACAAAAAACTGTGTAACAGCGTTACGTTTGTTTTTTGCATTTTTTATCTGAGCAAAAATATTTTAGAGAAAATTTCTTTTACTGCCTGAAAGCCTATTCAATGCTCTACAAAAATGACTCTCGGAGCATTACATTTGAAGAAATGGTTTCGCAAGAATTTAGAGTTTTCTTGGCGGCACTGGAAAAAAAGGGTCCTTTTATGTAACAGCGTTACGCCATGATAAAACCTTTCTAGATGTCTGAGACTTCAGTCAAAAAAGACCATTTTTATACGATAAATAAAGTTCGATAAGCTGCGTCGAATGACGTTTGAACGAACTTCCTAGCTCTTAAACTTTTCGAGATAGTTGAAGAAGAATGTGTCAAAAACGTAACAGCGTTACGTTTGGACAAGCCGAATTCCTGTGGTATTAAAATATGGAACAAGCAATACCTGATGTTGCTAGTCACAAGGAAGATTGTCTTATTCTATCTATTTTGGGGCATGCTTCTTCATCATCCTTTTACTTAATCCTTCGAAAATGTGATAAGAAAGGAGTTCATATATTATGACGAGGCGTAATTGATCTACGTATTTTGTTCGTATATTATCAATGTCTATGACGTTTTCATGATACTGTCTGTCATGATCTATGAGAGGAGACTGGAGGCAAATACAAAGTAGAGTTCGGGTATTCCAAAAAAATGGCATTGAGAACGGAATTGGAACCGGTTTTTTAAAAATTTTCTTGGGACTGGAAATATTACATAATTGACTAGAGACAAAAATTCTTAAATCTATGATGAAAGGCCTTCATTTTTTTTCATTCTTGAGATTAAGAATTTCAGTGTTTATGTATACTATTGTTTTGTTTTAGCACTGAAATGTGTGCTGTCTTTAATCTCAATAAGTTAATAGTGAAAGTTTCTCAAAATGTAAAATTTTCGTATATATTTGATGAATTTAAGAGTTTCGATTCCAGGTGATATTTTGCGAACTGAACTAGAACTGCGGTTTCAGTTCTCTATATTTCGAGCAGAAAGGTTTTTTTGTTTCCTTTTGTTGATATTCGTTCGTTGTTTTTCATTTTCGTATTCCTCTTTATCTTATTTTAACATTATTTTTATCCTAATAATTGATTTTATTGACAAATAAGCCTGTTGTACATATTCATTATATCTACATCAAATCTCAACATACAATCAAATATCTCGATAATCACCACTGTGGATCATTCCCTAAAGTTATAACTTGATGAATTCAAACGTTTAATGTAGATCGTATGATGACTATCACAAATCCATGCATGACTACCAATTATCCTTGACATCTTAAATATTAATTTTTATTTGCGCCAATAAAAAACTAACCTATTTAGAACAATCACAAACGTATTTAAGCTATTCAAATTGCGCGAAAGATTTTAGAAAGGTCTAAGTCTTGTTGTTAACACTCTTCAGAACTGTTTTTCCATTGGTAAGGAACCTTAGGAAAGGAATCTGATGTCTGTTGTCTTCAGTTGCTATGAAAACATACTCAATAAACTTTGATCTTTAATTCCTCTTCTCTTCGAAAAACATCATGTAAGTTCCATAAAAGAACAATACTAGATATCGTTAATTGTTAGCGAGTAGAAATATATTCTTACCGATTTGATGGTGGTAAACTTTCACAAAGTGAAACAGCTCCTGTACCAGGTAATGCTTTTGTACTTTCATTACTTCTATCATCAATAAGATGTGCAACACTATTTGATAAACTAGTTGAATCACCTCCTATTGTTGGATGTGTCATCACGCTTTGATTATCTGAAGAAGGAAAAACAATTTTCAATTTAATATTTCTATAATTTTTTTCTTTACCATTAAGAAGCGTTCGTGCAATAGGTACGTCACGTAAAGAAAACGGTAAAATATTATCTATATTAGGACTATCACCATCTGACAATTCATTTCGTGTACCAACACCACAACCACCTGTTCGACATAAAGATATTGGAATTACCTAAAATTAATATAAAATGGTATTTTTTATATGTAACAGAAATAATGACTTACTCCATAAACATAAGCTAAAAGAATCGGTACACCAATTCCAACAGCAAGTGCAGCAATAATTGGTGATGCAACAACACTACCAACAACGCCTAATGTAACAAGAATATTTCTTTTTGTTTTACTATAATGTGATTTATTAAATTTTTTAAATATTTTTCGACCAGCCCATACAGGTACACCAATAATAACACCTGGTACAGCAACACCAGCAATCAAAGCAATAATAACTGGTGCACCAATTAATGTAGCAACTTGCCAGAGAATAACTTTTTTTCTACTCCATTGTTTTTTACCCCAAAATGTGCAACCCGATGGACTAAAAAAACAAAGGACATTTTAGAAATGAAACTTTGTACTTGTTAAAAAATTCAATTTGTAATTTTTTACCTTAAATAATGTAAATCGGATATTTCTCGACCACATAACCAACAAAATTCAGCTTCACATATGGGACATGTCATATGATTCTATAAATAATTAATTAAATAATTTTTTTTTTATTCTTAATGATACTATTAGATAAAATCGTAAATCTACTAGGCAATTAGATTTCATTATCAATTGAATGAAAATATAAAGTATGAAATTCTGCACATATTTGTCTGTTTTTTTTTATTTTTTGCGGAATGCAAACAAAAATTTTTGGTGAACTAAAGAATCTTATGGAGTCTACGGCCGATGCATATTTTCGATAATAACTATGATAACCATAATCTTTTCTTTTGCAAACTCCAAATGAAAACTAATTATGTACAACGACGTAGTTTTTCATGCTCTATAAAGGGACATCGCGATGAGTCTTATGCAGGGTCAAACAGGTACGATATTATACTTTCTAATCCTGTATAAGTTTAATCGATATGACAATTTATAGGGCATGAAGAACTACGTCGATCTAAATGATTAGTTTTTATATTAGATTTAAAATAGAACAATTATGAGTACTAAACAATATAAATAGAGAGAAATGTGCAGAATTTCATGCTCTATATTTTTATTCGATTAGAGACGAGATTTAAGTGGGTAGCAGATTTACGATCTTATTGGACAATATAGTTTTTAACTTACACAAGAACCATCATCCATTTTCAGTATAGATGCTTGACATCTCGGACATTGTTTTATTTCATCTCTTTGTTGAGCAGAACCAAGACTTATAAAAGAACCTGATCGAATTTTACTTGATAGTTTTTCTCTTGCTGCATCTTCACATGTTTTATTTGGATGCCATATTGCTTTACAATGATAACAAAATGATGTATTACATCCCGGTCTAAGACATTGAATTTCTGGACATGATGCATAACCAGATGCAATAACTGCAAAACCACAATCAGGGGCTGGACACCATCGTGTATCAGCTATAGATTGTAAAACACGTCGTACCATAAATTGTTCATATTTTGATATAAGATCCGGTTGTTTTTCTAATATACGTGATATATCACTTGGATGTATACGTTCTGGACAATCACTTTGTGGACAATTAAGTGTTACACGACCTTCTGTTATTTCTAATTTTAAATAACTTTTTAAACATGTTCGACAATATGAATGTGAACAAAGTGTTAAACGTTCAAAATCTTCTAATGGATATTCTTGACAACATAAAACACATGTTTCAATATTATTATTATTATCATGTAATTGATTTGTTGTTGTTGAAGGTATTATATTAATAACATGTTCATTAGCTGATGCAGCAACTGATTCGATTAATTCATCTTTGATAAATGCTAATGATGATGTGATAGAACCATTATCATGAATTGATATAGTAGAAAAATTTTGCTGTTGTTGTTGTTGTTGTTGTTGTTGTTGTTTAGATAAATTTGTATCACGTGGACGAGAAAAACGTACAGATGATGAAGGGCGACTAGTAGTAAAGCGAAGAAGATTTAGAAAACGACGACGTACACTTTCATTGTCATTATTCGATGTACTAGTATTTGATAATCCTAAAAGAAAAATAAATTTTCATTGGATAAACAAAATGATTCTTTCTTTTTTTGGATACTTTGAGTTGTTGGTTGAGTAGATGTACTGTTCGTAGGTAAAGAAAGGAAATTTGAATTCATTAGAGATGATGGTGTTGTTGTCACCGGCGGTCGATCTTTTGTTGATATAGAAGATGAATCTGTAGTTGGAACTTGTTTTATTGAAGTACGTTGATTACGAGTTTTAGAAAACATTGTCGATGAAGAGAACTTGAAAAAAAAATTAAAAAAAATAACATCAAACGTTCTTGTTACGTTGTGACTTCTCTCACCGCTTCTGCAATTTCAGTATTACGGGTTTCTTTTGATCTTTTAGAAATATCAACAGAACATTTTCGTTTCGAACCAATATTACCCATATTTACATTCAAGAGAAAAATAATAAACACTAGCTTTTTCGTACGAAAATTGATAAGAAAAAATGAAAGCGAAAGTCCTTAAAATGACACCTTATATTCTGTTTTTGACAAATACGCTGATATGTAATGTCTTATCATTCTGTTCTAAATCGAATAGTAGCAAAATTAATTATGACTCACTTTACTGTTAAATTTTTATTGAACTAATATCATAATGAATAAAATAGAAGTAACAAAATCTTCGTTTTTATTATGCGTAAAAGACAACGTATGTAAATAAATCTAAAAGATATGCTGTAGAAAAATATTTTATTTTGTACACATTTATAATGGTAGAGTCTTTACATATAAATAACAATCTACGTAAGTCAAAATGTGAAACATTGACGTCTTTTTAATTTTATGATTAATTTATGAATGACATATGCATTTATCTTTTCTTTTTGAGTAAAGTATTCAGAGGAAAAAAGTCATGATTTAGTCATTTTGTTTTCGAAGAACAGAATTGTTGTTGTTTACTTTACAAATGCTTAGAGCCAATCATAAGCGAATCTATGTATGATTGGTAAGAAGAATTGAACCAATAACAAAGAAAACCTTCGGAGAGACAGAAAAAAAGAAAAACTTGTACTTCTCTTAGTAGATGTTATTTCAGTTATGCATTTAATCGATAATTTTGAAGCAATGAGTTTTATGCAATTATTAACATATTAAAAAAATTCTAAATTTAGTTTATAATAGAAGTATACACTTCTTATTAGGGGCAAGTGTGTGTAAGCATGTATTTAAAATAGAAAAAAAAAACATTTCGCTTCTGCTGCGCTCTATAATTTGCACTCAAATATTTCTTGGCAAATTAAAAAGAAGTTGTCAATGCTTGTAATTAGTATATGATGATTATATTTCTCATTTAGTTATCTACTAACTCATATAAAAGTGCTCTCGATTTCTTCATTATTTCAAGATGTCGCTGGTGAGAAATGCATCTATTCATCAGTCTAAGAACGAAACTTTCTGACAATATACCATCAATTGATTTTTATTCTAAAAATTGAACAATGTTCGGCTGTTGTATACCTCGGGATCAATCAAAACGAACGAACAAAAGGATTAATGCATCATTAGAACGAGATAGAAAAGAAATGCATGCTGAATCGAAATTACTTTTACTTGGTAAATGAATAATTTTGTCTTTGTTTCATTTAATGTTGACAAAGAAATAAAAATAATTTTTTAGTTAAAAATTTTGATAGAACGTATGTTTTGCTCAAAAAGATTTCTTTGCTTTAATTAGGGTTTTTCTATTTTATTTATTGATTTGGTTTTTTTTATTTTAAGGTGCGGGAGAATCTGGAAAGAGTACAGTAGTAAAGCAAATGAAGTGAGTGTACATTTAGTTGTTTGATTTTCTTTTTTTTGAAGAAGAAGATTTAATCGATTTTAGAATCATTTTTAATGAAAATGGTTATACGACAGAAGAATGTCTTCGTTTTAAACCTGTCATTTTTTCTAATACAATTCAATCAATGTTAGCAATTTTACAAGCAATGAATCGATTAGAGATATCATTCGCGAATCCTATTCGACAGGTATGTAAAAGATTTGAAAAGACAAGTGAAGCTTGATATAGAAGATCAATCATCTTGTTTGTTTCTTATCGAGGATAGTATTGAAGAAACAACTATACTTCAAAATTTCAATGCAACTTGTTAACTAGAATTTGATCGTCGCTTCAAAGACGCTAAGATAATTTTTAACTATTACGTGTATTCTGTCACTAACATACCTGACACATGTCTCATACAATCCTGAGGACAATCTTATAATAATCAAGTCATCATCGACTGTTACCTTCACAGTATGATCTGTTGAATGCGGGACTAACTTGACGAGTTCCAAACTGTAGGCCATATAGAATAAATCCGCACGTTTTTATATTTCTAATTTTCAAAATCATTGTATCAAAAGACTTTTAATTGTGTTTAATTAGCAATAATTTCATAAAGATTTGAAAGAATTTTCAAAATTAAAAAAGATATCGAATTATTTTTTTTTACTTGATAAACCTACAAAAGGGACGTATTTTCATAATAATATATTGATTAGTATTTTAGTTACTTAATTAACCGAGCGTCGTTGAGTAGTACAAAAAAAAACTGTTAGCGTAATCCTCATAAGATTGAAATTTGAAATACAATGCAGCTGTTGTTGTTAATCACAGGGAGATTGTTTTATTCTATCTATTTTGGGACACATTGCTTCACTATCCTTTTGCATAATCCTTCAGAAACGCAATAAGAGAAGTAGCTCATATGTTACAACGAGACACTATTGATATACAATCTGTGATAAAGCTCATCTGATAGACCCAGACTAGAAAATTTCGAACCATCCAAGTTCTTATCACCAAATACAAACAATTTGAAAAAAAATATCTCGTGCCTTTGGACTAACTATCCAATTTCGATTAGAAAATTTCATTCAGAGTATCACAGTACGGTTCGATGGGTTCTAGTCTATGATCGTATATCAACAGTATTTGCCACGATCTGTGATGAGCTATTTCGAATGTGGCTGTGACGAGAGACGATGGATATCCGAATTTATATTTCAACACTTCTTTTTTTGATCGTATTTTACACAAGAGAGATCATTCAAGAAAGTTAAAAACTTGATCTTTATCATTTGAATTCCTTTGTTCACTATCTAAATCGAAAAAAACATGTAGTTTATATATTACAAATTATATATAATCGATATAAGTTTCTTTTAGAAAGATGCTGAACTTGTTTTTGCTCATATTCAATTAGAAGCTAATCATGAAAGATTACCAGCAAATATTGGTAAAGCTATGCAAGCATTATGGAATGATCATGGTGTTCAAAGTTGTTTTTTACGTGCTCGTGAATATCATCTTAATGATTCAGCAGCTTAGTATGTTTAATAAAAAGTTTTCTTACCTTATTTTTTTTTTTGTTTCTTTGTTTTGTCTATAAGCTATTTTAATTCACTTGATCGACTTATACAATCTGATTATATTCCTACGCAACAAGATGTTTTACGTACTCGTGTTAAAACAACCGGTATTGTTGAAACAACATTTACATTAAAAAACCATAGATTTCGGTAAAATTTTTATTTTTCACGAAAAAACTTTCTTATTCATATCTATGAATTAAAGGGTTGTTGATGTTGGTGGTCAAAGAAGTGAACGTAAAAAATGGATACATTGTTTCGAAGATGTAACAGCTATTATATTTGTTAGTGCTCTTAGTGAATATGATCTTGTCTTAGTAGAAGATGATAGTATCGTAAGACGATATTAATTAATCTTGTAAATTTTTGTTTTTGTTTTGTTTTTTGTGTTTTAATTTTAGAAACGTATGCAAGAAAGTTTACAATTATTTAAATCAATTTGTAATAATCGATTTTTTCGACAAGCTGGAATGATTTTATTTTTAAATAAAAAAGATTTATTTGCAGAAAAATTACGTTTTTCATCAATACATATTTGTTTTCCTGAATATACTGGTTTGTTAAATATCAAATCAAAAGATAGTTTTGATATATATTTTGTTTTTTTTTTTGAAAATATTTTAGGTCCTAATACATATGAATCTTCACTACATTATATTCAAGAACAATTTGAAAAAATGGATTTGCGTGAAAAACATAATGGTCATGAACGTGATTTATATACACATATAACATGTGCAACAGATACCGAAACAATGCAATTTGTCTTTGCTGCTATATCAGATATGATTATACAAACCAATCTTATTAATGCAGGAATTTTTTGAGAATTTATTCATGTACATATTTGCTATTTACACATAATTAAATAATTAATTACACGAATTTTTTTTTGTATTATTAGTCTTCTTTTGCATTTATTTACTTTTTTTCTATCTCCTTTTCGGTTGTCCTTTTGAAAAATAAAATTCTGTAAAGTATTGTTATTTATATGTCAGTTTAAACATCGATTAGACTTTGATTCTTTATAATGGTTATTTTTTTTTGAATACGCTCTCTTCATATGAATATATCGGCCATTTCATCCGTTGGCGACGTAACTTCGCAAAATTAAAACATGTGTATCTTTGGATAATGAACTTTCCTAGAGCTAATTTATTTATGTTATATGTATGTCAAATTATTTTAAATGCCCTGAAAACATCAAGGGATGGAGAACTTTGTTCAGAGAAATTATCAGTAAAAAACCTAGTGATAATGACATGTCGACGTTCACTTCATGTTCTTTCAGCTAATACCTAATTAAACTTAATTAGTTATTTTATTTAAGTGTAATTAGTAAATAACTCTCTGATATTATGACGGACAAACCTAAATATTTTAGCATAAACTCTATACCATAAACTATATTTATGCAGAGATTTTCAGTAAAGTTGGTCTTCTAGACATCTACTTATATTCCAGAAAGGGATTTTTTGTTTTAATATCATCTCAAGATGCTCAATATGGCTTTGTATTATTTAGAATTGATTTTTAAATTTGTCATTCAATTACAAGAGGATTTTTCGTTTCTTCATTCGTACTCACTCATGTCATTAACAATGAGCGATTTTCATCTTTTGCAAAACTTAAGTATACTCACGACAAATTCTGCAGAGAAATGTTGAAACCTAAAAGGTTTTCAAAAATACTATTCGAACTTGTAAAGTTTTTAAATTAAAACGTACACAATCAGAATTTTATTTCTTTCTGTATCACGTCACTAACCCAATGATATTGCTCATATTCTTATTCTAATTACTAATTAACAAGATAGTACTCATAGTAGTTGATGAACGTTGTTTCATTTACATTGAAAGATAATGTCTATTTAAAAGTTTTTTTAGATAAAAAACAAAACCGAGAGAGCATGACATAAAGCAGAAACACATTTTGGTTTACTTTTAATTAAACGTGTATTACCTGACACAGCCAGAAACCAAGATTTTAATAGAGAAAATGATATTATGACACGCTTTAGATAGAAGAAACAATCCGGATTTGTTGTAATCATTATATTTATCTATTAATAGCATTTTAATAGGTTTACATTATATCAAAATGGGGCCCGTTGACATGGATGGGTCAGCTTTCACATTCTTGAAATCATGCATCATGTTTTCTAATACAACTGATGAAACATAAAGTTCTGAACGAAATGTACTTAACTTGATTAGATTTAAGTACATGGTAGGTGCTTTTGCTTGCTATTTCTCACATATTATTATTATTATCATTCATGAGTGATAATCATTGACCTGTATTGTATTCAGAAATTGAATGGGAAAAAGCAGACATGATGAGAGGTTATTAAATGTAGTTTTATAAGTGATTTTAAAAAACTAGAAGTTAGTATCATGCAACATATGCGATATTGAAAACTTGGAATTAAAGAAAACGTTTCAGAACACAGATAGAAATAAATAAAAATTTTCAAATAGTATCGAATCAAGTAATTAATTAGGGAAGGCTTTTTAAAATGGTTTTCGTAGTACGCGTCAACGATTGAACTAGCTTCGAATGATTTTTATATTATAATAATGGTGAAAAGGTGATAAACAATTTCTGAAAATATAAAATTCTTTGTAACGTTCAATCTTCATAATATTTTCTGCTGAAAACTGGTTAAAAAAATTTCAAAATATATCAATACATATTGTTCTTTGTCGGCGATTGAACGATACTAGAACTAGAAGAAAAATATTGAAAATGCTGAGAGCAAATTCTCTTTGAAAACAACTGCATTTTCGAAATGATAAGATTTGAGAAAGTGTGTATCAACTATAAAATTTGTCATCATTTGATTTATTTTTAAAGAAATTGTTTTAAATTCTCTGACAATCTATAATGTTTCAGAACTCTCTATACTAAATATCCTTATTTATAGATATGTTATAGAGAGGAACTATGTTAATAGAATTGTAATCGTTATTGAAGAATACGAATAGAATCTCCTTTCGATCCTAATTTAACGACGGTTTTCCAAGGAAACGGACAGCTAACAACGTCAATAAATAATTGAACTAGTCGATTAGTTCGATTATGTTGTAACTGAATCTGTCGATTATCACAGTCTAATGTTAATATTACATCATCACCTGTTGTAATGAATTTATGATCGTCACTTTTTTGAGCTTCACCATTTACTACAGCTCTAGCTAAATCCCACCATCCATTAATAGATTTATCATTTACATTATCTTGTGTTATCTTTGTATACGATGGAGTAATTCCGAAAAATATACGTGAATTTCCAATTTTATCAATTCGATAATGTATATGATGTGTTCCAGATGAATAACGATTACTACCGTAAATAATCGGATAAGAAATAAACATTGCATTACATGTAATAACAAGACATTCTTCGGATGTTATTGCTTTTCCAATAATTTCATCAAATCTTTCACTAGAAGAAACTGACTTTTCAATAGCAAGAATATGATCTTGAAAATTTTCCGAAGCGAGATAAGAAGAGCGATATTGTTGTTGTTGTTGACTATGTACACTGATCAATGGAATTATTAATTTTAATGATTCATCTTCAGAAATAGAAATACTCGATGATGATTTAAACGTCTTACGAAGTATTCGTAGTTCTTGAGTCCATTTTTTAATATCTATTTCTGTATAATCATCGAACTCTCGACTTGATCGAAGTTCTTCTGTCAGTTTACTAATGGATTTCTCTAGTTCATTTTTAGTACGATCAAGTAATTCTCGAAGTTCAGTTCGTGCTGTTTCTGCTGCTATTTGAATTTTATTAATAGATTCTTGTTCCCATGTATTAATTCGACAAAAAAGAGGATGTTGTGTTATGTTGTTATCTAAAGATTGTCGAAGAAGATCACGTTTTTGACTTATAATTTCCATCTGATTGGCAAGTTCTTGTCGATGTTCATTAAAATGGTTGATACAATACACTTGTTGACAACCATTACATGTCGTTATTCCAGCAGCTTTACTGCATTTTATACATGGTGGTTTCATATGCATTGATGCCATTATTATACTTATATCAGATAACTAACAATATTCTATAAAAAGAAGAAAACAATAGTAAACTCGATTTTTATTAATTTGTTGTTCTTTTTACTTCATTTTAATACAATACACATTCAAAACTAACGTCAATCACATGGACTGAGTAAATACTTTAGTTTATTAACTTTCAGAGAGGAAGAAAAAAAAAACATTTAAAAATATGACTTGCAGAAAAGTAAAATAAAATGCATCACAAACGTTATTAAGAAAATGTATCATTTGTTGATCTGTTAAGCATTTATTCAGTCGATTTGTGTTGTGTATGAAGCTATATATAATCGACTTCATTAAATACATATACTACTGCATGTCTTTGTTTGAGATCGATCGATGATTAAGAATAGATTATAGTTGAAGGCGAGATTCAAATTATATTTTCAAAATATGTTACACAAGATACTGTGTTTCACTTAATACCACACCTTTTATATTAATGTGAAATTTCGAATAGAATAAATCGATTATAATTGTATGGAAATGTTTTCCTTCCATAATCGAAAGATAATTGTTTTTTTTTAATGGCGTAACTAACCGAACTGAGCTAGAAGACGACTGATTCTTTCTCCCCTTATTGATCGCAGCGATATTACTAGTTAAAGTCTGTGACAAGCTCTTCAAGTCATCGACGAGTCTCGAATTTTAGGAAAAGGAAGTGATGCATATTTACGATCAATATAGAATAGTGACATCTATGTCATGTTCAAAGTATATGTTCATTGGTTCATTCAAGTAAAAGGCACGAAACAAAGACGAAAACGAAACAACTATCAATATTTCGAAAAGAAAAGAAAACCATTTGCTCATCGAATTTTTTCTTCAATTTGTTTGTTTTTTGTAAGAAAAAAAAAAGAGTAAAGAACAATGTCATTCAATACATCAATTCAAACGTTAACACTTGCTTGGAATGAGAAACGTTTTAATGAATCAAAATCTGCACGTAATGCAGCTCGTCGTAGTATTTTTCGAGCAGCATCTAGTAAGTTACAAAAAAAAAAGAGAGCAAGATTCGAATTCAAACATTTCACCTATATTCTAGTTTTACTTAATACTGAATTAAAAATTCTTCAAAGTCAAAATGATGATATTCAACATGAAATCAATCGTTGTCAAAATGATCTACAAAAATATGATAATAAACTACAAATGCTTGATAATATGACTCAATTAGCTACACAATCACTTGAAATTTATTTTCAAGCCGTAAATAATATTTTTTGAAGAAAAACAAATCTAATAGATGAGAATTTTTTTTTTTTTCATTAGCGTATGGAAAATTTACGTGCATTTGTTACTGAACAATGTCGTATTATATCTGATGGTATTCAAGAAGAAGCTGATCATTGGAAAGAGATTCATGCTATGTTACAACAGTACATTAATATCAAAATCATTTAGATTGATTTTATTTATTTATTTTTTTTGTATAGAAAATTAGTTGTACCAGGTGATTTACGTTCATATGGTGGCGGTAATGGATTACCTCGTGCTGTTAAACAAAGTCCAAACTTTAGTCAGATTGCTGAAGAAGAAGAAGAAGAAGAGGAGGAAGAGATGGAGGAAAAAGAAACTGATGTATCTACATTGTTGGTAAGATTATCATCTCTACATCATGTTTATATGAGAATGTTATAAAACAAGTTTTGCTTTTTTTTTTCAGCAATCACGAACATTAACACCATTGATTACTCAAACATTAAAAAGTCAGTTATATCAAATGCAATTGACAAATATTTTCGAAGAAGTTTGAGTTTAAATCAAGCTGTTTTTCGGCTTCTATACCCTCTGTATTTCTTACCAAGCGTCTTGACAAAGAGAAAACTGACATTCACAATTAGGCAAACAAAGAATACAACATTAGTAAAAAGAGAAAATTTCAGTTTGACATGCAGAAATAGATAAGACGGAGTATTTTCTTAGTGACTGATGATCCTTGGAAAACATTATAGGCTGTTAGAGACAGTGTTCTATTTAGATTTTCGTAGATGAAATGCTAACTAAAAACTTTTTATTGTAAGATATCTTCTTAGAAATAAACTTTTATTTTTCATTAAATTTCAGTCTCTCTACTAGAATAGATTATGGGTAAAGTATTTCCAAAGTACTCATGAGTTATAATCAATTCATCGGTCAAAAGTACTTTTTACGTAGGCCAGATTTTCAAAATGAGGATACAAGTTAACATGTCGGAGTAGTTAGTCTTTATTACGTTCTAGCCTTAAGTATCTGCTGTGGAATACAAAAACACTACGTTTATATTGAGACAATATTAAGAAAAGTTTGCCGGCGTAAATAGTATATTCGAAAGAAGTCTGCTTATGTTACCTAATGTTTTTACACTATTCTTCAAGGTTTATTAGATGACGCATATGCGGATTTAGGATATTTCTCTTACAGATGAATGTTCACAAGAGTCAAATCGCTTTTGAGCTGAGGTTATGTGTATCGTGTAGGTTCTAATGAACTATGAATACGCTGGAAAGAGTTCGGGCTAACAGCTTATTGCTGCCAAGATATTGTCTTTTTTTCAGTAGAATACCATTTTTTCAACAAATGAATCTCCTGAAAAAATTTAAAATAGTTTGTATTAGTAAAACGAACCTAAAAACACATGTGAGTTCGAGATTTTAGTCCGAAATAGGTTACGTTGACAAGTTTTTCATTCGATTCTTTTAATATATCTAGAAGCTCGTTTACTTGCATCGAAATTGTCTCAGAATGCATCATTCAATATTCCATCAGAATTGAATATGTCAAAAACTGTTCATGAAGAAACATTAATTGAAGAACCACCAACAACTTCCATTGCATTGAATGATCATGTTACATTACGTGATGTTTCTGCTATTGAAAAAGCTATTGAAATTGATCATAATATACCTAATCCTGAATTATCTATGTCACTTTTACCATATATTCCAACAGCAAATCTTGAAGAAGAAAAACAAAATAATAAATCGATTGCTTCAACTATTTCCGATAAGACATTTGTTAAAACATCTCTTAAACAATTTTCATCGGATGAAGAAACTGACGATGACAATGATGATGATGATGAAGATACTGTTATTGAAGAAAGTTTTATTACTGATAATATTGAAAATACACGTCCATTATTATTAACTGCTGATCGATCAATTCGTAGAATAGTTACACCATTACGACAAGTAAAACCTTTATTATCAAATCAATTAAGTATTGAAAAAACAAAAATTAAACAAGAAAAAGTTAGTTTTCGAGAACCATTACATATTGAAAACAATCAATCAGATAAAACATTATTAATTAATAATAATTCAGTTGATATGGAAAAATCAAATCATGTTCGTTCAACAATTATTAATAATCATAGTACTTCAAAATTATCACCAATTAAATCTGCTGATTCGTAAGAAAATTTCATTCGTTTGATATTGTTTTAAGTAATATTTATTTAGAAATGAGGAAGAAGAAAAAGAAGATGTAATGCAAAAACCAGAAAAAACACTAATCAATGAAGAACTATCAACAAATGAACCAAAAATAAACAAAAGTCCATGTGTTGAACAAATACCTGTATCAATACCCGTTGAAAATTCTACAAAACGAAGAGCTACTCGTCGAACTACTATTCGACTTCTTCGAGAAAGTCAAAACGGTAAGAAATTTTACAATGAAATAAACATAAAATCAAGAAGTACATAAATAATAAAAAACAATTCTATATATTCAGTCTTCTTTAGTTCGTCGTACTGATTCTTAGTGAAATTCGGCAGTTTCAAAAGAAAAACTAGAGCTAGCACCGTTAAATTATCAGATAGATACAAAAATTCTTAAATCTATGTCGAGATATCTTCATTTTTTCATTCTTAAGATTGGAGATTTCAGTACATATGTATAATAGTATTCAGATCAATTACTGGAATATATGATGTCTTTCATGTGCACGATTTAATGGCTTTGGTTTCATGTGATATTTTAGAAATTGTCTAACTCTCATCTTTAGTGATAGAGGGTTCATCAACGGTTTTATTCATAAGTAAATCGTCAAATCGGTATTGTGTAAAGCTACCACCATTAACTTCGATAAAGATATACACTATTGGTCAAAAGGATCTCAGCCATTCTTAGGGATGAACATATGAAATCTTTAGCGTATAGATTATCTCAGAGTGTGGGTGTGCTAGTGTATATTTGAAGAGAAGACCGATACCTGTCCATAGATCATACATGCTTATCAATTTAAGCGATCGGAATCGAATTATTTTCGTTCACCGTAGATTTCTAGCTTAGAGTACATAAGTTAAACATTTTAAACTTGTAATCGTAAGAATGGCTACGCTTACAAAGGGATTCTTTGAACCAATAGTGTATTTCTTTATTGAGATCAATAGTGCTAGTTGAAAAAAGTAACTATTGGCGATTTCCTCTTGAATAAAAACTTGGAAAAGTCTTCTATCCTTGAGGCAAAATTCAGCTCAATTGATTAAACTACCAACGACAAAATGGTTGCGATACGTATTTTTGATGAATACTCCCATGGGTAGGTAACTGTAAGTTTACTCCATAAATCAAGATACTAGGACCAAAATACTCATAAACTTTGGCTATTTCTAACGACTGGTGAACGGTAGTTGCCGTTTTACAACAAACGAAAAATCTTTTGAGAACATTGTTTTTTTTTGTTCATTGGACTATCCATTAAAAATACCATTCACAATCATTTTGTCGCTAATAGAAAGCAGGCTAGAGCTCAATTATTTATAACTTATCCCGTGTAAGTTAAGATTATTTTTATTTTAGATAATTTACCAGCACAAGCACCCATAGAAATTCCAACAAAAACTCGTTATGCTACTCGATATTCTACTCGGTATTCTACTCGATTAGCAACTACGGTTACTCATGATGATGTTACAATATCTCGAACATCAACAGTTCATCGACGAACAACACGTTTTACTTCTGAATAACAAGAAAAATAGAAAATTTATTGCATATCTATTGATCTTGTGTTTATTTAATTAATTCTCAAATAGAATGAAATTGTATAGTTTTGTGTATAATAATGTATATTATTATTTCCTATTGTATGGTCTTTTTTGACGACATTCGTAATAAAATTTAGTTGTATTACAAAAATCATTATGTTTGATTTTGAATGTAGAAAAAATAAAATTGGCGCTTGTGTAAAATTAAATAAACATGCAATATGAAAATTTTAGTCGTCATCTTCGAGAAAAATATTACACACGTGTACATATTGCTGAACAAATTATTGATCAATTGAAATATAACAATCAACAACGAATATCAATGACATCCGTAGATAATAAATCAAATAATAAAAATATGCTTAAAGCTCAACAAGAAATATCGTTTCCATTGATATCTTATTTGAATAAAATCGAATGTGATGAACGAAATTCGAATGATAATAATAAACAATTAGAACCTTATTTGAATGAATGTCTTTTAGCTGCAGAACGTATTAAAAATAATCGACGTTCTGATCGTGATCGACAAATTTGTTATGAAAATTTTATTTTAGCAAAAAAATTAGAACATATTAAAAAACAATCTGGACAAAATGCACGTATACATTTAGAAAAAGATTATCAGAATCATTGTCGATTATTGCTATCAAAAGCTAATTATGGATATGATACGAATAAATTAATTAAGAAAAGATGCATTATGAAACAATCTTTATTATCACATGAAAAAGGTTGAGACTAGTATCTATCTACCGAACGCATCCTAGAAATCAAAAACTGTCTTTTAAACGTTAAAATATTCTAGAGGAAACCAAATTGATGAAGGCTATACACTCTTTTGCATTTTCCTCAAATCCAATTTTTAATGAAAAAAAGGTACAGAAACGCCCGCGTTTCTCCAACCTGGTATGTTCGATCAAGCTGAAACTTTTTTTTTAAATATACTGTTCGCTGTTTGAGATAGGTATTTTTTTGTTTCATAAAATATTGTTCTGGTGATCTTTTTAGTATCCCATACTAAAAGAAAACTCAATGCAAGAAACCTAGTATCTGACTCGAATCAAGTCATGAAAATTTGATCGATGCCGGACATTGAGAAAAAGATGCGTTTTTTTTTATTTCAAGGACAAATGAAAAACAAAAAAGATACCCACTTTGAACGGTGTCTAGAATCTGAAAAGAAATTTCCAGTTTGATCGAATATAGTATTTCAGAGAGAGCAGCATTGAAAAACATTAAGCCTATGGCGAATTTTACTCTACTACAATGAAATGTTTCTTCTTATTCGATATATATAGACGGATGTCATTCCAGTGTTTAGGACACGTTGACATTATCTCTGTTAATAATAGTAACATGAACAGAAAAAACGTGATAATTAAATTTTCGAAATCAACCAATACTTTTTTTTAAAAGGTTTCAATGAACTATGATTTCATCATATGCAATGTAACACAATTATACACAGCAATACGTAGTATAGCTAGGTTGTAGCTTACATCTGTACCCACACGCCAAGTATCATGTCTTCTGTTTACATTACTATTATCAACAGAGATACATTTATAGGACACTCTTTATATAAAAAAAAAAACATCTATGTTTACATTGATAGTGATAGATTCGAACGAAGACGGATCCTTTGAAATGGACATGACTTCTTGTCATTCGTCACTACCAATCAAGAATGAAAGTGTACCATGTTCTTCTGATAGTGAAGATGATCAAGCAACAGCAGCTGATGTCGATGCTAATATGGATTATTATGATGCAAGATCATTTAAACAACAAAATATATGTCGAAAAAATCGTAATTTTACTTGTGGACAATTGATGTCGACAAAATCTAAAGAAGTTTATTCTTTGAAGAATCAAAACCAAAAATTTTTCGAAACAGAAAACGATCATGTTTATCAACATCTCAGCAATATCGATATGATGATGGTTAGAGATACAATGCCTCTGACAACATCTCAAAATTCAAGACATTTTTCTATATGTATTCTTCCTCATTTTGATTCTGATATGATGAAATCGAAGAATGATCATTCAAAAGTTTTATTACATGATCGAAAATATGCATTTAAAAAAGAGATTTTGTATCATTAGATTTTCAATAAATGGTTAATTATCATGCACTGATTTAGCTTTTATTGATGATCACTAACTCTGCAATATCACCATTAACTATTGGTTGCATTAAACAAAACGAAATAAGGAAAAGTCTTATATTATATTTTTTTTCTGAGTCAATTTTTTTGTACTATGTGTTGTCAAAGAAGAGAAATAATTTATTGCGATGATGACAGACATGCATGTATATTAATATTTGTAAATACATGCTTTTCATAGGTTAAAAATTGATTACTTATGAATGACAACGATGTCTTACTGTGACAGTTTATGCTTGAACAAAATCCAATTTAATATCTTCAACCTTTTGACAAGAAATGTTCAGAAACTAAGTCTTTTCTTGATATGATAGTATACAGATAATATTTCATACGTTATATTATCGTAGTGCACACAGAATGGGAATGCAAAAATGTATCAACATCTTTAGTGACATTTTCAAATTATTGTATTCTTACAATTTAAAATAAACCTTAGTATATAGAAGAATGAGTTTTATATTCAATGTTCATATCGATCCTATCATGTTGTTTCGAAATTTTAAGATTAATAGGCTTTCTAATAAAGTAGATGAAGTGTATATTATATAAAAAAGTTCTTCAAAGTGTTAAAAGCTATGGCTAGAACATCTATAATGACGAATAGAAGTTGCGATACACAATGTTACAAAAGACCAAACTACCAAAAAACATTAATATCTCTTTAACCATCAAACATTTGATTTATGACTTTTTGGATTTTTTATTGAACACTCCTTAAAGGAATATAGAAGTCATTGAATCGAACAAATTTTTTTCATCTTAGACATATGAAGAGCAAATTGTTTTTTTATCGTGAATATGTGAAGTAGCCTTATTTCGTTATAAATAAAAAACATAAATGTGTGTACTTTGATCATCTAAATATGAATGATGAAACATAACCAGGTAATGTTACTTGATGTTGTCACTGATAACCTGTTACAAATGACGTCAGATTATTTGTTTTTTTACATCTCATCAGCCACTTTTTATCAACATAGTGAGTATAAAAACGTTGCATTCATAGGAATAATAGAATAAAAGAAATAATTAATGTCTTCTACTTCTGACGAAAGGAAAACTATTCTGATTGTTGGAGCTGGTCTAGGTGGTTTAGCTCTTGCTCAATTATTACAACAAGAATTTTCTTCTTCTATTCAAGTAATTGTATTTGAACGTGATGCTGGCGAAAATGTTCGTGATCAAGGTTACTTTATCACGATTAACCAAATGGGAACAGATGTTCTCAAACGTATTGCAACAGTTAATGATGTTTTTTCTCATCCATCAACTATGTCTTATAGTCAATATCAATTGAAACTTGCAAATAAATCTATGAATGTCATACTTGAATCGACTTCAGATGAAATGAATATAATTAATCGAGGACTTTTACGACGAAGTCTTCTTAAAAATATTGATGTTCAATGGAATAAACGATTTGTTTCATATAAAATTCTCGATGATGGTGTTGAAGTGTACTTTGAAGATGGATCAAGAGTACAAGGTACACTACTTGTTGGTTGTGATGGAGCTAAATCACTTGTAAGAACTCAACTTATACCAGATCTACAAGGAAATTATGCAGGAGTTATTCATGTAGCAGGTACTATTGAACATAATGAAGAATTAAGACAAATTAAACAGTTAGTATCGAATAGCCTTGTACAAGTATATGGTGATCAAGGATATTCATTGTTCTTGGTTTCTACTGGACAGTTATGGCTTTGGTCTCTTTCATGGCCAAGTGCAGATAGAATCGAAACAGAAATTTCATTAACACAGTTACTTGATAAAGTTCGTACTAATTTTGCTAATGAAGAATTTGTTCGTTTAATACAATTATCTTCATCAATATGTCTCAATACACTACCTATTTATTCTTTTCCACCTTTAAAAGTTAATCCATTTCAAAATAATTCTCGAGTAACATTACTTGGTGATGCTGCTCATTTAATGACTCCTCATCGTGGAATGGGTGCAAATACAGCTTTCGCTGATGCATTCGATCTTATTGATGTCATACGTTCTGGCCATACTAAATCTTCTCTTGCGAATTATGAAGAGAAAATGTTTAAGCGTGGGTTTCAAGCCGTTCGAGATTCACTTGAAACTACTCGTATAACACATATGTTAGGTGTACCAGCTCGAATACGTGACTATATTATTTGGTTTTTACACTATTCTATAGCATTAAAAAATTTAATATCGATGCCATTTTCTTGGTATTGGCAAGAAAAAACTAAGAATTGAGTATTTTATATTGTAACTCTTTATGATTAAAAATATAATGAAAAGTTTTGCTTAGATGCTATGATTTAATAAGTCATTTAATTTTCTTGAACTTTCGTGAAGAAATTTTTAAATACTTAAGCCAAGATATTATGAATCGGTTTCGACTGTAATCAGCCGTATATCTTCGGAAAAAACTCGTAAACTTTCCAATTCGAAATACTGCTTCCATGTTGCATCGATTTTTGATATTTTCCTGCCGGATACGATGGTATTTTCCGCATTTTATCGGTTGGTTACTGTGATATTAGGTTGTCTCCGAAGTCCAGAATCATTGACCTGGGTGCATGGTTTGAGGAGTACAGAATTCTAGAAATCCTTTGTGTCTAAATAATCATGCACGGACTAGGATTATACGTTAATTCGTTTATGCACTGTATGCAATACTCATGGGATATTTGAAGTATGAGCTTTCTGCCAAAAAAAGAACATATTTCAAACAAGAATGCATATAACTTTTTGATTATTAGTAAACCTACACTTTTAATTATTATTGTACCTATAGGCGATTTAGAAGTCTTTGCACAGCTTTTAAAGAATAGAAGCTGGTAGGAAATTTAAAAATGTGCATTTTATTAAAATATAATTATATGATAGGTAACGTTTAGGGTCTCCTTTTTGTAATATCAACGTTTTTTCTTGATTGCTGAAGATGAGGATGAGTCATGAGTAGCGTCTTTTGTGCGATTTCAACAGCGCGTTCACTATACCTTACAGATATGGCACGTTTTTCCATTCTATCATACAATCTGTTAATGCTGTCGAAGACTGAAACCAAATCTAGACGATATGCTGAAAGGGTTTTTTCATACATATCAAACGCTCTTTCATGATATGAAAGTGCTTGAGTAAATTCACCCATGTTGTGATGTATAAAGCCAAGATTGTGGTAGTAGGCAGCCAAATCAGGATGAATTGAAGGAATAGATTTTAGAAAGATATCTAATACTTTTTTATAACGTGGAAGTGCTTTCGGATACTGTTTCGTCTGGTAATAGACAGCTCCAATATTATTTTAAGATTGAGCCAAATCTGGATGGTTCAGAGAAAGCGCTTTTTGAAGAATTTCAAAAAAAGTAGCTAAGGTAGATTGGCATAAAGGAGAAGATATTCAACTGATTTTTCGTAGACAGTAACCGCGTCTGCGTATTTTCCTTGACCACCTTTAATCAACCTGATCTGATTATATATGGTTACCTTCTTCATTATCACTGTAGGTTTACTTCAGAAGTACGTTATAAATTTTGTCAGCTTCATCAAACATGTTCAGCTTAAGTAGTAATCGACCAAGCCGATCCCATTTTGTTGATCCTTTAGTTTCTTCTCACACACATTCGGTAAGCATTTTGAGGACATGAGTGTGTGCGAAGAGAGGATCTGTAATTTTGACTGCACCCACAATCACACCCTTCTTCAGATCCAAATGGAATGCATTTTATACTGTTTAAAAGATGAGTTTGGAATTAGTATAAAGCTAATAACAAAGCCCAAAAAAATATATAAAAATGTTCTCACGGTCTTTTGTGTTTAAAAACATTTTTCAAACAGATAATCAGTTTTAGGATACGCTGATGTTTTCTAGTTTCCATCGGCGAAGATGAAATTTTTAGTAACTAAATATTAAAAAATTATCTTTTTTTTTTCCATATGGTTTCTTTTTGATAAATGTATCATGAGTATATAATAAAAAAGTGAAACTAGAAAATATCAATTCTTTTGTTTTCATTTTAGTAGCTTACATAAGTCAACAAGTAAGAAATTTATTTATTTACGATGAGCACCTACCTAACATGACTGATGAAATGACAACACAAAAAAATCTTCTATTACTACGGTTTAGTCATACGCTCACTGCAACCATCACACTCTCTAGAAAGACAATTTTTTCTTTTTATCTGTACAATTTACACAAAATAGGGCTAAGCATAATTTATCTTTTAATGCATACAAAACAAATTTTGAAATTTCTCTTTGACAATTTATTAAATTGATTTTTTGAAAACCAAACCAGTAAAAAAAGACTCTTGCTATATTCTCACAGAATAAGTGTCGCCATTATTATATTGCTCTATTCATAATTGTATAGTCTTTTTATCACTCGGAAAATTCTATTGCTTTTGATCGGTGATAAAATAATTAGTCAAAAACATGCACAAATATGATTTCATGTATTGACTGACATTGTTCGATAAACATTAAGTAAAAAAAAAATAGAGCATAATGTAATTGAAGTTATCATATTCAGGTTAGTTCATTAATCAAGAGAACACAAGTTAAACATTAACATAAAGTAACAGTTAAAAAAAAACAAAATCGTATCAATACAGTCCATGATTATTTCACATTTGCATAATTATCCCTATTGCTTAGTTGTAGAACAGAAACATACTACTAAGACGAAAATAATAATTGCTCATCGAAGTTGCATTTCTATTATATTGACGATAGCATGTAAAGCAGTATAATCTCGATGAAAAGAAGTATGAGGTGAAAGAAAGAAAATAATTTCACATTTTTTTAAAAATTTAATACAAGAAAATACAATAACAACATCATCGTCATCATGTTCAACAATGCACAATTACTAAATAAGTTTAGCTACATTCCAACAATCAAGAATGCCAATTAACAAATAAAGAATTGCACCGGTTTTATGGAAGAAAAATGGATAAAAGAAAAGAGAAAAAAAAGACAACAAAATAGACTAGAAGAAATTTTTATATAATTATCCATGCTTTTTTCCATATACAGCTCTCATTATTCGTAGACAACCTCGAACCATTTTTGAAAACCAATACAAGTTGATAATATCAAGTATAGTACATACAATTATAAGAACAAATCTAAAATGGCCCGTATGTGGCCATAATGGAGTTATTGCAACCGTGTAAACTTTCCACCAATAAATAGGCATTGCTAATATGCGAACAAAAAAGAAAACTAATGTCATCAACAGGCCATTGCAAACAAAGGCTTTTGATGTTTTGGAAAATTTCAATGTATCAAGAAACCATCTGAAAATAAATGATTGATTATAAGAAGAAAAAAAAAGAACACTGAAATAAATTTCTTTACCTTATATTTACTAAAGGTGTCGATAATTCAGCAAGTAGTCGAAAATTAGCAAAATACGGCATAACATCAAGTGTTAATACATGCACAAAAGCATATACAGAAACAAGATGATGAGCCATACTAAATGGATCACCAATTTTATTGTAATGTATCATACTAATTGCCGTGTCTAAAAATAAAAATCAAAAAGATTTATTAAAAATAATTAATTCTCAAAAAATTTCTTTATTAAATCAGTAGATATGAGAAGCTGTTGTGAAAAAAAAAATATTTAATAGATTGCATGTAACAAAGGTCCAAACAGGTCTATTTTTCGTGAGTCAATGAATTTGATGAAGTTAGTTGAAAAAAAAACATATCAAATTCTGCAACGTTACAACAATAAAAATTAGTCAACACTTGCTGCAAGACAAAACAATAACCGATTGAATAATTCAAATAATAGTAACTTAATAAAACGAATAAATAAACGACATGAGATAAGATTGAGTGTCACTACACCATTTATACTCCTATTTGTACAACAAGTCATCGATACATTTGAAATATGATACATCTCTTACTGATATTCGAAAAACTTACGATCAATAATGAGACTAATCAATTCATATTTGAAAATTAAATCTTATCTTAAACTTTAATTTCATAGACCTGCTTGGTTCGAATTTAGCTATCTACATTAAAAGTTAATCGATTGAAAATGAAATAATTAGAAAATTAGTGTGTCAAGTATCTTTTCAAGGTTATATTAACCTGCTGTTGCCTCAAGTTTTGATATGAATGTTGACTTGACATTGAAAATGCAATGCAAATTATTCCATTATTTGATGTGTTCTATTTTAAAGTCTTACCGCTTAATAAATATCCAATGACAATTGATAAATTTGTTTTTAACAAATAACTTTTGTATCTTAAAAAAAGAAAAGAAAAGAAAAGAATCAAATAAATCGAACGAAAATTTTTATAATTATTCTTACAATAGTGGATTCGCTTCCAGTCCATGATCAGCAATCATCATATATATACAAATAATACCAACAGTAAATGAATTAATTGATGAATTAATCCTAAATAAATGACATTATCATTTAAGGATTTCTATAAAAATGAAAATTTTACCTAGTACTCCAATCCACTTTTTGTGCAATAGTAAAATTTTTGTAATCTTTGATTAATAAATTTGATAAAAATGGATTAATAAATTTATAAAGAAAAATAAACAAAGTAAAACTTGTAGCTACAACAGGTAAGAATTTTGGATCAAATTTGATATGAAGCATTTGTTCAAAATTATATGAAGAAAAATAATTTTTCGTCGTCATTATTGTTGTGCTTGTAGTCATTATATTTTTGTTTTTTTCTTTTAATTAATTCTATTTTGTTGCATATTAGCTCTAGAAAGATAATGTAATCTTGAGAAATATAAGTTCTCAAAGTCTTTATTTTCAATAGATAAAATACAAAGATAAGAAGATACAGGAGATTACACTCATTTACCTGAAGTACAAAGTACTGATTAATAATTTTATTTCTCTTAACCCTCAAAACAGACTTTATATTAGAATAAATATTTATTCAAAAATAAAACCACTGAAGTCCAAATGCTTATACTAATACGACACGTGGATGATTCATAAAAACCGTTGTTAATACCCAATGAGAATTGTAGAGAACTAACCAGATGTCGTTCTTATCATAAGCTAAATATTTCTTTTGTATTCACCGAATTTTGTTTTGCTAATAATCATCAATAAATATCCAATGAAATTTCTCATAGAATTTCGTGCCTTAAACTAATGAGTAAGGAAAATAACGCTGTCCAGTGGAATAACTGGAATAGCAATTAATTACTCGAATTTTTGTATAGGGGCGACAGGTTACCCGCTTGAGTAGATTCCACTACTTTTCGGAATCTATTCGTGTTGTAGCGACCTAGCCCCAATAAAAATTTAAATTGTATTATTTTCTTTTTATTTATTATGCATATGAAAAGGAATAGCAAAAATTCGTAAAACAAAATGAAGATGAACAAAAAATAATTCTCATATCTCCTGAGCATCCACATATACACATACCAATTTCATTAAATAAATAATACAAGAATACAAAAACGTTTGAAAATACACACAAGAAAAAAAAAACAAGAATGAAAATTTAAAAAAAAAACAGAAAAGACAAAATTTTATTATTGCGATTAATTTCAAAATGATCTATCCGAATAAGGATATTATTTTGTTTCAAATAATATCTGACATTCAATTTTAAGATCGAATTGAAGTCGTTGTTTCATAATCAAGCATTTGATCAAGTTCACGATTAAGATCAGACAACATTGAATCAATATCAGATAAAACATTCGTTGCATCATGTCTACAAAATTATTAATAAAAAAAAATGATTAGAAAATTTTTAATTTAGTTAGATGTTATTCCTTAGAATCAATAAAACATGTTGTGTATCATTAAAATACAAATATACAACATATTTTTCTTCCAAAAACTGCATAGTATTAGAAAGAAATATAGAGAACTAAAACAAATGATGAGTTTATGAAGAATACCGTTTTCTTATTATTGTTAAAAAGATCTCAATCACTACGTCTTCAAACTAAAGATTGATGAGAAGGATATTTTTTTTATTACAATCACGCATGTACATCATTCAAATTGATCGAATTCAGATTCGATCTTGAATGTAGTCATTTTCAACCATTGGAGAGCCACAAATATTCTAAACGAAAATACAAGTCTGTCCCTAGTTAGATTACTTTTGACGCGAGACTACATGCATTATGTAGAACCTCATAAGCTATGAATGTCCTGAAAACAGTTCAGGCTAGTGGTTTCTCTCAGGAGTACCACGAAAAACTGTTTATCGAAATTCGGCTTGAAACTTTGCATAGAGGTAGTTCTTAAAGAGAATATTTTCTTGTGGACGTTTCAGATCTGGTCATTGTTCTTATCATAAGATATAGGTATCTATCAGCAACAAAAGTATTCCGTCTTGTATTTTGATATGAAATGTAAAGTTTACAATTGGAACAAACGTATGCAAATATATATGGATATTACAAGTACACTCTTGCATAATATTTATTTGTATATTATTGTAAGCTTCATTAAGCCCCCCCCCCCCCCCTCTTTTCAGAAAAACTAATTTTCCTAAGAAAAGTGAAAGTCGAATTTTTATCATAGGAAGATGTACCGTGATCTCTTCTTTCAGAATATATATGGCTTTTCGCAAAACGAATAGATTTTAACAGACTTATCGGCAGAAATGTGGGCCCTACTATCATTTTTTTCGAAAAATTTTCGCGGCTTTTTTAAAGTTTTTCAGTTTTTGATAGACAGCCTTTCAATTGGCATCAGCGTTGAATAAAGCTTTTTTATATTAATTACTAAGAGCCTACTAATACTTAAGATAAAGATCACATACTTATAGTCTGTCCAAAACATTGCCGTATAATTTGCGTGTATTTCGCAAAAATCGATTTCTAAAACTTATTT
>CAJNOP010000005.1:4201326-4328136 GCA_905250075.1 Rotaria sp. Silwood1
CAAAGTCGAATTTTTATCATAGGAAGATGTACCGTGATCTCCTCTTTCAGAATATATATGGCTTTTCTCAAAACGAATAGATTTTGACAGACTTATCGGCAGAAATTTGGGCCCTACTATCATTTTTTTCCAAAAATTTTCGCGGCTTTTTTTAAAGTTTTTCAGTTTTTGAAAGACAGCCTTTCAATTGGCATCAGCGTTGAATAAAGCTTTTTTATATTAATTATTAAAAGCCTACTAATACTTAAGATAAAGATCACATACTTATAGTCTATCCAAAACATTGCCGTATAATTTGCGTGTATTTCGCAAAAATCAATTTCTAAAACTTATTTAGCGTTCTTCTCAAAATCGGTTTTTTCGAGCATACCGTTTACGCGGGCAAGCTTTTCTTCATAACGACTCGATATGGAAGTGATAATTTTTTTTTTATTGTATAGTAGACAGGTAGGGCTAGGTCATCACAGAGCCGGATTTTTGAATTGATCTTTTGCTGAAATAAAAACCGTAGATCTTTCATTTTGATCAGTGATTTTTTGGCCATGAATTCAAGAATTTTTGAGAAAAAGGATTTTAAAAAAACAAAGGAAGTAAAATTCAAAATCGGGCTTTGTCACGACCTAGCCCTAACGACACTCTACAACCTAAAAACTACCTCGACCTGTTAGCTCCCGGTCCTCATGGTGAAAACCTTGCCCGCGTACAGAGTACCTTTTACCAATAAATTGACTATAACTTGTTAGTATCTTGGAGGTTTGGGGGAGATATTTTCTTCATAACCTATCCTAGCCCAGACTAATATTCTCTGAAATATTTGGTTGAAATCAGATGAAAAATAACAAAGTTGATTTCTGAGAGGGGGAGGCTTAACCGAATTCTCTTGTTAAGAATACAAAATAAAATTATGTCAATGAAAAAGTTATAGTTTCGATTTGAACACTATTGAATTAATATAGGAAATTATCAAATAGACAATTAAAAAAGAAAAAATCTCAAATCAAAACGTGAACTAGAGAATGAGAATTATGAAACGTTCGATAGTTTATCAACTAGGCATGCACCCAAACTCAATAGAAGAATTTGGATATTTCAAACTTATCTCACTGACTATGAACTGTATCAATAAACTGTATCGCCATTAACATTGAAGGAAGTCTGCCTTGGACAACTAAATGGAAAATGATCAAATGAGCTGCTTCATTAAATGAGATATTCAAAGAGAACTGAACAACCCCCCAAACCCAAACTCAATGAGTTTGGGTTTGGGTTTGGGTTTTGTGATTGACTCTAGTATTTAATCTAAGAAGGTTGCCGAAATCTCTCTTTTGGTATTCTATAGTGTCATCCTCCTACTTAAGTTTTTCACTGAAGAAAAACTGTTGTATAGCATGGTTCAGTAAATAAGGGCATTTTTCCTTATTTGGGCAGAAGTGACCCAAACGGTTTGGGTGCATGCCTATTATCAACGAATATTACTCAAAGAAAGTATTAAAAAAATTCAGGCGCTGTATCAAGACTTTATATCTTCGTTTTTAACTATAAATTGTATATTGTCTAATAAAAAAACAATGCGCAGTACTATTGAGGTTGATAGTATGGAGCATGTGTATCTCTTACATCGATCATATATATAATGGCAGACTCGATGCTCGCATTTCAAGGTAGAAGTAAATCAAAAGACCTGAAACTTTCACCACAAACTATTCTTGTTGAGGCCTCATTCTCTACAAAGTCTCAAGTCGAAATTCGACATTCCGTTGAGAACATCAACACCTTTAAGCACATTCAAAACTCATTTGGATCTACATAATGCATATAGTCTCGATTCAAAAGCGATTAATCAGTTGAGAGACTTCTTTCGTGAGTCCGAGTTCAATGCATGCCTAATTACAATTCCAGTTATTTTTCCTACTGGAAATTTTCGACTGCGTTTTTAAGTTTGCTGACAGGAGTGATAGGTTTGTTTATTAGCATGCATGTGTGATAAGAAAGCACGTTGAGCTAGAGTTTCATTTGCGATGTCTATATTAATTTTAGCAAACAATGAGCAATAACTCTGTTTCAAGATTAAGACTTTTCGAAAAAGTTCAGCAAATAACGATGTTTTTCATTTGATATGTGTAAGAAAATTGAAGACAAAAACGTTGTTAGATATTCTAAATTCAATACAACATTTTTGTTTCAAGGTTACTTTGTCATAATTGCGGAAGTTATACACACTTTTTTCAAAGTAAATACATTATTTACAGTTAAAAGACTTCTCTGTCAAACTGATGTTTGACGAAGACCGTGCTCTTAACATGTCATTATTATTTATTATTTATTTAAACCTGATATGAGTTTCATTAGCAATCTCTATCAAGAAAAGTTATCGATTGACAATGAAGAACTCGAAGTTTGATTCTGTCTAATTTTGACAAAACTTCATAGCTAAGTTTCAATCATGAACATGCTTAAAGATGTGCAGAACCAAAGTTTGAAGGTTTATCAGAATCAAGACTCTGATAAAAAAGTTATCCCAATTGGAACTGAAGATTATAGTTAAATATTCTCTAGTTTTAAGCAACTTATCTTATAAATCCTATCAATTAGAACATAATTCAAGAAAGATGATGCAAATATTATCAGGTGCCGACTAAATAAATAAAATAAAAAGTGTTGAAGAACTTTTTTCGACGTGAAACGAATAAATTCTGGAATAGATTTTCTCTAGATTGTGATCAAAATCAGAAGTGGGACTAGAAAACCATAGTTCCCCTCACATCTATGGTTGTGATCGTGAAATTCATGAGTCACGTTAATCTCTACTTTACGGTATCTTTATTTTTGCTGTTTTCTTTTCTGAACTATTTAAAACTTTCTTAAATGCAAACAATGACTTACTTGATTATTTTATTTTCTTTATTTTTTTTCGATGTTTCAATACATTGTAAATTTTTATCTGTATTTGTTGACGATGTATCTCGTTCGGTTGCTGGTAATGATGTTTTTTTTAATTGTTTAAAAGGTGAAGTTGTAGTCTTATGAATAAAATGTTCATTATTATCGTAAATAGGTACTGTTGCTGTTGAATGAATATTTGTTTGTTGAAAAAATTCGATAGGTAATGAACGTTTTATTGTATCAAATGATTGTTTTACTGTTAATGTATTATAATGATCTAATGGTGAACGTTGCTTAATTGTTCCTATATTTTCATTTGCAAATGGAATACAATTTGTTGATTCTGTACTTGATGATAAATTTATATCATTAAGTAATTGTAAATTATTTATCATTGTTGAATGTTGAGCACATTGAGATGGAACTGACACATACTAATAATTGAAAAAAAAAATACTATAAAATTTATTTGTAAAATAAATAAATTTTACTTGATTGTTATTTGTATCTAATTTTGATTCTTTTGTATGAATACTTTCTAAACTACGTGTTCGATTTGATGCTATTGTTTGATAATTATTAATTGATGAATTTATCGTTGTTGATGATAATGGTGGTGGTAAACGAAAAGATAATGTTGGTGTGTAAATTCCAGATGATCCGATACGTTGTTTATTAGTTGAAGAATTCGGTGAAAATTGATATTTTCGAAGAGTTGCATAAGTTGATGAATCATCATTAACTGGTGATCGAATGAATGCTCTTAAAAAGAAAAAAATTGAATCTTTTATATTGATATTCATGATTTTACTTTTGAATAAATTCATTATGTTCTAAAGAATTACAACGTTCCATTGTTGATTTCATTTGTATTTTCGATGAAGAATTGATTTTATTTGGATTTGATTGATAATGTCCTTTATCAATATCAATTAAACGTTTTATACCAAGCATAAAACGTTTTTGATGACCTAAACGTGTTATACCAATATCTTCTAAATCTTCCCAAGCAATATTTTTTATATCTGATAATTTTTTATAATTTTGTTTACTTAATAAAGACATATATTCATCTAAACGAAGATAGCATAGCCAATCATAAAGTGTATCTGGTTTAAAATCAGGTAAACCATCAGGTAAATGTAATCGAGCTATTTCACTTTTAATTTTTCTTCGATGAGATGGATGAGTAATTCCAATGGCTGTTAAATCCTAAAATTTAAAAATTTTTTGATTGAATCCATAAGAAAACTCTTTCTCGTGAATTACGTCTGATGTCATACGAGAGTAATACTGATTGGGCTAAAAGCTTTTTCTGGAGTTACATAATATAAATCTTTTTTGAAAAAAATATCAATTTTTTCGATTTTCAATTAGAAAAACATGGGAAGCACCAGCTCAAAAACGGTTTTTTCGAGCTGGTGTTTGCTTGATTTTTGTAATTGAAAATCAAAGATTTGATTGTTTTTGAAAAGCTTAAAAACATCTCTGAGGTTTAATCTAAGGTAGTTCCAGAAAAAAATGTTGACACGATCAGACAAAGTAAAATCGGGGGTTTGATAGTCGTTGAAGATCTCTCTTTTAAAGTTTTTCCTCGAACATAAGTTCTATTACTTTCAATAATCTAGCTGTAGTAAAAGTTTGAACCTGACCTATTGTATTCTTGTGGACAATCAGAATTAGTCCAAAAAACCGGGAGCATCCTTGAAAGCCTAATGTTCCTTCCAAGGGGTATTGCCGCAACTGCTATTGTAGATTTAATAAAACTTTATATGCAAAAACTAGTATACTTGCAGACTAAGATAAACTTATTAATCATAAAATAAAAGCCGAACCTATCTTACATGACTATCAGACCGTGCAGCAAAGTTTTTTAGAATCCATGATTTCTTTTATACTCATTTTTTTACTCTAAAAAAATATATTTATTCTTAATAATTTTGTTTTTTTAGTGATATGGCTTAGCACAGCGCTCAGTTATCTGATGACAGTATTCGATAATTGCTAAACGATCTAATGGTTCATTGCGACATCATTAAGAAAATATTCTTTGGTAGGAACATTCAGTCTATCTTCGAGTCCTTCTAAAAACTATCACAAGGTAGAATGTGCTCTCAATCGTCAAAAGCTTCACTCTAACTGTGATGGAACGGCAGCGAGCTCGGATTACTAGCGAAATCATCAGATGATCATTTTATCTTCTGTAAAATAGATTTCACGGCTAATGTTATAATTAAACGAAACGTGCAGAAGTGTGTAAAAATTGCACATATTTTATTTAGTTTGATTCTTAATTTTAAATTGAAATAAATCAATAGAATTTATTGTGAGAAGAAAGTTTTCTCACATAAATTAAGCAACGTGTTATATTCTAGTTGGTAAGACCAGATTTTCCCTTCAAGGGACATTCTGTATCTCTAATCATACTTAGTGTTTAGAATCTTTGTTTTAGCAATGCATTGTTTTTCATCGTCAAAAAAAACCACTTTCAGCTTTTAATGTTTGAAGCAAAAAAAACCATGATTTACTTCAGGTGTCATTCGAGCAATTGTTTGTATATCATAACCATTTGTTATAAAGTTCTCGGCATAATTTTCATAGGAAAATTCACGTAGCCATGCAAAAACAATTTCATTCTCTGATGTACCATTACGTAAAAGTCTATTGATATTTAATGTGCCAGATTCATCTAAACTACTATTTGAACTTCGATAACTTGTTTTATCTGGATCAGATGATTTTGATTCACTACTACATATAGAACGAGCATCGCCAATACCCATAAAACTTGATAAAGCACGAGTCTAAAATAAAGAAGTTTTTATTAAAAATCATTAATACTGTTTTATTTACTTTTGGACTATCATATAGAAGTGTTGAGCTTCTTCCACTGTCAATACTACTTGCTGCACTATGACGATAAATATTATTAGTTGGACTATGACGTTTCAAACGTGAGCTCCAACTAGAAATTGTTGTTAAAGCAGAATCAACTTGAGATGATCGTGACATAGAATCAATATCAATAGGAGAATGATTATCACTATATGTTTGAATTTCTTTACCATTGATTACTAGAAAAAAAATAAAATGAATAAATATATTTGAAAAACTATATAGAAAAACACACAACTAGGACGATGGTTTCTTAAAATAACATTACTATTGATTGTTTTAGTAGTTGCCAATGATTGATTATTAGAATTGGAATTGACAAACAAAAGATGAGAATTTGGAGATATATAAAGACCTTGATGAAAAACATACATGCATTCAATCAGTACGACATGCAAATAAACAACAAAACATATTAGAAATCATAATAAAGAATAATTAATAGAACATCTTGTTCTCATAAAAAAAAGACGAGCCTTTCAAGAAAGATTGAGATCATTTTTCTCTTTTTACAATTGTTTTTTTCGTTGTTCTCTAAAAACAAAAGTTCATTATGTGAGATTATACATTTTATAGACTCTCGTATAAATTATTAAGAAATGCATCGAATTAGAGAGATGATTTTACGCAATGATAAAAATCATTACACTTAGTTGTTTTATTTAACTCATTCGAGTCCCTGTTCGATAAAAACTAATTAGAAAAAAAGAACAACGGCAGGTGCAGTATGAATCCTTCGTTTCTCATGAGTTGAATTAGTTTTCTTCGATATCTGAGAATCTTGCAATACAATCGTCTTTTCTTTTTTGACTTGTTTTTTATGTTTAAAATTCATTATCTATACATCTATATTCATATCCAGACGCTGTTTTTATTCTTATTGTTTTCTATCAATCTGATAAAAAAAAGAAAGACTAAGATAAATATCACTATGATTAATTCTTCTTTTTATGATTTCTAATGTAATCTTCTAATCAACTAACTACACAGGATTCTTACTCGTTGTATTCAATTGAACATATGTACTTGGAAAATAACCCGTTCGAGTTGTAAGATCATCTTGTAAAATAAAACCACGCCATTGACCTGTTGGATTACGATCAAGAACCTAAAGTAAAAAAAAGAAAAAGAACATTTTTATAATACAAATCTTCTTGCTAACAAAAATTTTTCTCTTACAGTTATACAGTCTCCTTCAATAAAATTCAAAGCACCAACATGGTTATCTGTATATGATCGAATAGCTCGAACTAATATGGCATCAGAAAATTCTACAATTATAACGTAAACGAGCATGCATATTGTTTAATATGAAACCATAGAAATCTAACCTTTTATTAATCGTTTAATATCATTACCACTTTTTTGTTTAATCACTACTTCAGAAGCCGTTTGCTCATAGGAATTACGAAGGTTAATATCAATTCCACATTCTAATAATAATTTTGCTGTTTCATATCGTCCATTTCTACATGCAACATGTAATGCACTTCCATCATTTATTGTCATACGATTAATATCCATTCCATTTAATAATAATAAACGAATAATATCCGTATGTCCATTTTTTGCTGCTAAATGTAATGGTGTATGTTGTTCATTATTATTGTGATTATTTAAAATCATTTGGTGGCATAATTTATTATGTATAAGTGAATTCACAACATGAAAATGTCCATGTTCACATGCTAAGTCAATTGATGTTAGTTGACGACGATTTAATATTGTTGGATCAGTATGATGAAATAAAAGTAATTGTACTATTTCATGATGACCATATTGACTGGCTAAATGTAATGGTGTATCACCATCCAATGACTGTTCATGTACATTAGCACCAGAACGTAAAAGAATAAAAACTGATTCCGTACGACCTTGCCATGTTGCATAATGTAATGGACGAAGACCTTTCGAGTCTTTTAAATTTACATTTGCACCATTTTCAATGAGCAGCTTCAGTTTTTCACTATTACCCGCCACGGCTGCTTCGTGGATCGAGCTCATTCTAAAGAGAAAAAAAGAACGAAGTAACCTTGAATTGTAATCATATAGAAACAAATGAACGATTCATTGTCGTGTATACGTTTCTTTCTTTATTTAATTATTATATGGAGAAATAACTACATGGTAGTATACAGTTAGCCTCTCTTTTTTTGGTGGATGTCAATGATGTGCGTATGTATGTGCACTTAGGATTACGTAAACTTTTAACACTAACTGTAAAGATTGCGTGTAGAGAACAACGAAAGATGTTGATAGGAGAAAATGATCAGTTGTATCATGTTTTATACAGGTTATTTTTCGAAGGTTAAAATGAGAGAATATAGAGATAATTGCAAATAAGAAAAAAAAATAGAAAATGATGTAAATACAATGGTGATCTCCTACGATCTCTCTTGAGATGACATGATGGCTATCATTTTATCTGCACTTGACCTTTCTTCTTCTGATGATGTTCTCTGTCATTCGGGAATCCGACAATAGTTCATTTGAGGCACAAAACTAAAATTGACAGGAACAACTTTATTCGCAACTCATGCATATTCTTTGATCCGACATTTTTTTTTTATCTAAATGATCAACAGACTTTTATAAACATCCATAAACAAAAGGATGAAAATGAATGTCGAAAACGATTAGTAATAAGAAGACATGAATATTCATACAGTTTTCGATAATGAACTTATATACAACACATGATGAAAAAAAAAAGAAACGGTTTGATGCTTATCTTTTTCCTATCAATGTGATAACATAAGGATCTAACAAAGTTGTTTTTTTTTTCAAGGAAATCTTTAAGTGACGATAGAAACAAGCATATAATATGCTAGCATGTTAATTAAAATTGATTACTTCGAACTATTGAATATAGAATAAGTGTTTTTTTTTCTTACATACTTATTCTGTTTCTTATACAGTTTGTAATGATAATGTTGTTCCGAGTTGTGAAGAGAAGAAAAAGAAGTAGTATTAGATAGATTGTTAATGATGCCGAAATATAACATTCGAGTTAGTCTAATAAATGGGCGGCAGCATAGATGTATTTTGTATGCTCTCCAATTATGTACAACAAATGACGACCTTTTTTTTTATAATGGTTGGGGTCGGGAGTGCTAGTGGTAGCGTTTCTTTTTCTCGTTCGATGTCCTTCTTCTTACTCCAGGGAGTAAGAGAAGGATGAGGAAAGAACATGCGCCGTCGAGCGGTTAATCTCTTGATCGTCGTAATGATACACCAACAAATTCAATGTTCACACATTAAACTTCCGTTTTTTTCTTCTTCTTTTCTCTTATCATTTAACTTACACTAAGAGAATACTTTATACGAAAGAAGAAAAAAAAAACTCTAAGTGTCAATTTTTCTCATTACATTCAATTAAATTCGAGTATTTCGTCTTTCCTTCTATGACATCATCAAACATACGCAATCTCTATCTCTCGACATGGGAACTATCATCTTGTATTTTTCTGTCTATTATCATCAATAAGACTAAACAAGAAAGAAGAGAATATCGAAGAACAACAATATCAACCATATGGAAAAAAAGCATTCGATCATTTCTAAACAGAAACATGTGTAATCAGTATCAGTTAAGCGTATATGAATAAGAAACAAACGATCAATCGAAGCGATCATGATGATTATCTAATATTTTTTCTTCGTTATACTCTTACAAATATGCATATCAACAACAACAAAATACATAACATATTAAAAATTATTTTGCCTTCAGTCATCGAAACGAATATAATCAAATACATATAAGAAGATATTCATAAAAGAAATTGTCCAGTAATAGAACTTCTTGATATAGGATACAAACATATTAACATTTCAGATAAATTATATAATCTACTTTTATTTACCCATTATCATATTAAACGTTTAAATTGATCTTTTTTTTTTTGTTTTGGTGAGACGATATCTCATGAATTCAATTGAGTACAGAAGCAAGAAGAAAAAAAGGAAAAGAAAATGTATTTTATTCAAATACTTACTATTCTTTTCTCATCGATATTTAGATATAATATGTTGAACAGTATATATATTTGATGATTTAACAGCATCTCATAATTCATTTTAACGTTTCGTATTTTTATTAGGTCTATTCGTCAATGAGATGAGAGTTATCACACATGTTCAGAACAGTGATATATTGTGGAGTCAAGCAACAAATCAAGTGTCAATCAGAACAAAAGAACAAGAAAAAAAATGTACTCAAGAGACAGAATCTTATATGAAAATCTTATTCCACATTTGGGAATAATGATTGGATGAATATTAATAGTTCAGAATCTTTTTCTTAGTCTTTCTATACCAAATGACTTTTATTAATGTATTATGAATGATCAATACACAATATTTTCTTTTTCTTTGTCATGAACTTTAATGATAGAGGGCATGTATTACACAACAATTGAAATTCAAGTTCAAAAATCTAAAATTTCTATAATTAATAAGATAAATTCTGTATCACTCATATTTACGGAGATACGTAAGACAACAATAAAAGAATAGATCAGATAAGAACAACATCATTCTAGAGATAATATTTCCCTTGACAATTATCAATATTTTCAAATAAAGTTCATCATAATAAGACATCTTTATATGAGTTTCTCAAACTATATCATGTCGTTAGATAATTTAGTTGTATCTATGCAAAACCAAATTTTGTTTTTTTAACATGAATTCTTCACTTTTTTTTGTTTCTAACATTATATGAAGAGAACGAAACAAAAAATTTTATTGTTTTTTTTCTTTTTCTAACAATAATGATTACTTTTCATGTTTTTATATACTGTAAAACTATCGAAACATTGTAAATCAATTTTATTTGAATAAAGTATGGCGTCATCATTATCAAATGTTAAACAATCATGTGTAAAATGTGATAAAGGTGGTGGTATAGCTATATGTTCTGGATGTCAACAACAATTTTGTGTTAAACATTTTGTCGAACATCGACAAGACCTTGCAATACAAATGGATAATATTGGACAACAACATGATCTACTTCGACGTGATTTATTGAAAGAAAGTTCAGAATATCCATTTCTTACTCGTATTGATATATGGGAACAAGAATCAATTACAAAAATTCAAGTGGCTGCCGAAGTAGCACGAGTTGATCTTCGAGAATTAATTGATCGAACAAAAAATGAATTGAAAGTATCAATAGATAAAATGACTAGTGAAATTCAATCAAGTCAAGAATCAGATGATTATACAGAAATTGATCTTAAAAAATGGTTGCATAAATTACAAGAATTTCAAATGAAACTTGAAACACCAGTAAATGTAGATATTCTACTTGATAATCATTCACAAACATCAATTGATTTGATTAGAATTAATCCTCAATTATATTCTTTTCCTCGAATATATTCATCGTTAGAACATAGTTTACCAGTTTCTGACAATTTAAATTTAACTTATACACAAGAAAGATTTGATAAGTTTTATGGACCAGTTATTTTATCAGAAAAAGGTCTTGCTGCTAAAAATATTAGTGATGATTATTCAAGAATATGTGGTATTACTCAATATTCATCTGGTGTACATCGTATTCATTTTCGAATCGGTGAACGTACAAATTCTTGTCCTTTTCTAGGTATTATTTCATCATTAGAAGGATTAAGTCTAAGAAAAATTACATTACCATCAGCAAATGGATGGTCTGATTTAGATTATGTTGTTCTTAATGGTAAAAGTCTAAGTACAAGTATCTCAAATAAAACTATTCAATCAGGTGATGAAGTAACATTAATATTAGATTGTGATAATCGAGAAATTTTACTTGAACATCATCGAACAAATAGACTTGTTCGTCAATCAATTGATATTCAAGAATGTCCATTTCCATGGAAAATACTTGTGGCATTATCACCTCGAAATGGATCTATACGTGTTCTTTGTTAACAAAAAAAACCTATATCCAATTAGTTTCTTGTTATTGATAAGACATAAGAAAAAACATAATTCTATCAAAAGAATAATTTTTTCTAGCTTATATGTAAGCTAGATTTATAATAAATTTTGTCCGATAGATGTATAACATTTATATATTTGCAATAAAAATTTCTCTTAGAATGTTGTGTTACTTAATTGTTAGACCTTACATATAGCGTACATTACTTCTGAATGTCTTAACCTAATATATAGTCATGATCATTGACAAAAGTCTGATATGCAGACGAAAATATGTTCTTAAGGACACGATCTTTTTCAACAAAATGTTAATCTAAAAGTAGTGAGAAAACAACAAACTGATTTAACCAAGAACAAAATTTAGCGATTGGCTATGTTTCAAATAGATAAGAGATTCTATTATAAAAAAGTTGTTCGTTTAACAGCATTAAATAAACATTATTATTACCATTCAATAGAGACAAGTGATTTTCCTTTATAAAACAATATTTTTATTTCAAATAATGTGGCTAATAGTACTGATTCTATACATGTGTTCTAAAATAAACAGTATGCAACGATATATAGATTTTGTATAACAATATTTTGTATGTATATTGACATATTCAAACGTAAATACTACAATGTTTATTATTGCACAGAAAAATTATAGAAGAATTGTTACTTAAACAGTCTCATCGTCTTTTTTTTTCAAACCATTACATGTTTAATAGGAATTAACATGTCCATAGGCAATAATAGTTCGTATAAAAACATCTCTTTTGTTTTCAATTCTTTTTCTTACGAACTTTCAAACACATGGTATGAACAAAATATTTATTCGTTTTTTTGTTGTTTTATAATGTTTTCTTTTAATCGAGACTTCGTTTTTTTTTCTACTTACGGAACAAAAAACGACTAGAGTGGTTGAAGTACTGAAAGAAATAACAAACTCATTGTAATAGGTAAAGATATGTGACTTGACAAAAATTGTGGTGCATATATTTTTCAGATCAAATATAATGGCATCAATAACTATAAAGAAAGCTTGTATTAAATGTAATAAAGGTGGAGGAACTGCAATGTGTTACGGATGTGAACAAGCATTTTGTACAAAACATTTTATTGAACATCGACAGGAACTTTCACAACAAATGGATAATATCGGTCAAGAACACGATATTTTATGTAGAGATTTAACATATGAGCAACCCACACATCCTCTTTTAGAACATATCAATCAATGGGAACAAGAATCTATTATCAAGATTCAAATAGCAGCAAAATTAGCACGTAATGATCTTCAACAATTGTTTGACACAGCTAAAAATAACCTCAAAACGTTAATTAGTAAAATAACAGAAGAACTTCAATCTAGTCGAGAATCAGATGATTATACTGAACAAGATATCAAGAAATGGACTAATCAGCTACAAGAATTTCGTAAAATACTCAATAGTCCAATGACTATTAACATTGACTATGAAGATGACATTCAATCAGCTATTCGTTTGATTAAAGTGACTGATCAACAATCATCAGGTTTTTCGTGTCAAGCATCACAATTATATGAAATTAATAATTGGGTTTGTTGTAACGTGGAAAGATCTTTTCGTGAAAGATTCAATGATATATTCGGAAGAGTTATATTATCGGAAGGAGGCCTTCTAGCAACATGTTTAGGTGATTACTCAGACAGATCTTGTGTCGGTTGTATTGGTCGATATTCATCCGGAACACATTATATTCGTTTTCGATTCGAGCATATCAACACAGATCATTATTCATTTTTTGGTATTGTTAATTCGTCGGAAAAAATAACAAAAGATATATTAAATTCAACTTCATTCTATGGTTGGTGGGATCTTATCTATAATGTTATAAGTGGTAAAAAACATAAATATGATTCAACTAAAATTATTCGAACAGGAGATGAAGTGACATTCATACTAGATTGTGACAATCGACAAATTCAATTAGAACATCATCGAACAAAGAGAATTCTTAATTTAACTATTAATATTCAATTATGTGCATTTCCTTGGAAAATTATCGTTTTATTACTGGGCAAAGATGATTGTGTAAGAATTCTTCATTAAAATGTCAGTGACAATTTTAATTATTTTATTCTGCAATAAAAGCATACGAAACGAGAAGTACTTAAATGTTACGGAGTTTCTTTTATTAAGCGAGGATGAACATGTTGGTCAAGGTTATAAAAAGAACATGAGCATTTCTTTGAAAGATTCTATAGTACAGTTGAACATAAAAGTTTTATCGACGACTAGAGTAACAATTTAAAAGTTATACAATAAAACATATAGTACGATCTCTACCTCACATCCACATCCTCAATTTTATTCTAGTCGTAACATGCTGTATATTGCATAGCATAAATACGAACATAAATTATGAATCAAGTTTACGATAAATTATGGAATCTAAAGGGTTCGCATTTGAGTATTTATAGTCGTGAAAATACTGTCAGTAAACTGTATGGGGCTGTTTACAGTTCGCATACGAAGGCATGGGCGTAGGTGCGGATCTCCGTCTCATCAACGTCTCCACACACACCCACATCCTTCCTATTAGATAACTATCTGATGACGCCTGGCAGGGTATAAACACATGTGATGGATGCACATGCTCTCCCATACACATACACACCTTGTTCATTAGGTTCATAATTATATGGTACAATTAAAATAGGTATTTGTTTGACGCTTCCCAAGTACTCATTTCGGATTCTCCAATACTAGTAAGTATTGATGTTTTCAAGTTAATCACCTACGTACAGATATTCAACGAAAAGTAAAAACTGTTTACGTTTTGTAGTTTCAATTATTGTGTACACTTTTAATTCGAGTTTGTACAGCCAATTCGAACAAATGAAGAAAGAAACAAATTTGTAAGTTTTTTCTGATTCCTTTGTCATTATAGCTAATCGATAGCGTCTGTTCGACATTATCCTCTATTATCAAATTAATCTTGTCTAACTATCGTAATCAGAGATTCTTATTCGTTTGGGCCATCCTCTAGAAAACATGAGTAGTGATTCACTTCTACGATGCCTCTATTTATTGCTAAAACGTTGAAAATTATAGCACAAAGCGTGCAAATCCATTCTCTTGTGTTGTATCTCATCATAGGGAGAAATGAAAATATACTAAGAATATACAGTAAGCGCCATAAGTGGACCCGCTCTCTTTTTGATATTGAACAATGACCTTTGTTTTATCCTTTTGCTTTGTCTGAAAGGACTATTCATAGTTATCATCGCATATAAATAGGAGCATTTATATACCTTCTGTTATCAATTTATAACTTAATAAAAGAATAGGCGGTGTCGGCTTAGTATTAGCATTGACATTAATTAATACTAATTCTACAAACGCCACGCCTAGGGGCAGCAAGATGGAGCAAAAGTGTTGAAACAAAAAAGATGCGCAAGGCGTATCTGCATAGAATGACTGCATTAAAATTTTCATTTGAATAGATAATAATGGAACATACTTTGAAAGAAATGCATTATATCATTTTTTTTCGGGTGTTAAAATTCATATTTCTCAATTATTATATGCATAAAGGTATATTATAACAAAATGATCACAACTATCATATGCAGGTACGCCTTGCGCATCTTTTTTGTTTCAACACTTGCTCCATCTTGCTGCCCCTAAGCGTGGCGTTTGTAGAATTAGTATTAATTAATGCCAATGCTAATACTAAGCCGACACTCCCTATTCTTTTATTAAGTTATAAATTGATAACAGAAGGTATATAAATGCTCCTATTTATATGCGATGATAACTATAAATAGTCCTTTCAGACAAAGCAAAAAGATAAAACAAAGGTCATTGTTCAATATCAAGAAGAGCGCGGGTCCACTTATAGCGCTTACCGTATATGTTCAAATCATTTGTTGATAATTCGAATGGTTAAGCTTTTTTTGTTCTTAGAGACTACCGTACTGAACAAGTCTCAGACGGCTTGTTATTTTCATACCAAATATTTCTTGTTTCAATACCATAAATGTCATATCTGATTATAATAAACAGATGCATTCTATCGTTTTTTTTCATCAATTATTTTTCTAAAGCATGTATTATTTCTAGTAATATGTTATTGCGGGTACATAATAAAATTACTCTTGATGGGCAACATGATTCGTTTTGTTCGTTTGTTCATTTATTCTGGTTGTTTTTCTGGTGGCTATTTAAAGAACAACTTGTTGTACGAAATTCTGATAATGAAGCCAAGCATATACGTGGATATAAATATGTAATATAATCTCGAAGCATAAATGTCCAATGTAAAAGTATTGCCACTTCATCCTGTGGTAAACCATTTTGAACAGCAAAGATTAATGTTGCCCATGGACTATTGCAAATCAAATAAAGCATAGAAGTAGATAATAATTGAATAGTCATTTTTCGCCATAGACAGTGAATTGGACGAGAAACATTGAAGATGATAATGGTGAAATTTGAAGTAATTTGATGAACTAAAAGTTTCCACACTCGGAAAATAACGTTATTCAATGCACAAGAATTGAAAAAAAACTTCATATGTAGCATTATACAATGAATCTTCATAGAATGCACCAAAAATAATTACAATATAGTGTGAAAAAACAATAGATGAATATCCATAAATAATGGTAGGTAATGAACGAACGAACGTTTGATATTTGTTGAAATCCATCGATTATTAAAAATAAGTATATGCTTTTCAATAGTTGCCAAGACAATGAGTAATATTTGAGTAGCATATCCATGTGTAAGAACAACAATCAAAAAATCAGATTAAAATTGATTTTTCCATATAAATCGCAAAAGAATCGATTTAATACAGTACATTTTGATTAAATTCCATAAAATAATAGTTAAAATACAGGGTGGCCCAAAAGTCACGCACCAAACAAAAAATTGAATATCTCCATTAAGGCTTGAGCAAACGAGCTGATTTTTTTATCAGTGATAGAGGTATGTACAAGCTTTATATCCATAAAGACATGTCTAATGAGACCCTTTGCTAAGTATCACTATTGATCTCAATATAAAAATTTTTACTTCTACACAGGTAGGAAAAGAACAATATTCAGGATAGTGCAAGAGTCACTTTATCGGAAAGAAAATTAAATATTTCCATTACGGCTCGAGCAAACGAGCTGATTTTTTTACCAAGTATGGAGGCATGTTTACACTCCAAATCCATACGGACAAGGCTAGTGGAAACCTTTGTTAAGTATATTGTTTTCTTTTCCTATCTGTGAGAAAGTATCATTTTCTTGTTGAGGTCGATAGTGATACTTAGCAAAGGGTCTCCTTAGACATGTCTTTATGGATAAAGGATGTTCCGGAAGTTCTGAAACGATTTTAAAATATATCGTTCTCGCATTCAACAAATGCAAACTTTTTGAAACTTTGACATATTATTGCACATATGTAGAGGCACATAACTACAAAGTTTGAGATCTATCGGTTCTACTGTAGAGGAGAACCTGTAGCAACACTATGATGCAGAGTTGGAACCGGACAGGTTTTTTCTGTCCGGTCCGGTCCTGTCCGGCCGGTTAAAAAATCTGTCCGGTCCGGTCCGGTCAGCAACCGGCCGGACGAATTTTACAGCCAAACTGGCAAAAATCCGGCGAAAATAACCGACCATAAAAGTATCTGTTAACATAAAATGTTGGCGAAGGGGAATTGAATATTCACATGCAGAAATCCCAACTAGGGGTGATCAATTTACGTTTACGAAAAATTTATAAATCCAAAAATAAATTTTAAGAAATTTGAATTAAAAATAAATTTTAAAAAGTTTTATTTATTTCGAGTTTAAAGTGGATTTACATAAATTTAAATTTTATAAAATTATTTAAATTTATTTAAATCCGGTTTAAATCAATATAAATTCAATATAAATCAAATAAAATTCAATTTAAGTTCATTTAATTGGATTTAAATCCATTTACATTAATTCATATAGGATTTAAATCCAATTAAATGAATTTAAATTGAATTTTATTTGGTTTAGATTGAATTTATACTGATTTAAACTGGATTGGAATAAATTTCAATAATTTTAAAAAATTTAAATTTATGTAAATCCAATTTAAAATTATAATAAATTAACAGCAAATCGCCACCCTTAATCCGGACTGGAAACTAAAACTTGGGACTGAAACTCTCCCTTCATATTTTATAGCAAGGTGCGTCGACTTTTCGAGCCCGACATCGACATAAATTAGCTATTCAGATCAAATCTGTTTTTCATCTTAATTTCAAAAAAGAAAAAAAAAGCAAGTTTATACCACATCTAACATAAAAATGAAATTTTTATTTTTCTTGATTCAGGCAGCTGCCTAAGTAGAACAAGAGAATAAATTATTTGATCAAGGTTAAATTAAGCGATACACGAGAAAGAAATCGATAGAGATATAAAGAGAACAATCAATCGTCTATAGTCAAGTCGAAGACAAGATATCTATTGAGTCTTTCGTAAACACATTCTTCTGACTTGAAAATATCATAAAAAAACCATTTTCAGTAGAGAAAATTCTTGGATGCAAACAACAATTTTGTAATGATGAACTAGCAAAAATCCGATTCTGTCCGGCCCGGTTTAACTTCTTGTCCGGTCCGGTCCGACCGGAGCCGGATTGCCGGACCGGTTCCAACTCTGCTATGATGTACTATTTTTAACATTTTCCTGTATTCCGGGTCTACCAAAATATCTATATTTCGGCTTACGTAGATGATAAAATCTTGAATTTTTTTTTAAAAGATGCGCCGTAAAAAGCTCTACAAAAATTGTAATAACAAATCCCTATTGACTTGTGTTAATGGTTTCTGCCATACTCAAAATGAAAAACCTACATGATGGTACTACTTCTCACCATATTGTGCGTAATAAAAAATGTTTGGAGGAACTTTTTGTTTTGCATGTATCTCAGCTTGAAATAATGATAAAATCTTGATTTCTTTTTCAAAAGATGCACCGTCGAAAGCGCTACAAAAGCTATATAAACAAATTCCTATCGGAAAGCAGAAAGATCTTCCGAACCTTTTTTTATTACGCATAATATGGTGAGAAGTAGTACTACCATGCAGGTTTTTCATTTTGAGTATGGCAGAAACCATTAACACAAAGTCAATAGGGATTTGTTATTGCACTTTTTGTAGAGCTTTTCACGGCGCATCTTTTAAAGAAAAATTTAAGGTTCTATCATTTACCTAAGCCAAGATATAGACGAAATAAAAAAATGTTGCACACTTCGAAGATGACCAGGAAAATTTAAAAAATAGTACATGTCAGTGTTGTTACAATTTCTCATCCATAGTACAACCTATAGATCTCAAACATTGTAGTTATGTAGTACTATATATGTACAACAATCTACCAAAGTTTCAACAAATGTGCTTTTGCAGAATGCGAGAACGATGAATTTTAAAATCGTTTCAGAACTTCCGGAACACCCCTTTTAATATTCATTGATGATACTTTTTATCTAATTTTATTTTAGATGCAGTACAAGCTCGATTTCGCATCAGTGAATCATACTAGAATGAATTTTTTTAAATGTTGTCTTCATAGAACATTAACTCAATTGTTTTGCGACGTGCGACGCAAATACAAGCGAAAACAACAACAAGAAAATGATTCATCATCAGAAAATGAATATTAATAGTCGTAGTTTTTATAGCAACTTGTTTTATACATGTATATATGTATCATAAACTATTCTAATTACTCATATATGTATTAATAAAACAGTTTTGAAATGAAGATAAACCAGTTCGTTGAAAGAGCTAAGTATAGCGCACCGAAGAGTGCAAAAATACCAATTACTAAAAGTCAATGCAATTCAAAGAAGTATGTACTTCATTTTAACTATGCTTTATTTTGTATTAGATGATATCATCGACCAAACCGAAAAAAAACTAAGTATTTAATTTAAATTGTTTACTTATTTTTATTTTAGATAATATCGACGATTAGACCAAAGAAAGTGAGTATTCATTTATTTTAGATTGTCTTTGTTTTTATTTCAGACTGATGTCAACGCTCAACGTTAAACAAAGAATCAGCATTTATTCAATTTAAATTGCTTTCTTTTATTTAAGAAAATATCAACGCTTTATTCAAATAAAGTGAGTGCTTATTTAATTTTAATTGTGTTTTTTTATTTTAGATAATATCAACTATTAGACCCAATAAAGTAAGCATTTATTTAAGTTCAGTTATTTTTTTTATTTTAGATGATATGAACGATTAGACCAAATAAAGTAAATATTCATTTGATTTAAATTGTCTATTTATTTTTATTTTAGATAATATTGACGATTAGACGAAACAAGGGAATTGTTTATTTATTTTTAGTTGTTTTTTTACATGATACTGATGCTTTATCCAAATGAAGTGAATATTTATTTATTATAAATTATTTATTTATTTTCATTTTATATAGTATTGACGATGAGACCAAACGAAGTAGTTATTTATTTATTATAAATTGTTTTCTTTATTTTACATGATATTAATACTGTATCAAAATAAAATGAGTATTTATTTTATTTAAATTATCTCTTTACTTGTATTTTAGATAATGTCGACGACTATACGAAACAAAGTAAATATTTAGTTGATAAAGAATTTCATTTGATGCATTTATGTGTGCATATGTGCATCAAATGAAATAAATAATTAAATTTAACTTTAATTACTTATTTTATTTGATGTTTTCAATGAATTTAAGATAAAACAACTCTTAAAATTGAAAGCCATATAAAACAAAACAGGAGAAAATGAGTTGTATACCTTTGTATACAATTCTGGAAAATCATACATGGATCTTATAAGATCGTATAAGATCTAACACTAGGATCATATAGAATCGTACAGTATGATTGTGTCAGAAAAGTTGGCTCTTTGAGGTGGGCATATAGAATCGTACAAGATCATATATGATTTTCATATGATCTTGTATGATCATGTAGGATCAGACGTGCGTGCTTATATGATCTTGTAAGAATTGTATGAGATCATACAATAAGATTGCTTCACCTGGGGAGACCTAAATATAATTTTACAAGAGTTTATATTAATAACGTGAAGGATACCTCGAAAATTGTTTGTAAATTATCGATTATTAGTGAATAAGTAAATAAACATATTTTTCCATCGACCTTGACACATTTGTGTTCCTATGGAGAATAAACTGTGACGACATTTGTTTATTGAAATTATTGCATACTTTTGTTTTCCACTATACAATCTGTCTTTTGTTATTATTATAGTTAATTGTCATGATCAACTTCAAACATCTTTTTCTGTTTCTTTTTTAAATTGCATGACAAGAACAGAATAATTTACTTCAATTTCTTTTAGCGTTCGTCATCATTTTATTTCTTTGTTTACTTTCAATGAGTGAAGGTTATACAATTTTTTTTCTCTAGTTGTAGTGTAAATTAAACATCAACTTATTTGCTTCGAATATAACAATGAAACAAAAGTGCAGTAAATGTAAAAATTTTGATCAAATATTTACATGCGATGGATGTCAACAATCATTTTGTAATGAACATATTCATGAACATCGTGAAGAATTATCACATAAAATGAATGATATTAATAAAGATTATTGTCAGTTCGAAGAAGGTTTAAATAACAATGAAATTATTCAAAGTTATCTTTCTCGTATTGATCTGTGGGAACGTGAATCATTAAAAAAAATTCAAGAAACCGCTGAAATAGCTCGTAATGATTTATTAAAAATTTTTGATCGAATGAAAAATCAATTAAAATCAAAATGTAATAAAATATACTATGATATACAAACAAATCAAGAATCAAAAAACTATTCAGAAATTAATTTAAATCAATGGATGGAACAATTAGAAAAACTTCGTCATATATATAAAACTTCATTTACAGTTGATATTATTGATGATAAACAATCATCTTTTCGGTTAATTAAAATTATCGATAAAAAACAATCATTTTCTATTGAAGAATTAAATTCTAATACTAATGAAAAATTCAATAAAACTGTTGGTAAGATTACTTTATCACAAGATCATCTTACAGCAACATGTTCAGAGAGAAATTGGAACGGTTCGAATGTTAGTGGTAATAATCTCTATTCGTCTGGTATTCATTCTATTCGTTTTCGAATTACGAAAAACGGAAAAAATAATCCGTTTTTCGGTATTACATCAGTTGCAAAAGAATTAAATCCATGGAATCGTAAAACCCCATTTGCTTATGGTTGGTGGAAATTTCCATTTGATGAAAAAGAACAAGAAAATATTGAAGACCCAGATATTAAAACAGATGATGAAGTAACATTAACATTAGATTGTCTTAATAGTCAAATTCAGTTTGAACATCATCGAACAAAACAAATTGTTTATGAATCTATAGAACATGAACAATGTCCTTTTCCTTGGAAAATTGCTATTGTTTTATATTCTCCAGGTGATGCTATTAGTATTTTATCATAAAAAATAAAATATTAATCAAAATGAAGTATAGTAGAAGAAACTCTATGTTATTTTATTGCTTCATTTACATTTAAAAAGGCAAACAAGAATCAAAGTTTTTTTTTGCTTATACAGTTTCATCATTAAAGTGGATTTTATGGAGTTGAGTCGATTAAATGTTCAATAGTATCAAGTACTTGTTCTGTAATTTTTTTTGCAATATCATCGCATAAATTAAAAATCATTATTAAATGATTCATTGGTATAGTTGTATCAGCAAAATTTAAATTCATTGATTTCAACATTGAATCATTATCAAAAGTATTTTCAGTCGTCGATAAGCAATCGTTAATAACCATGTTGAGGTAAAGAAAAAAAAAAGAGGAAATATAAATGACGACTATAAATAATAAAAACAAGTTTCTTTGTTTGTGTATATGACTGAAATATATTGATCGTTAGGGTGTTTTTTTTTCATGCACTCGAATGAATTTTCCGACAAATAATTGACTAATAAAACATATGGTAATTAAAAGGAAAAGTACTCGAATAGGCAAGAGAAAAGATTATTTGTTTTAGCATTGATAAATTTTCTGATTGAATGAATAACCATTGAAGAGATTCCAGATGAATGTAATTTATTACTAGAAAATGATTGCAACAAATCAATATAAAAGAATATGAATAAAGAATTAATACTCATCAAAGAATCATTAAGTATATTTAGCTCTCAACAGTCGTTAATAGACAATGAATTAATTGATAAATATAACCTTACTAATATTTATTATATTATTGTCATTTTTATCTTCATATATATATATTATTGACAAATAATAGTCAGTGTTTTATAGAACATGGCATCCCTCCATATATCGGGTTCGTCCTATTGGAGTTTGTGATTATTGTATCAACATAGTGAGTGATCAGTAAGTTTTTAGACAAGATGTTTGCTCACTTTTGACCTGCTAGAAAGTATTTTCGATGGGTTAGGGCCAGAATTTAATGTTCTTTTCGAACATGGGCTTTGGAATTTCGCTCTAAACTAGTGAAATAATCTTTGGGAATTGCAAAAAAATAAGTTTGGACGGACATTTTTTTGTATTTTCGCTGCTTCAATTAGGGTTTCATAAGTGCTCATTTTTGAAAAATTGACAAACGTTTTAACTTTAAAGAAGCTCCTGAAAACAAAAGTTTGGTAGTTCACAATTAAATATTATCTTTCAGACCTTTCAAAAAGTCTTCACCACTTTTGAACAAAAATAGACATAATGTTTCTAAGCTCAAATTTAAAAAATGGACAACAATTTCGGTCACCCTCTATGTAGAAATAATTTCAAACAGGTCAAAATGAGCAAATATGCTTACTAGAAACTCTAATCCGAAAATTGTGAACCCGACGATCTCAAACCCATACATTTAGTTCAAACTAATTTTTTTAGTTTAACGCATAGCTTTTGACTTGTCGAAAATACTTTCTTGCGAATCAAAAATAAATAAACATCTTGGCTAAAATGTTTCCTACCACCCGTTTCCATGTATATGTGCTTTCCAAAATAATTTGTTCGTCCTTCCGGAGTTTTAAATTGCTCTCTCTAAAAAGAAAATTCCGATAAAATACACACAATACGAGCAGCTTAATCAGTTTTTTTTGTTTATACTCAACATTCATTGAACAACCTTGTCATACATAATTAACGATAAGATTAGTTTGAATATGAACTAACAGAATTAGACTTGTCGATTTCTTAGTTATTCTTTTCTTCAATAATAATAATTCATATTTCTTTAATTTTACAGTTAAATGAAATTAAACTTCTAGACAAAAAAAATATATCTATATCTAAGTACAAACAGAGTTAGTGCATGTTCCACTAGTGCATTCAAAGTTGTAACTACATGAAACACCAGTTGCTTTTTTTAAAATACAATTAACAGTAACTATATCAAGATAATATGTATTTGGACATTGACATGTCGTTGTTGGACAATACAGTGGACTCGTACATTGACTACTAACACCTCCACATGATTGACCAGCACCTAATGTTTCAACACAGGCACTACCATCCCAATAAGTACCTGTTGCACAAGTACATGTCGATGATGTACAAACAAGTCCAACAAGATCATTACAAGTCGAACTTGTTGTACATGCTGTTGATACAGTTGACTTCGTCGTACATGTAGATCCTGTAGCATTATAAAAAGCATTTGAATTACATTGACAATATCCACTTGTGGTTGATGAACAAACAAGACTTTGTGTTGATGAACATTCACTTGTAACAAATACATTGGCAACACATGTTTGTCCAAATGTTGAATATGTTATACAACTATTTAAAGTTGCATTATAATATGTTGTAGCTGTACATTGACAAATACTCGATGCACTACATTGTCCATTAGTTGGACATTGAATAGATGAAGTACAAGAGTCATATAAATATTTAATATGTATACATGCTGTACTATTCCAATAATAATTTGCTGGACAAACACAAACTGATGTTGTTACATTACATGAAAGACCTACGGTTGTATCACAATAAGGTCCAGTTACAGTATTACAAGCAGCATTGTATGTAGCACGTGTTGCACATGTAATTCCTGTATAATATTTTGTTGCTATACATTGACAAATACTTGATATACAATAAAGTCCAGTTACACATTGTTCATGTTCAGTACAAGCTGTACCATATGATTTTAATGCTACACATTGTCCTGTTGTTGTATCATAATAATAAGATCCACTAATACATTGACATATAAGTGAACCAGCAATACTAACACAATTTGCATTTGTTATACAAGATGATTCAGCAACAATACATGTTTTTCCAGGAAAAAGTCGTGCTTCACAACGACCTGAAGTTGTTGAATAATAATATGAAGATGAACATGTACAATTTCCATATGTAGAACATACTAATAATCTAACATCATCACAATAAGGACCAAATGCTGAACATGGTGTATTATATAAAACTTTATCAAGACATGTTTGATTTAATGAATAATAATATCGACTATTAGTTCCGCATAAACAATAAGATGCACCATTTACGCTTGTACATATTAAATTATTTATACAATCAGCTGTTACCGAACATGATTGATTATAAGATATTGGTGTTATACATGCTCCAGATATAATTGAATATCTTGTACCACTTATACATTGACATCGAAGAGTGCCACCGACGGTTGTACAATTAGCATTTGTCATACATTGATAAGAAGCTGTACATATACTACCAATATGTTTTGCACGATCACATGTATCAGTGTATACTTCATAATACCAATTTGTTGGACATCGACAAACTCCACCAATACATACAGCTGTAGCTATACAATTATCATCTGCATAACCTACATGTTAGAAAATAAAAATACGAATAATAAAACTTATAAATGATGAATTTAAATTTTCCATACAAGTATCTTCGTTAGGTTCACCCAGTTTTTCACATTGTGATGTTAATGTACTATAGTATCGAGTTGAATTACATGTACATACACTTGATATACATTCAAATGTAAATGTACATTCAACATCATATGTACAAGATTGTTTATATGTTTTTTCAACTGCACATTGTCCTGTTGTGGGATCAGGATAATAATTTGTTATACATCGACATATTCCATTTGTACATAGAGCATTTGTAAAACATTGATTATCAGCTGTACATGCATGACCAATACCTACTTCTGTAACACATAAACCAAGTGTACTATCATAAAAATATCCTGAATTACATAAACAATACCCATCAGTACAAACAGCATTGTTCATACACACTGATTGTGATGAACAACTTTCATAAATTGATTTCCTTCGTGTTCCTAAACCAATGCCAACACCAAGAACGGTTGCAAGTAATGCAAGAAGAAGTAATAACCAAAGCCAAAAACACCAACGAGGAAAACGAACATATGGACAACGAAAACGAGATCTTGTTGTTGTACGAGTAACTCGTTGAGTTATTGGTTGTGTTTCATCAATAAAATCATCATCAATTGTACGAATAGATCGACGATATAAAGCTGTATTAGCTTCATCATTCGTCGGAACTTCTTCTGCTAGGAAACCTCGCATTGTATTTGTGAAAATGAATGATGATGAATGAATGAATGAATGGAAAAAAAAAACAAAATCTTTTATGATTGCTCTCAGCAGGAATAAGTAAAATATAATATGATTTCACATGACATTGTCCTCTCCAAATAAAATTAACTAAGTTTTTGAAAACATATTTTCTTTTTGTGCTTGAAAGAATAATATATTTTATTTTAAAATGATTCCATCAATACTTCATACAGAAAATTTCAAGTTTGATAAATTATGTTTTACTATATTATCTTATTCAATATGTTATTTTTGGTTCAAATCATTTAAAAAGAAACAAATCAATGAAAAAATTTTTTTTTTGTTTATCAAAGAGAACAAAAATTATTTCCAAAGAGTTAAATATGAGTCCAATGTACTTGATGCGTGTTGTGAATGTTTTCGTACAAATGGTAATGAACGTGAATTGAACACTAAAAAATTAATAAAATTAATTAATCAATGTAACTACATACAGAGTAACACATAAATAACTAGATGATAAAAACATTTTATATCTCCAATATAATTTAATCTATTAGGGTGAAATTTTAGGGTGTATATATTACATTTGACATGTACGTGAGTAAGATCAGTTCGCGTTTGTTAGCTTGAGTCCAAGATGAATTATGATCGATGGCAATACATCTCATTATGAGCCATAATTCAAGAAAGGAAGAAGCTTATGACTTGGCAAATCTATCATTATGTTGTCTTTTCAAGTGACTTGAAAAGCATACAAGTAAAACGGAATAAATTTGATTTCTCATGGGTTTCTCATCTATTCGAGATATGAAGCTTTCAAAAACAAATATACCCTTTTCTATGAATAGTGTATATAGAATGCATTTTTTAAAAGATTTATAACACTAAGAGACTTTGATCAAAACTTATGAATCTTTTATCGAAGTTAATGTAATTGAGTTTTCAATATACACAAAATTTGAAATCAAAATTCTAAAATACGAGTTTTCCAAAAATCAGAGAATCTAAGAGAAAAATTCGATAGCTTAGTCATATATCAATAAAAATCAATATCATTTTAGAATTCCTATAGTATCTCTAAGCAAAAACTCACTGAAATCAGAAGGACGAGGGGACGTCTGAAGAGGTTCTCTTGTCAGGTGGAGCTAAAAGAAAATCAATGAAACTTTCACTGATAGTATATCTAAATGATTTCTATTGTATAATAAAGGTTTTAAAGAATTTTCTTTTGTCATTGACAAGAAATAGATATTACAATGCGACTAATACTAATACAAAGCACTATCCATTGGCAGTGTTTTGATAAATAAAAATTTTAAAGAATCTTGTATCACCGAAAGAAAAAAGAAACAGGTTTAAGATATAAAGTGATTTTATCATCTAGCTTTTTATGCACAAACCTGCATCTTATACTTACTGTATCCCAAACAACCTAGACTATCACCATCATTTGTTCCATCACATAAATCTCGAAGTGTTGTCTGCATTTTTGATTTAGTTGTATCATTACCATTAGAACCTCCATTTGAAGAAGCATTATTATTATTATTATTATTATTATTCACATAAACTGAGTCATCCAGTGATATACGATAATCGCGTACACGTCGTAAATAACCTTTTAACACACAATATTGTACTAATTTTCTGTATAGAAATAGAATAATAGTAAAATTAACAAATATTAAAAAAAAGAACTAATTTCTATTTTTTTTACTTTTCATCAATATTATTTGCTTTCATCTTATTAACAACATCTTTAACAAGTGAACCATGATCAAATGCACATATCATACGAAAACATTCATAAAATGAAACACAATCTTTCGCACCTATGATCAATAAAAATATACGTGTATAATCATGATAATTAAAAATATAAAATGATGCATACCACTTCGAACAACAAAGAATACAAGTTCTTTTTGTAATGCTAAATCTGTATAAAGTTCATGAATTTTTGGTGTTACTATATAACGATTTTTATAAGAAAATATTGGAACAAGTTTTATAACATTATGATAACTAAAAATAAGAATTTATGTATGTAGATGCTTTTTTTTTTGTTGTTGTTGAAAATTCTTACATTAGATTTTGCATTGCTGCTTTAACTAAATCAAGTTCTGTATCTGTATCTTGTGAAATTTTATTCACATGTCGTAAACCATCAATACTAGCAATAACCTTTTAATAAATAAAAATATATTTTTTTTTTTTATTTTTTTTCAAAGTCCGCGGTGCATAAGAACGCATTTCCGACCCATTTGATTTTCAAGGTCCAATTTAATTGAGTCATATATAAAATGAAAGTCTATGAATTTTCGGTCGTTGTGATAAGAGTTTATCTTCATAAAATACTAACTAGATTGTTAGTTATTGAAACTAGCAAGCGATGGAAGCATTCGTTGGATAGAATTGCAAAACTGATGCAGAATAGCTTAAAGTTATTCTGCTAGCAGTTAGCTCAAGATAGAATCATTTATTGAAAATAATATGTTAAAGGTGATTATAAGATTTTGTTCCACAAAAGTATGTCATGTAGATTAGAAATCACCGTGACATTCATATTCGCCTTCATTAGATCATTTACAAATCTTCTATTGCTTACATTTTTTCGTCTAAAATAGCCGTGTGTATTTCATTTGTCGTTGAATTATTGTGTTAATGAAAGTTCTTCCATATTTAGCTCACTGTGTAGTCAAGAGAACCTTTCAAGCGGTATAGAACGAGCTTATGTGTACGATCTAAAAATGTAAGCCACATTAAAAACAAAATCTTTACATCAATATTCTTCAGATCCCATTTTTTAGCATTTTGAAGTAATATTCTATGGTTTTCAAGTGGAATAATATCTAGCTCGTTGGAAATAAGTACCATATTTTGTATCAAAACACAAAAGTGAATCGACATATATTTGTTTCACACGTTTTCTTCAACTTTCACTTTTGAACAGATTTTCATCCCCTAAATACCCTTAGAGATAATGTGAAAAACTGAATTTAATCAAGACGATTCTTTTATAGTGTGATCATCTGTCTTTTTGTTTTCGAATAGCATTTGAGTTTAGAGAACTTGATCGTACAATGAAGTAGCAGGAAAATTTTGAGAAAAAATACATAAATTGACTCACACTTGTTTGCTAATTTCAAATATAATATTTATTTGACATGAAATAGGTATTATTCTACTCGAAAACCGTAAAATACCAGTAACGTAATTCATTTTGTAGACTTTGAAATGTTCTATTGACTATGAAATGAACTAAGATTGAAAACAACTTCATTAATACAATAATTAAACGATAAATGGAATGCATATGGATATTTCAGACTGAAAAATGTGAGCAATGGCAGATTTGCATTTTGTTTAGTAGTTTGAAAACATTATGTAACATTAATAGTTTCATTATGAAATATCGCATAAACAAATGGTCAACAGAATAAGTTTAAACTATTCTTCACTTTCAGTTGTTTTCTATCAAACAAATGCTCACATGATTGGCTAGAGTCAAGATTTTATATATGACTCAATTAGATCAAACTTCTAAAAATCTGAAGGAGTCAAAATGAGTTCTTATTCGACTCTCATCCTTTCTCTGACTCACTCTTTGTGTCATTTGATCCATTTGTTCAATATCATTTAAATCAATATTATTACAAAACATGGGTACATCTGATGAAGCAACTAGTGGTGGTTCAGCTCGTTGTTCAAGTAATTTTAGATTAACAAAAACTGATGAATCTATTAAAAAAAAATCAAACAAAAGAAATGTCAGTGATCTATCACATAAGAATATCATTAACATAAAGAACATGCGATATATGGATTTCAATGAATCAAATAGAAAACCAGCAGACTAGAATTCCTTCTCCTGAGGATATATTCCTTTCTTTTATATGAAACGAGACAGTGTAAAAGAATGAGAATAGCCATAGTTCTATGATGTGGTTTTTTTTTTAAATCACAGTGAGATAATATAAGCTTGCTTTCTTTTTTCTTCTCGGTTGTGGAAAATATTGAAAAGAAAAAAGTAGTCATTAGTAGGTACATAGTCTCTGATTTCTTTTTAAAAAATCTATCTTACACATTTTCACAGAACATTGTTGTCCATTTTCATTGATTTGTTTAACAATTGCATCCAAGGCTGGTTTTAAATGCTCTTGTTTAAGTCCTTCAGTTGTTAAAAAACAAGAATCTATCTGAAAAATAAAATTTCGTTTGCAAAAAAAAAAGAACAGAAACAATACTAAAGAATATGCAAATTACCTCTAATGTACGTAAATATTTAGCCAATTTTCGAACAGCAACTTCATATTTAAGTGCATCGGCTTGTGATGGTATTATAAAACAAGCATTAAAACGAAATTCATTACGATTATTTTTATATTTTTCTTGATCAGATATAATCACTGGACATCCAATTAATTTTTGATCATCAATTGTTCTATATATACAACCATATCAATTAAAAACAGAAACACAATATAATTAAAATTAACATACAAAACAATAAGTTTATCTTTTAAACTCGGTTCTGGACAAATAAAATTTCGTACGCTATGAAAGTGTCGGTCTTCACTAAAACTTGTGTGTGCTGTCTGAACAAAATTTGTATAATTGAAAAAAATATAACAAATCAATTTAGTGTTTTTCCAACTTACTTCATAATAGATATAAGCTCCTTTATAAATATCAAATTCAGAATATTGAATAGCATAGAGTGCTGGCAACTTATGATTTGTCATCATGATCTGTTTGAAATCTAAAAAAAAAGACAAAAAATAATTAGTCACGTATGTATCTCATCTATAGATTGCATGACTGATTTTATTAAAATAATCATATATTATATTTTCGAAGGAAATTCAAGAATTTTCATTTTCACGACATCCTTATCTATCATATTTGTTGTGTCAACTATTCTTTCAAATAAGCAATTAAGTATATTTAATAGACCTTGTATATCTTTATGAAAAACTCATAAAAACTTTTAGAAAAGTTGACAAGCGTAATTTGCCAAGAGCTATTCATGTAAATAGAAAAAAAATTCATTTTACTAAATGAATTAGTTTTTTTGTTTAATAACAAAAAATCTATATCAATATTTACAAAAAAAACTACATATAGAATTTCTCTGATATAGATAATTAAGATTTTCTCGTCTCGTTATTTAAATAAGTAGGCATTAATATATATATATATATTTTTTTTTTTCGATAAAAAATGAAAGTTAAATGGAAAATATATATTTGATAGATTCTTTTTTCTTTTGAAGACTTTAGTTGTCATTCTCTCAGAAAATATTAGCCGAGAGTACTTCTTTAATAGGCTTATACCATTAATCTAATCAATATTTGAAGATTATTATGAATCAAAAAGACATACTGCCGATGCATAATAATAAAAAGCACCTGCTCAGACTCTCATCATATACATGTATATTTTATCTATAAAAAAGAATAAGATTGACTAGCGTCTTTATTTATCAAAGACGTTCATTAATGAACATATTTTCTTGATGTTTCATTATTATTTTTTTTCATATGAATATAATGAGATATGACTGATAGTGATAAGGGTAAGATTGTCAAAAGCAAATTTACAAGACTGCTATGATCGAATGTCATTTTTTTTTTCTTTTACTAATATTTTATAGAAAAAGAACTAGACGTTTCTTTCCTATTAAAATAGCACCTAATTTATGTGTCTACTAGATTTTTTTTCAGTTTTTTTTCTTGACACAAAGGAAACCGGATAAGATGGGTAGAAGATAATAATTCCTTCCTCTTATTTGTTTACTCTGTTCAAGGCACACATCAATTATTTATACATGCTGTCTTTCTTTTATCTTTATTGTTTTCTACAAAAAAATAATAGTAAAGAAACAAATTCGCATCTACACATTATCGTATACTCATGTTAGATTAAAAAATTTATGTCATATGTCTAATGTAATTATGTAGTAGTTGTAACAATTTTTGTGAATTATCAATGAAAACATTTTGTGGTCTTTGTGTGTGTATGTATGTGTGTGTGTGCGTTTTGATTTGTTGGTTATTATAGATATAATAATTATGTGGAATGTCACACTAATTCAATGTGATAATTGTTTAACATGTTCATCTAATACACGAGAACCTTATCGTACAATAACATTAATATTATTACGTATTTATCCAATATTATTTATATTTATTGGTACGGTTGGTAATTTACTTTCTGTTTATGTTGTACTTCGTTCTAAACTTCGACGTCATTCAACATTTATTTATTTAGCTTTTTTATCTATTGTTGATCTTATTGTTTTATATACATTTTGTGTTAATTTTATATTTCATGCATGGTTTAATATTGATTTACAACAAGTATCATTAATAGCATGTAAAATATTTTCGTTTTCAATTTATTTTTTTCCACAAACAAGTGCATGGATATTAACAGCTGTATCAATTGATCGTGTATTTGCTTTAACTCGTGGTATACGAAAAACTCGTAAAATACGTTTAACTTATTTTATGTTAGGAATCATATTTCTTACACTTTTTCTTCTTAATATACAATTTTTGTTCTATGATAATAATTATAAATTTTCACAAAAAATAAATAATAGTTCAACAAACAATATTGTATATCGAATTGTTGATACCGATATGGATATTAATGTTGTTCAATGTTCATCAGAATATAGTGATAAATATAAAGAATTTTATGAAAACATTTGGGTTTATGTTGATGCTATAGTTAATGTTTATTTACCATTTACCCTAATGTTTCTATGTTCAACACTTATATTTATCAATGTTCTACGAACAATGAGTAATGCAAATAACTCAAATAAACGTTTAGTTGCAAGAAGTTTAAGTATAATGCTTCTATCAATTAACACAATGTTTGTTTTATTAACTGGTCCTATTGTTTTATATTTAATGTTTGAGAAAAGAACATTTTCTTCTGCAACTTATCAATGTAATACTAAAGTTAAAGCTAAAAATAAAATGATTAAATTACTATTTATTATTCTAATGAATGCTAATCATACAGGTAATATACTCGTTTATTGTTTAACTGGTACAGAATTTCGTACACAATTATTTTATGTTCTCGGTAAACATAACCAATATCAACAAACAAATTCTTCAAAACAAGGAACCCTAACTTTAAATAAAGATAGTGTATCTCAAACATCAAGTCGAAAACAATATTATTGTACTTTAACAACAAGAACAAGACTTATAAAAGTAAAAAAAAACACAATTCGAACTTAAGTTTTTAAATTATACTTTATTTATAGATGGACGAAAATATTTTTGATGATGATCAATTAGTACAGAGATGTTTATCACGAGATGATAAAAATAATATTATTTTAAAAACCAAACAACAAATACAATCAAAAACTGCTGCAAATGTTTAATTAATATATATATATAGATATGCGTATACTGGTTTAAACAGGGATATATTCATAGTATTATCTTCCTTTTATGTTTAAAATATGAGCAAGAAAATAACGATCTCAAGCTGAGTAATGAACATGTGTTCAGCCTCGCATATGAGACTTATTATTAGTCTGCTGTTTTCTTTCCATGCATTGCTTTTCTATTACTATTATTCTTGTTCATTTGGTGTAATACCTGCATGTGTCTAGAAATTATTTTTTATGTGAACAATTGAATGAATGTATTGAATACAATAATAAATCATTAACGATATTTTTAATCTCAAAATGAATTTATAAATCTAGAGTAAAAACCTAGCCGGAAAAAATTTTATTAATAAACTTATCTCGATACTAAAACAAAAGCGATAATATATTTTTGTTTTCTAGATCAGTTTAATGTTAGTTTATATATTTTAATGAACTAAGAATATTTCAACTATGATAAATAAGACAAATTAACCAATAGCCTTAATATGTTTTGTGTACTACAAAAAAATTATTCCTCTAGGCTAAAATTAGCAAACACAACAGATAAATCATATTTAACTCTATTACTGAAATTATGCAGCTCATTTTTCTAAGTTGATTCATTCTTCTATTTTTTATGATTTAGGAATAAAAAAAGAAAGTTTCTATACAAAAATATCATTCATTTTGAAACGACTTTATTATAACTGAACACATCATATAAACTCTGTAGTCCATTGAAGAACATAGTTTATTTTGCTTTAAAATTGATGTATCTACAGTCCGACTAGTATCTTATTTTTATTTTCAGTTTGATGTTAATTATTTGCTTGCGATTCTTTTTTTAAAATTTATACATCTTACTCTAGCTATTGAAACATTATTATTACAGCATGTCATTGATAATAATTAACGATACTTCTTTCCCTGTCTGAACATGAAAATCAACATTTTATTAATACTTTGTTTTTATTTGATGTATATACACTTTGAAGTATTCTCTCTAGATCTGCAAAAAACACAAACTGCTTTTGACAACGTTTTGGCCTAGAAAAGAACCATCTTCGTGACCTCTCATTTCTAAAAAAAACTCGACTTTTTACGCTTTTTTCTTTTCAAAATATTCTCTCTTTGTCTTTAATCTGCTTGTAGCTATCTTATTTTTAGCATAAGATTATATTAAGATCGCCTGAGACATTGTTTCACTTAAATTTGAGATAGCTCATCCAGTTTATTCGACATACAATCAATATGACGAGATCGAAAATTTTTAACTTAAGACTTATTTTTAGTAGTATTGGTTGTTTTTTTATATTTGTGGCAATTCTTAACTATTGGTCGAGAATCTTCCGAATGGTTTACTCTTAGTTACTAATTCATTCGATGACAATGTCATTTCTTCTATTAGTAATAAACGAGAGGTATAATCAGCAAGAAGTATATTATTCACGCATGTTTGATTATAGATACCTTGCAGGCATAAAAAGAAGTACTCTCTGGATGTAGAAAACTATCTTATCAAATGTGCAATAGTAGAAAACTTAGAAAAGTCATAAATAGAAAAGAAAGAAGATGAATATTTAGGAGAAAGTCAATATTGAATTGTATTTAGCGTCTTTTTTAGATCATATTTTATACAAAACAAGTGTTGTTTCGCTCCATTTCTTCGACACGCTGAAAGGCATCGACCTGAAACTGTGCTCACATACATTAGTTACTATTTGACGCAGGTTGCTATTTTTAACTTCAACAACTATTACTCTAGTGTTTTTTGGCAGCTTCAACAAAATTTCTCCTTGTAAAAAAGAAATAAACAAGCTTGTTTTAGAATGTGCCTTGTATTTTGACATTTCTATTGAGAGGTCAAACAATAGAAGGAAACAAAAAGAATATATTCATCTCAAATAGTGTCCAGTATGTGTAGAAAAAACTTTTGACTCAATTGAACCTATTATCTTGGGGAAATGAAAATGAATAGAGGGGTCATTTTGACCTATCATGAACCGAATACCTCTTACTAGGCAGCATTTCGAAACATTGAGTCTAGTACAAATTTTTGCTCTATTCTTCAAGATTTATTTGCCCTGAAAGTTTCAAACTTTTTTTTTGATAAGTTGTTCTCCAGAAAACTCCCGAAAGAAGTGGAGTACTCTTGAAATAACGAATCAAGGTATTACAACTAACATTTAATAATTCAACGAGAAACTAAAATTAGTTCGAACAGATGTTGAAACGCCGAAAAATAAAACAATTGAATAACGAACATTTTCAATTGATTCATTGCTTTCAAACAAAAAGTTAATGGATTTTAAGTTATCGACCATGCTGATTTTGAATATGACAACGAGAAATCTTCTTAGGTCATCAGATGCAGATTATAAAGTATATTGAATTGTCGAGAAAAAAGGTAACTTTGTTTCTTTTGAATCGTGCTTTTTTTTGCAGAAAATACATCCATTTTAATTATTATAAAAGATTCACTGTGAAAATCTTTAAGATGATGTCATTTTACTTAAAATTCATTTTTGAAAAACAGACAAGATTATTATCTTATAGACAACTTGGTATGCTTTATAATCTTAGTAGATCCAGAACAACTTTGGAAAAATGTTTGTTAGTATAAAGAACTAGCATATGACGACCTAAGAAGATTTTTTATTATCGGAGTTAGCATGGTCGGTAGTCTACAATCTAGTAGTTTTTGATGAGAAAGCGATTGGTCAGTTGAAAATATTCCTTCGGGGGATTAAAATCAGAATACAAATGTATTCGATCTAAAGATATGTAGAACGTCCTTTGGTTCCGATAGTCGGAACCAGAGGAAAGAGAAATGGTCAAAATCGGAACTACAAGAAAAAAAAGTTGTCCTACTCGGAATTGAACATTATAGTTTAGTATCTTATTATTTTACTCAAACTATCTTATAAGTCATAGCATAATTCACGAGAGACGACCAAAAAAAAGGAACTAATCGTCGACTAAATACATAAGAAAAACGAGTATTGAAGAACTTTATTCAATGTAGTATGATTAAGTTCTGAAATATTTTTCTCCAGATAGGATTCCAAAAAGTTATAATCACAAGAACCAGATTAGATCTGTCGAGGTGATGGCTAGGAACATTTAAAAAGAAGTAGCGGGACAACAAGAAAAATGTTATTAGAACCGCTACAAAAGAAACTACCGCAACTGGAAACACTAAAACAGAAATTACTGGAATGATTAAAAAAAGAAGTTATCGACAATACGATTAAAAAAACTTTATCCTACGCATTTCTACTTCGGTACTACAGCTTTAATTATCATTGAAAGAGAACATAACGAGTAATATGTTTATCTCTACAAAAAAGACAAAGCATTAAATAGTTCTCAAATAATTTCAGAACTTCGTGGGTAAACGTATCAAATACCATTGTTGTATAAAATTAAAAAATCTTTATCGTTTCGAAAAAATTATAAATAAAATTAAATTAAAGATTACGAAAGAATTTCAACCAACACCATAGGAAGGAAATATTTCTTAAAAAAAAAAGAGAGACATTTGTGTAAATCAACTTTTATTGAAACAAATATAGCATTTACGAGACAATACAAGAGATGACTAAAGACACATATAATATATCATTCAATAGATTACTATAATACAATAACAAAAAGAAAAGAAGACAGTTAGATCGCGAAAGACCTGAACATAAACATTCAAAAACAAAAATTTTTAATACAATAAATTCTGGTAGATATACCTGAGGAACGTCAAACACACAAACCGGTTAGTGTTCTTATTGAAGACTTTATTTTAATAATCAAGAATAAAAATGAAGATTAAGTACTTGATTTGTTTTTTGTTTCTTTTACAATATTCACACTTTTGAGATACAAAAAAAGAAGAAAACTGTTTGAGAAACCGGATTTAATTAAACATCAATAATAAGCAAAAAAATAAAACATATATATATATATACATGAGATAATACTTATAATTATTGCACGTTGATACAAACAACATCAGCAACAAAAAAAAAAATTTTGCTTTCAATTATCAATATTTATTGTTGCCAATGATTTTTTTTCTTCATTTAATATGTCTTTCAATACAACTATGAGACGTTCAAGTCCAAATAAATAACCTTTATCAGGACCAATATGATTATTTGATGCTGATGTTTCATCAGTCATTGGAGCATATATTGAATGGGCAAAATCAATCATGCGTACATCAATAAGGTTTGATTGTGGTAAACCATCATAAACAATTAAAAGACTTCCACTATAAAAACGATATTTTGCTAAGGAACTTATTGTTTCATATAATGATTCAAGTCTTTCAATTATTCCAGGTAAAACATCAAGACGTTTTGTTCGACCATTATCAAAAAATTGTACTAATGCTGAACGAAAACCATCAATAGTTAATATTCGACCTCGATATTTATCTGTAAACATATATCGACCACTATCAACTTGATAAACCTATGCAGAGTAAATGTTGACAAGTTTTTTTGATTGTTTGATCAAAAACTAAATAAAACAATTTACCTGCATGCCACATAAACGTACACCTAATGTTGATGACGTTGATGTTTCACATTTTTGAATTTTTGATTGACGTTTTTTATCAGAATCAATATCAGCATATTGTCTTATACCCATTTTTAAATCGAGTATACATGGATAACGAAATCGAGCTGTAACATTTTCTAGTAGAATATATTCTAAACAAACAAAATTTTTATACTAAAAACTATTTTCACTTAAAATAAGATTTAAAGAATGGATGAAAATATTCAAAATCACATGATTAGATTTTTTCATATTTCTCGAGATGAATATCACAAACTTTTATCCGAATATTTTGTTTAATTTTCAGAAATCAAGCCTTCATTATTATTTATTGATTGAATAAAATATTAGATACAATCATCAGAATTTGTTATGCTTTCCTGCCTAATGTTATAAAATAAGTGTGTAACGAAATCAGTTTAGTCGTCTATCAAAAAAGATTTGACGAAGGAATCTCACTAAGTGATCCAGTGCTCTTTAGATGAGATTTGTCGCATTCGATACGCTATATTGAAACCAGACAATATTTAGAAAGACTCATGTCCATAGTTGTTATCCTTTTTTGTTGTTTATCTCCTACAATTGTTATCTAATATGTGAGTATCTGATTGAATTCACACTTTTTTGCGTAGTTATTGTTAAGAGTTAAACAGTAGAAAAAGTGGCAACTATGCTCGTGTAGATGAGTTTTTCTTCATTAGTTATAATTATTTTACAAAGTCTTTCATCAAACTGTCGTGCTTTCCCTAAGATCACTTTCAAAATCGATTCTGAAGCTTCAAGTTTAAACTTAACATCAATGCAATTCTCAATTAGACTTCTTAAAATTTTTAATATTTTCTATATTTAGATACCAATATTGAAGATTTCGTTATGAAACAAATTAAATGTTGTCCTTTATATTTAAATCTCATGATTGAAGATATTAGAAAATCTAACACTTTCCTCCCATTGAGAACTTTATTTGTATAAAGTTTAAACTTAAAACTCAAAAAGCAGGAATGCTCATGGTGGTTGAGAACCTAATGTTACTGACATAGTATTCGAAAAATTTTTTTCGATTTTCAATTCTATGAATACACTGAGCTAGAATTGTTGTTACTAATCCTTGAATAAGAAAACTGTTACGATAGACATCTTTGCTCGATACAGTTGATCCTGAAGGCGAGCAGAATTGTCTAAAATGTCCCTAGTCTAAGAAAAACGACCTTTTGATAAGAATATTTGTAGACAGTCTCTAGTTTCAATAGAACTTATTAAATGAGATAAGGCTTATCTTAAAAACAGTTTATTCATTGAAATATTCCCCTGTGAGAAAATTTTGAATTGAAAACACATGCATTTACTGTAGGGATTTTTTTTCTAATTTGAGAAAACTTACTTTGTGGAACAGTAACATTTTCATCGCCAATTAATTGTCGATGTATTTTTTCAGCTTGCTTTTTACATAATTGTAAACTCCAAGGATTTATTTTTGACATAATTATTTTTCCTTGTTCGTAATTAACAACATCAGTACCTAAACTATTTGAATAATCAATACATCCATCTTCCGAACAACGTAATCTATTAAATAAAATAAAATATTTTTTAATTCTGATTACAAGAAAAAAAAAACAACAAAGATTTTCTAATACTAACTCTACTGATTTTTTTGAATTATTATCCGTTGATTGTTGATCAGTTGTTGCTGAAGTATCATCTTCATTTAATGAATGATCATCATCTGTACAAGCTGTTTGTGGATATGCAACAAGTTTAATAAAACCTAATTTATCTTCACAATATTGTACTGTTATAGTGCCTAAAATAATTATGAATATAATCAATAATCAAAACATGAAAATGTATTTAAATAAATAATTATGTTACCTCGAAATTCTGGCGCAAATTTTTTCAATGATTCAGGCATTGATTGATAAAAATCTAATTCAGATAATTCAAGAACTTTACAAACAGTATTTTTATCATATTGAAACATTGATGAATGACCACCCACCTTAAAAGAAAAAAAAAAATTAAATTATATTAGATATCGAAAGTAAATTAAAAAGAAAAAAGAATATTCAATTAATTTATACTTGATGAAAAAACGGTGATAATTGAATGCATGATTTTTCATTATATTCACAAGCGTTCATTCGTACCATTGAATTAAATAGCAACAATAAAAAATAATTTCGTTGAATATAAATACATAAGCTAAAAAGGATTGATCTAAAATATACATTTATACATAGAATACAAATACCAAGAACATAAAATTGTGTATAAGTGAATGAATACAAAATTTTGTGTTAATAGTATCATTTTATATTTTATTCTTCTCCAAATAAAAAGCGAAATCTCATATGATCAAACTAAAAATAGATTTCCTATTCATAAAAACGATGATTAGTGTTTTATCTAGAAGAAAACATCATTTAATTATAGATGGACAAAGACAAAAATGTGACAAACGAAAATAACGAATGTGATTTTTTATTTTTCTTTTATACTGTCAGTAGGGAACAGATACTAACGTTATTTACTTATTGACTAAATGCACGACACACCTTCTTCTTCATCGTTTTTTTCTCATTCTAGACCTAAAATGTCGAAAATGATTTCGAAAGTATATATTGGAAAAAAAAAGGTCATAGTTATAAAATGAAAAAGAAAACGACACATGATATCATCTTATCAATCGAAGACATAATATAGAAAATGCCCATTTTATTAAAGATTTGAATAATATCACGTCAAAACAAATATGACATCACAGAGAAAATATTGATTTCATCGAATATCTAAAGAAAGTACTTGTTTTTTATTTTTTTTTCTGCGGTATTAGAGTCAGATGACATCACAAGTTTTTCTTCTTTATCATCCTCCAATCAATCTATTTTATATTAATAAATAAAAAAAACAGCAAGAAAGCAAGTTCTAATTTATGTGTCAAATATCAACCAATCAGATTTAACTAACGGAATCATAGAGGTTGACACTAAGCAATAATTATATCTTATGGCACTTCTTTTGAAAATTGATTTTTACTCATTTTAAATAATCATAATAATCATAAAATGCCATTGTATGAAGTATTTTCACATTCAGATCGTTATCATTATCGTGCAAATTTATTTTCATTAGCAACATGTTTTTTAATTCTTTGTACAATTTTAACATTTTTACCGCCATTTTTATTTGCTTATTATGCCAGTGGTTTTTGGATAAAAGAAGGAAGTTATAGTGAACAAGCACGTATTAATTATTCATCTAAATATATCGTTATTATTGATAATAATGATATAACAACAAATCGTTTTTTTACTTCATCTTATGCATCAATAAATACCATTTTTCGTGATGTTATGATTTTTGGTATAAATACATTTTCAACAAGTGATAATAATTATGATGGTGTTACAGATCAATTTTCTATTACATTTCAAGTAATAGTTGGTGGTAATAATACAGCTACTGTTATTAATAATATTAATATTTGGTTAATATTGGAATATGAATTACGAGCTCGACAATACATTAAAATGGAAACAATGGCATTGATTAATATTTTTCCACCAAATGATATTACTTTAGCAAATAATCCAAATGTAACTGTCGTAGGTGATTTAATACTTGAACAACGACAACCAATACAAAGTTCCGGTATTGATACATCATATAATAAATCCATTATTGATATAGATAATTTATTTACAACATCATCAAGTAATCTTAATCCTGTTTTGGATGAATATTTTACAAGAAAATATTATACAACATTTAGACCACAATATATTAAATGGAAATTTGGTGCCAATACGGGAACTAATATATTAACTATTAATGTTATTCTTAATGTTTCAAAACAATCTATAAGATTTATACCAGGTTTTTGGCAAGAATTTAAATGGGGTTGGATACAATATGTATGCGTACTTTTACCATTTATTATTGTTTTTCATCGAATTAAAGAATTTGTTTTTCGTAATCAACTTGTAAAAACATTAGTCGAATTACCTTATCATCGACATAAAGCTTAAATAAAAATTTTGTTTTTTTTTTGTTTTGTTTTGTTTTTGTTTTGTTTGCGTGTGTCTGCTAGATTTAAACGAGAGAATGAATATGAAATAAATTGATTAGGAAGATTACAAAAAACTTATCTTAATCATACAAGGAAAGGTGCTCAAATGTGTGTGTGTGTGTGTCTATTTTCAATCGACTTTCTGTCAATCTGTTGAGCATGATTGTATAAAGCCTTTTTACTCATACACATTTTTTTAAAGGGTGCCGTCGATCTTGACTTCAGAAAAATCACTGCTAGTTGTTATTTCGAAAATTTTCGTTTTTACGTTAGCTTAGTTCTCACTGTTCAAACCTTCAGCACTGAATGCGTCTGAGTTGAGTACACAATCAGCATAAATAGAAGTTCTAACTACGTCAATAGTTTGAATATTAGAATATCATTAATACGATGAATGTAAAGAATTCATCTATTTTTTCTAAATTCATCTAATTTCATTTATTTATTTATCTATATGGAATTTATATTCAAAATACATATTGATCATGTTTCAATAATCCACCTTATTTATTGTATCTTTGCATATAAACATGCGAGAAAACAACTAAAATAGCATGAAGATTATGAAACATGAGATACCTGATAAAACTTTAATTAATGCATTCGTAGAATGGTATTACATATCGCTTGTGTAGGTGCTTACAATGAACTAAGACGCATCCCGTATTAAAGTTTTGAATCCTAAGAACTAAACTTACGTAAACATTAAAATTTCTGCAATAATAGCTTATAATCATTTTTCTAAAGCTAAAATTGATCTGACTCCTCAAAAACAGCCTATGAGGAAAAATGCTTTATGTCATCGTACTTTACACACTGACATAAAGTCAATTAAAAAATGGAGACTCTTACACTTGATGATCCTCTTTCATGAATGAGGAAATTTATTCTATTTGACATGATAAAAGACTAATCCGTCATCAAGTCAAAGTATCGCACAAAGTTGTTTATTTATGCACGATCGGAACAAGCGAGATTACAAGGACTATTCATACGATCTTTGTCGTATGTAAACAAAAAAACGATCGACAGCTATATAGATAGACTAAGCATTGGATTGAGTTTTACTAACTTCGTATAACTCAACAGCTGTGTTGATATGATAGAAGTGAATTTGATCGTATGACTTAAAGTGAAGATTAGTCTTTGATATATATTCTCAGGCAATGTTGAGAATATAAAATATATATTTAGTAGTACTTATTAATTAGTCGATGCAGACAATATAAAAACTTTAGTTTGACAAAAATGAATCCTACTAATTCGTCATTTCAAATATGTGATATTCACGGATCGTTAGTTTATTTTAATAGAAAATTAATCAAACAAATGTTCTGATATCTTCAAATTCGCATTATTTATCGGTTAATAATATACATTGTTAAAAATGAGTTGATCAATGATTATAAATTGTATTTTCTGCCTCTTTATGTGTTATTCAATGAATTTTGTAATATATATAACTTGGTATTTTATAAAATGATTATGTGGATGAAAGTAGGAGATCTCTTTGACTTCGAGATCTATTTCATAAGATTGCTCAACCTTTTAGATCTTTTGTTATAATTTTCTCTTCTATTGAAATATATTATGATGAACAAAAATCAGACAAGTCTTACAGTATTTTTTAAATAAATAAGCTACCATTAGTTTTAAATATTAAGACATACATATTATTCATTTCAGTTGCTATCAGAATAATATGTACAATAATTATCTACATAATCCATAAAATTTAAGACGAATTTACAACAAATTACGCTTACCATCTTTTTTTTTCTTAACAGCAAACTATGACTTATTAATTTCTAATTAAACACGTTCAAAAGGTTTCACAGAATCCATCCTTTTATTTTAAAAAATTATATGCACATTGAATGCACTAATATTCCGTTTTGCGACTTTCATTTTCTGTCATTATTATTTAATGTTTGTTTTATAAGAGAAAATAGCAATAAATATTCAAAGAAGGCAATCAATCAAAATAAATACCCACGCGTTCTACACGATTAGTCTTGAATAGTCCAATATCCTTGTAACTAATACGTAATATGAAAGTAAAAATTATCTTTGACCTTGTTATAAAAGTAAGTCGTCATTGAGCAAAAATGCTTTATAATATTCAATCATAATTTCGAAACAAAATCAAACAGACACTTGCATTATTCTTTTTGCTTATTTTTTAAACTAAGAACAATGAACAAAAAAATCGAGCATAGAAATGTCATTTGAGCTTAACAGTACTTGACTATCTATGCTCAATTTTGTCCTTGGCTCTAATACACATGCAAACAAATATTGGATCGTTCTTGATTTTTTTTCGTATTCTAAATCTCTATCCTCGATAATATTCAACTGGTTTAATTGATTCTTCATCAGCTAATGTTGTATCATTATCAATACTTCGACGACTACTGCTATTCATTGAACTTCCGTCATAATTTCTTACAAATGCTCGTGCAATTGTTGCTGCATTAAATGACATTCGTTCATAATCATTATTAATTTGTTGTTGATTTTGTTCCAAATCATCATTATAATTATGATCATGTGAATGACTTCGAAATAGAGATGGACGTATTCGATTATTTTGTTGTTGTCGAGCAATTGTATCACATACAGAACAACGAGCAGATAATGATGATGTTTCATTTATTCGTTGTTGTTGTTGTTCTTGTCGATAACGATATGAATCATGAAATGATTTAGCTAATAATTCAGCAAGTATACGTGCACGTTTACTTGTTTTACATAATATAACATGACATTCAAGTTCATTTGTATGTGGTGATCGTGCTATCCATGCAAATATACGACGATGTAATGGTTCAGCAACACAATATGATATATCTTCAATAGCATCTGACCAAACATTTTTATATGTTCCACTAGATATTTCTTCATAAATCGACAAACCAAATGGATGTATTGATATTGCACAACGATTATAACGTGAACCTTTTTTTGATCGATTCCAAACAGTACGTACAGGTTCCTTCAAAGAAAAAAAACCAATCGGTATATATTTCAAAGAAAAATAAAACAATTTAAAAAACTTACAATAGCTACACCCATTCCATAAGCATATAATGAACGTACTTTACCTAAATATTTAACTGGTTGAAGACTATCATCATCGTTATTCATTGTATAATTTATTTTTTTCAAAAAAGAATATATAATTGTATGATAAATTCTTTCTTTTCTAATCGACCTTTTATTAGTATATGTCTCATTGATGGCCTTTTTTCTCTTTTCATTGATCCTAAAGTAAAGCTTTCGAGGAAATTAAACAACTGATGATGAGAAGAACAAAAGAAAGAGAGAGAGGGAGAGAGAATAAGAACGGATTCAACTATGTACTAAGTAAATGAACAAATGAAGAAGGCGGGAATAAAGATTTACAAACGCAAGCAAATTTGTTTACATATATATACATGTATATACATGTTAGTGAATAGGCGGAATGGATAAAATTTTTATTTCTTTCTCGATTACTAAATCAAAGCTCTTGATCATAATCATGGTAGATTTAGTTAAAGTTGAGTATCATTGATTATGATATAATTGGACATATAAAATATTCTATTGACTATGAAAGTGATACAAATGACTTCGTCTTAAGTCGCTGACAAAATTTACAAAAGCTTTCTTTCGGCAAGTGTCGGGTACATAACGGTTATAGCTCGCATCACTAACTATCCTGATTTTCCATGAGACAAGTACCTCGACTGTTCGCTCGTCGTTTCAGTCAAGACTAGGAGCATTATTTAGATCGAAATGAGCTTTAAATACTCTGAAAACAGTTCTTGCTCATAACTTTTTGTTACATGAATGCTGTAATTTCAAAGTATTTTTTAAAATAAATACCGTAATAACAGAATTGATTTTCAAATTTTGGCCTAAAACTTTGCGTAGCGACAGGTCTTTAAAAGAGTAGTTTATTATAAAATTACTCTATTATCATAGTTGTATCTTAGGATAGGAATATCAACACGAACTGAAACATTCACGTTGAGGCATGTCTCTACACAAAGTTTCAATGCGGACATTCAAAAAATCAGTTTTTCTGTTATCTCGATGATTATTTAAAAAATACCGTAAAAGTGCAGTATCTTCGTAGCAATAAGCTAAGAGCATAGATTCTTTTCAGGGTATTCATAGCTCATTTAAGTCTACATAATGCACATAGTCTCGACTCAAGAGAGCTTGAACAGTTGAAGGTCTTCTTTCATTAGCTAAGATACATCTGATAGAATTGAAATTGTTTTTTTTCTTACACATGCTAGGTTCTGTCCGAGGTGTCACCTTTATAAAGTCTAGCAAAAACTAGTGATGCATCATATCTTGAAGGAGAAAAAAAATCAGGCACCTTCAAGGTTTTCAAGCATAAGTAAAAGAAAGTTTCTGTACGATCAAATAAATTGTAATTGATAAACAAAAGCAGTTCGCAATGGTTTAGTTCTGTTTTTTTTTTCGACATTTAAAGTTATATATATATATATGAATTCTTGACATATGTGTAGTAGATATAGATACTTCCAACAGTGCGCATGTACAGGAGATAAAACTAAAAATGAAAAAACTAAAAATTGTTGGTCGGAAAAAAGCCTCTGTAAGATATGTATCAAGACTAAGACAATTTACATCAAAGATATATGCATATAATGGAAAAGATAACGAATAATTTGTTTCGTCATAATAAAAATACCTTGGAAAGAATCAAACTCCAAACAAGAAGATTATATACTCATAGAACGGCTCATTCTCATCACATACTCGCAAATCATAAAAACATTTCTGGTAAATCTACTCCATTCGCATTTTTCTGAAAAGATACGGATTATTTCTTTGTTAAAAGGCATGCAACAAAAAACATAGTACAAACCTGCAATAATGATACTTCTAAACAACAATGGATGAAATCAATTTTCATATGAGTATAAACACTCTCTAACAGAAATATATTTAAACTTCTATGTCTGTCCGTATGTACAATTGACAACTTAGAGTATACGTGTGATGAGTGTAAACTTTTTTTTTCTGCTTAATCCTTCACTCTTTTCTAGTCTCTTGTTCTAAACTTAGGAAGAAACAAGGTCAAGTTAGTGAGAAGAGTTTATTTCTCTTTGAATTTTTTACTACTTATATTTGATATTCTCTTTTATATCTCCCTGACACACTCGCAACTTAGGGATCCTTGTGTGGCCACTGTTTAGAAGAATACTTGAATGAAATACCAGAAATTTCTTTAAAACAAATTAATATTGTGTCAAAAACTGTTCAACATCTAGCTTTCAAGTTTCTAGTAATTTCTATCCGATGCTTATTGTATTTTGTAAAAAAGAAAAAAAAAGGTAAATAAAAAAAACATAAAAATAATTTATTAATATTCTTGTTATTTAGTTGTAGCTGAACTTAGTGATTGCTTAAGTTGATCATATAGATTAAATTGTTCATCAGTTAAACTAGTGTCATCAATTAAATTAAGTAAATCAAAACTAGTACGATGACGCTAAAATTAAAAAAAGTAAAAATTTTTATATAAATTATATATATCTAAGAAAAACGTATTTCACTTACTATATCTTTTACTAGTGCTAATGATGGATATTTTTCTACGAGATATAAAGCTATATGAAATTGTCGATTTTTAATAGCATCATGTAGTGATGATGAACCTTTTGAATCTCGATAAAATGCTATATTTTTATGATTAGCAAGAATATTTTCAATTGTTTTCATATTGCCTTGTTTTATTGCACGTTGTAATCTTTGAATTTTTTCCTAAACATTCAAATGGTTTTTTTCTGTTGTAAATTTTTCTTAAGAAAAAGAAAAAAAACGACATTCTTACTAATAATTTAGGTATTTTATTATTAACAAAATAAAATATATCTTCATGACTATTTTCAATTTGTTTCAATTGATCAACTAATTCTGTATAGCCACATAGAAGTAATTCATTAATTGCTTTTGTATTGCCTTTTTCAAATAATTCAAGACAAAATGTATCTAGACGATAGAAAACAAAAGAATATAAAAACAAAAGTATTGGATAACACATGATAAATGGTCGATTTTTGTTTTCCTCAAGGCAATTTAATATTCTCATTCAACAGAAGGTATATTTTTTATATGCTTCTTTTCTATATAAAATTAATAAAGAGGTTCTTTCGTCAGCATATGTTCTGCAGAAATCGTTAGACATCGAAAGAGAAAATACAAAGTCACGTTGACGAGATAACTACTCCAACTATAATTCACCGTTTGAACTCATATTGAACCTACAAGGAAGTCTTGATAAGACTAGAAAAGTCCTAAAAAAAGTTCATACCCATAGATCACTGCAGCCGAGTAATGACCGTTCTACTGAATTTTTGTCTCAAAATTTTCTCCATAGATGGTTTTGATGATCTTCAGAGTATCCTGAAACTTTTAGTCGAAAAAAATGTTCCTTTATCGAGATATAAAATTTCAAACAAATTACTATTTGCCACAACTACATCTGCAAGGCATCGAATTTATTTGAAAATTCAATATCTGAGCAAACTTTCAGAATATTCTAAGAGTCATTAGTTCTATCTACGTATTGAGTTTTAGATCGAAAATCCAGTACAACGGTTATAAATCAGCTCTAGAGACCCATGGTCACGAGCTTTTTCTTTTTTTTAGCTTTTTCTAGTCTCATCAACACTTCCTTATCGATTCAATATGAGCTCAAATGGTTAGTTGCAATTCTCGCGTTGGTGGTAATTTTGTAGATGATGATCTTTTTAAGTTTTCACCGAGAAGAAAAATATTTCGAAAAACAAAATCTACTATATTGTACCGAAACAAATTTTCTGTTGATTGAAGATAGAAACAGGTTTTAAAATACTCGAAAGAAAGAAATGAGAAGTAGCCATTTATTGTAGATCACTCGATAATTCTTTGTTTTTTTTTTCTTAAATATACCGATTTGATCAACGTTCCCTTGAAGATTGGCCTCAACCGCTACATCCCGTGGTGTTTTTCCTTCAGCATTACGTGATGCAATTGAATGATAATTTTCATGAAGTAATTTTGAAAGATTAGCACCTGTAACAGAATGTCTTAAATATTGATTATGAAAAAAGACATGTTTTTTTTCTTTCAAACCTCGAGTTGCAGCTCGTCGATGAAGTTGAGTTTCACCGAATTCAACCATAAACACTTCATCATCTTCTTTATATACGGCTGACATTGGCAGAGAAGCGGCTGATTTTTCTTTCTGCCTAAATTATGATTATCCCTTTACTTATTTGTTTTAAAAAAAAGGTTTATTACCGTTTAGTCAATTCTTCTGCATTTCTTCGACTTTTTTCTTCAGCTTGACGTTGTTTACGTTCATTGTCTTCATGTTGACGTAAAGCTCGAATTTCATTTTTAAGTTGCGAACGACGTTGCTTGTCTTCTTCAGCTTGTTGTTTTTCAATTTCTAATTGTTTTGCATCAGTGTTTTTCTATTATTATTTTTTTATGAAAAAGAAAAATATCACACTAAAACTGAAGAAAAATCAAATTATTTTACTTCTTTTTGAGCACGTGCAGCATCAACCTGTTCATAAAGAAATGTTGCTAAATATTCAATAGGATCATTTGGACGACGTTCGACTATTTCTGCTAAACCACGACTTAATACTGGTCCTATATACACAATGAAAAACAATATACTAAAAAATGGAAAATAAAGAACTTCCTACGGATGTGCAATGCACGGATCTGGATTAGGGGATGAAAGGCACAGTGTATATTTTCGTATGGCACGCAGATTTCCTAGCATAGAAATGCGTTTTTAAGGAAAACAACGTTTTTCAATGACAAATATCTGAAAAGACTCTTGCCTTCGTTTTTCCGAGAAAATTTTTTTCTTCAAAATTGTTTTGTGTTATATATCTTTCGATACTATTAAACGCACTGTATCCGAATATGGATTATTAAGTATTTTACCAAAGCAACAAGAAAAAGCAGGAAAACGAAGTTTTTACGGAAACCTATTGTACTGTCAAGGAATGTTTGTGTTAATAGGCATTAGAGACATTAGATAGAAGAGCTAGTGGTTCGAATGACACTGTAGAAAAATATGCAGACAATGTACTTGGTTTTCTATCGAATAGTTTAATTTTGTCAGATACAATATAGTTATCTATACCATCAGATAGATTATATTTCGAAGTATATTTTCGTATATTTAGATCTTGAAAAAGACACGATTTTCATTTTTAGTCAAACGTCTCACCATATGTAAAATGTACCCCTGACTCATCATTTCTAGTACTAGAAACGTGAAAGCACTTTCTGCCAAATTTTTCGCTCTTTGCACTTCTAAAACATACCAACAACCTTGGTGTAAATACTAAAAAATGAGTCACTGACGCAGAGCCCGATTGCCCACTGACATAACGCGTTCGCTGCAACATTGAGACAGCAATTCAATCAAAATATACTCTTTCTTTTTAGTGGTATGTTCTAATGCTTGTGTTAAATCTAGTGCCAGTGTACACTCGGTCAAGGTGAAAAGAACATCACTCTAATAGTTCAAAGTACGAGTAGATATCGCACTTCGTTTATAGGTCATTCCTACTTCAAAATACTTGAGTCACACTTTTTTCCTTGTGACACTAATAACAGTGAGCGGGTGGATCAGTTAACTGAAACTGCATATTCTTGGAACTTACCAACAGTTGATATGAGGTATTTCGTTTCGATTGAATTAGAGTCTATTGGAGGACGACGTCCGGAACTAATTCGATTCATTCTTCCTTTTTTTTCAACTTAAAAGAAATATATACGTGTTATTTGCTCTGCATTATCTTCCATTCTTGTTGGTTGATATCACTTAGTTACGGACTTTTCTTTTTTATCTAGTCCCGATGAGTTAATATTGCGTTGTGGCGCCGCCATCATTATCATCGTGTATTCAATACAAAGAATTTCATTTGAAATATTAACTTAAATTCTTTAAATTATCTGTTATTAAGTTTGCGATAGTTTTCATTGAAGTTAACAGTAGAAAAATTATTCGTTTAATTGAAATATTAACTCATGAAAATCAAGAATCAATGATTTTTCTTTTAATAATTTGCTAGATGAGAATCAAATACCATCATTTCGGAGATTTGTATCATTTATGATACAATTCTTTTATTTATTATTAAATTATTGGACTGGCTCTTGGATTTAGTCTAAACCTTTTTTTTTAATTGGATTTAATCGACTTGAAGTTTTTTTTAACCAATGTTCTTTCTACGTAAACGCCAAACGTGGATCATTTAATATATAAACAATCAACAATGCAATGTGATCACATTAGACTGATAACGCAACGAAACAAAAACCAAAGTTTTGTTGTTCTCTTTATTTCTCGTAATGACCTAAGTTGTACTTTATGAAATAAGATAAAATATAAAACATTCGTAGCGAACACATGATGAAAAGACAACGATGAGTAAAATTTATCATGAAATTGTTTTTATTTTTATGATCTTTCTTTTTCAAAACACAATTTGTTTGATTAACAATCCAGCTATTGCAATTTTAACTGAATCAAATATATATTTAGCACAGATTAATGAATTTAATTATACAAATGATAGTTTTTATTTAATTTATCATCATAATGATTCAGTTTATCATTTACAAAGTTTAACATCAAATAATTTTATTAATAGAATTTATGTTTGTTCACCAAGTACAATATATGCACTTGATTTACGAATAGGATCAACTATTGTACCATTTTCACCTGTTGATGATACACCATGTCGATCAAGTTTAATATATCTACCGGGTAAAGCAACACTTGTTTGGGCATTACGTCATGCAGTAATGCAGTTAGATTTTCAACAAATGTCTAAAGACCTTCTATGGGATTCAGCATCAACAATTAATGATATGATATATAATAATACAATAATTGGCGATGATGATGAATTTTATTTGAGTATTACAAGAACTGATCATGATATAATTATTTTAAAGTGTCCAACTAATAATCGTGTTCGTATATTACCATTTCAATCTTGTCTTATTATAGATAATGGTTATCAAGACATATCAGCATTAGCTATTGATGGTAATCGTTTATATGCTGCTGATCGAATTCAACATAAAATATATGTATTAACTTTATTACCAAGTGGTTTTATTGTATCAAAAGATATTTTACCATTAAATACTAGTACAGTAGCTGATATTCAATCAATGTTTATTTATAATCATTATCTTGTATGGTTAACAATAAGTGGTCATGTACGTATTGTTTCATTAATTACTTATGAAGTACGAAATATTTTTTGGTTTGATGAACAATTACGATCAATTCGACTTGTATCGTTTGCTCAATGGCCAAATCATACAACAACAACTAAAATAACGACAACGACTAAAGCATCAACAACAACAACAACAACAACAACAACAACGACTAAAATATCAACTACAACATATTATTCAACATCAACAATAGTAGATGATTATATTAATAGTTCTTGGAAAGCAACAGCTTATGTTACATCGATTATTTTAGGTGTAGCTTTATTTTTTTGTGCAGCTTTAATTACTTGTGTTTTACTTAATTATCGTCTTGGACGAGTTGTTCCACATAGTTTTACGAATATATTTCATATTTTACGTAATCGAACAGCAGTACCACAAGTACCACTATCAGATGAATCACTGGCATAAGCGAGAAATTCATCTTATCACTTTATTTTATTTTATTTTATTTTCGTTTTGTATTTATTATTCTTTTTTCTCTATAAGAATAAATTCTATAAACATTATAATACAAGTACTTGTGTAGATTCTGAAAAAAGACAAATAATGAATTACGAATGGATCGTTATGTTGAAATGCAGGCATGCAAATAATCTAGTTACATGATCTGATATTATTTTTTTCATGGAATTTTTTCTTCAGACGTCTATTTAGTAAGAAAAACAAACAATGGTAACCTTGAGAAATCTATTGATCACACATTACTCTGTTAGCATTATGTTGCAGACACTTCAATATCAAATGCGTCCGAATGCCTATCAAATCATAACGAATGAATAGCATATTTTTAAGAGAGTGCTTAGATAAGCATTTGTAATATTGTGCCAAAAGGATAAATACAATATGAATCAATGAATTTTCAACTTAATGATGACTGAAAATTTTACAGATAAGTTTTCCAGTAAATTGAATCATTAAAAAGAGAATCGATTATTTCTTTTTTTCACTATACTCATTGATATAAATCTTCATTTGTCATCAAATTATTAATTCTTGTAAAACATATCCGAAGTACAACTCAATACATATTCGTAATTCTCTAAATTAAAGTAGTTATGAATAGTTTACTCTCAAAAAAATAAAACCAAATAATAATGTTTTTAACGATAGTATGATTAGTCACGACCATGGTGATACAATATTCATCGTCTAATTTTTATATGAAATTATAGTAGGAAGGATTATATGTCGGAAATGTTTATCCGGAATTAATATTCTAATATTTGTTGGATCCAAAGCAGCGAATAAAAAAAGAACAACAATACTGAGCTTAATAATTTTCCTAGTAACCTCCCAAGCATTGTTAAAATACGATTTTCAGAAGTATTTTTATTTAATTTTCGTATACGTCTGTTCGGAAATGAAACTCAACTACTTCATTGTACTCCCAGATTTGAATATCAGTGAAATACGATGAAATATTTGGACTTTATTGACAGATACATTTATATTAAACTCAAAGTAATTTGCTCGTAAGACACGTGGATAACAGACTTGAAAGAAGTTCTCGATAATACCTTTGATATATCCTTAGAGTACGAATTTTTTGCTTTTTTATATCTTTGTTAAATACACAGTGGTTCAAAAATCATCCCAGCACTCTTTATATGCAAATAACTTTTGTTAAGAGAAAAATAAAGACATGCAGCTTTCAACATTTGAAAGACACGGTGTTACTGCATGATCGACTGATGACTAAATTGTCAGACAATGGGTTTGATAAAAAAAATTGATAGCTCTACGAAGATGACACAGAAGTTTCATTCTAAGAAATGTGCATGCTTATGATCCATCCAAAATCTCGAAATTTCTATCGTAAGAGGTTTAAGAGTTCCAGGTAGAAACACCAGTATGCATGATGAGCACATTGTCTAGCATATAACACTACAGATAGACCACCAAAAATAAAGAGATACATGTTCGAGGAAGAAAATTTTGAAATGAACTTACTAGGGAATCTGGTTTTCCATTGAGTCGTCTTCTAGTGCATTAAGATCTCCATCAAACTTTAATCGATTGAGCTGAATTTTTTTTTTTGGAGATACCTACGATAATATCTAAGAGGTAATGATAAGCCTTTCCAAAAATCTCACTTTGTTTCTTTTTAGGAGAGAAATACAGAAAATTTTAGTGCCCAAACGGAGATATTGATTTTAAGAACCCTATAAATTCAGATAGGAAACCAATTTAACCTGTGGAGCATATTTCCAAGTCTTAATGATAATAGTTTCAGCTCGATTACATGAAGTTTAATAGGAGTTATGACGAGAATGCATTTTCATGAATAACCAGAATTTTACAGCAAAAACCTGCTTAAAAAATTCCTTCGACCAGTAGAAACTGTACCAAGAAACAGGTTACCACTCCTTTTTGGATGTTGCAATCAAATTTTTTTCGATTTTTAGTATAGCTTCGAGGTGTTCTTTGTCAAATGCCGTATAAATGAGGACTCTTCAACATTGATTTAATCCGACTCTCGAAACTCTAAGCACACTAGCTCGCACTGGGATTATTTTTTCTATCTAAAATTCTCCTAAAGGTATTTTTTAAAGGTGCTAACAACATGAATTCTGAATCTCTAACACAACTAGTTCACCGATCACTTAAGTTAGCGAAAAACAATCCTAAGGCACAGAGGAAAATTTCTTTTCCTCAAAACCAATTTTTACACTAAACTGCAAACTCGTTCCCGTTTCTTCGATATAGTACATTCGATCGAACTGAAGCTTTCCTTACAAAAGAAAGCTTGTAAAGAAAGAAGAGCCTTAAACTGCTATGCTATCTTGATCGAGCTATCAGTATTTTTATCAAAGTCACTGACTGATAATCCCTTGATCAACTAATCACGTGTGAAATCATGCCATGATACAGCTTCTTTCGAATGGTAAAAGCCACAGCTGTCTATCTGGTTCCTATCAAAAGTAATTCACAAATAAAAAATTGCCAGATGACTTTTTGTACCACTCTATATATTTCATAATTTCATTATTAATAAATAATATCAATTCTATCTATCTTTAGTCTTTGATATATTATGACAAATAATAAACTGTTAGTGCATTTGTCTTGGTATGCATAAATAGAATTATATGAGAAAAACTTTAATATGCATTGAAACGACACAAGAAAAAGAAATTTATTCCTTTAAAAAAAAAAATTGAAAAAAAAAAAAGAAAATTTTGCTTTCCATTTTTTACCCATTGTTTTTATTGATTGGTTAAAATGACAATTTATTAATGCATCATATTTCAGTAGAGGTCTACATCCATAATGATAATACACAATGGCGACTGTCGGCTGATGACGATCATTTATCCATTGAAAAACAGGCCCAAACTAGGATCAATAAAATTTTCTGTTTGATTACTCTAATGAGAAAAATATTTATCTTTTATATTTAGATTCTTACTATCATATGAGTTAAACATTATTTGATTGTATATAGCATTATATGTGATTTTAAATATTCGAGTTATTTTTCATTATACATATATATATATATTAAAATCGAGTTATTATTGTTATTTATTATTATTATAGTTTATATTTGCACGATTATTTTGTGCTATACAAAAACCAATTTTTTTTCTCCTTTTATTTTATTATTATTCAATAGAGAAAAAAAGAAAATAAAAAAATTATCTATAATGTAAGTTTATTAAACATAACAGAACATATAGCATAGATGTTTGCTCTTTCACCTTCCACCTTAAATTTACTTTTTTTTTTCTACCTTTTGTATGATGAGATGCTTGACCAATGGGAAAACAAAATTGTTTCTTTTTTTTTTTTATTCGAACTTATTGTATTCTTGCACGCATCATTACATTTTTTTTGCTTTAGGTGTACCACGTGATTTTTTATAAATGAAATGTTTCTTTTTTTTTGTTTATTTATTAACAGAATGTCGATGCGATAGAATAATATTTTGATAACTAATGGATGATATTCGTTTAATATCAGCATCACCACCGTTATCAACATCATCATCATCATCATCAATATTAAAACCAGTTTGTTCATCTCTGACTGGTTCATTAACAAATAATCGACAACGAATAGATTCAGCATCAGTTATACAACAATCTGATGTATCATCATCGAGACCCGCTTTATTGGCTGATGATGCATTAGGACCACTTCTTTTTGAAGTATGTCAAATTCCTTTTTTTTTCTCTTTTTACTTTTCGAAGACAATCTGTAGGATGTAGGAAGAAGAGTAAGTTGGTATTAATTCCACCGTATGTCAAGGAAAGAAAAACTGAGAAGGCGTATATGAATGAACAAATGTAACTGGCTTTTCTTTCTGTTGTTTCCTTTCTTTTTGCATCAATGTGTGTGTGTGTGTATGTGTTGAAAGAAGGCGATGACAACGACGAAAAAAAAACTACACTCGACATCGGGTCTCCGCGCATGCACACAGCGCATTATGCAGACTGGAACAAGAAACAAAGGAAAAAAGCGTTTACAGCCGTTACACTACTTGTTATTCTTCTTTTCTTTTCTTTTTTTTTTCTTTAATGTTGTTCGTCAAGGCGCAAAGGCGTTCTGCATATCGACATGCATGTGTTATAGTTGCCGACCCGCTTCCTTAATAACGATTAGCGGACTGTTTGTAAAAAAACAGAATACCAACACGTTTTTTATCCTTTCTGTATTTCTATCATGAAAGAGATTATCTTTTTTTTTTTTATTATCAGAAAAAAAAACAAAGAAAAATAATATAATGATATACATCTAATTGTGGGCGTGAATGAATTGAATAAATAAACGAATTTTTGCTTTGAATAAGAAAAAGTAGAAAGAATCTAATTAAAAAGAAAAGAAAACTAATCTAATAAATTATATTTACTTTATTTCTTTTAGGCTCTTGATGGATTTTTCTTTACAATAAATCATAATTGTGAACTTGATTTTGTAAGCGATAATGTTGGACAGTATTTAAAATTTTCTCAAGTAATTTAATAAATTTTCGAAAAACAAAAAAAGAATTAATTATATATAAATAATAAATCAAACTTTTTCAATTAGGAAGAACTTGCTGGACGAAATTTGTATCATTGTGTACATCCGAGTGATGTTAGCGAGTTTAGCAAAGCTTGGGCAAAAAAAGATGCCGGTTTGTTTTTTTTTTAATTTAAAGAAAAAAACGATGAAATTTTGTTTTATTTATAAAAATTATTTTTAGGTGATTCTTTAGCTCCAACAAGTAATATTGAACAACAAAATGCTCAATCACGTGGACGTACATTCCTATGTCGTATGCGAACAAATGATGAATCTTCTCCATACGTTACAATGATTGTATCAGTTGCTCTTCATCGTGATTCAGCCAGTAGTGATAAAACATTTTTAATATGTATTGCTCGTCGACCACCATTGAATGAACTTAAAGATAAACCAGCTTTACTTGGTTTTGATCAATTTTCATCACGAATTAATTTACAATATGATATTGAAAGTTTAGATTCAAGGTACAACAACGAAATAAATAAAAATTTATTGTTTATTATTTTGTTTCTTTTTTAGTCATATGAAATGTGAAACAATTGATATGAATTTTATGAGAAAAAATTTTCGAGATTATGTTCATGTAAATGATATTCCATTAATTAATCGACATTTTCAAGAAGGTAAAATTTAACAAATCTATAAGATAATATAATGAATTGAGTTTTTTTTTTGAAATACATCAATAAAGGATATAGAAGTTTTAATGATTTCTAAGAGTTTATTTTCGTTGTCAAGCACTTAACGAAATAGATGTTTCTTCTAAAAACAATCAGTATGTGCTCGTATTAAGTTCCTGATTTCTGAAATTTGGATATTGCCAAGATAATAATAAAGAATACCTTATGAACTATAATTTGATTGAAAATTAAGGTTTAAGTTAAGGATATGAGCACGAACTCCATCTTCATCCTTACACCCACACCATCTCAAAAATGTTATTTTCATTACTTAGGTCTTTTACTGGTTTTATTTTCGATATTATTAGCATTAGATTTCCTTATCTTCTGTCTCGAGGACAGAAAACATATCTTTACGTCCGATTTCGAATAAACTTTTAATTAGTTAACGTTGGTATAGGTGAAGAGAAGATCTACATCCATCCGCATCATGAAGGTTATTATAGTCTAAAATACTTTTAACTATTATCTTGATATATAAATATACCACATCTTTTAAAAACCAATAATCGAAAGATTTACACGATATCAAATATGAATTAGTTTTTAACTTTAATTTAAAAGCAATGTAACCAACAATGCAAAAGTTTCACTTGAAAACAGTTGACCAGAATAAAACTGTTTTACTTTTTCCTCATATATGTTTAGAGTTTTTGTTCTGGGATAAAATTGTTTCAAAATAAAATGATTCTAAAGAATATTATTTGAGTCAATTTTGTATTTTGATTGAAACCTATCAAATTCAAAATTTGAAATCATTTTTAATAGTATGATTTATTCTACAAAGCGTACTATTTACTTTAGCATAATAGCTTTTAAAATTATTCTATTTTTAAAAATGAATTTTTTCTCAATACTAATTTTCGTAGAAACGAAGTGTGTCAATTTCGTATAATTCTTATGATGTAAGAAGAAAAATTAAGAATGATATTTAGATTTGAGAATTTTTCTAGAAAAAAATATCTCGTATTTTCGAAACGACTATCCTATTAAGATTATCAATGTACGACTGTTATTTGCCAGGAATGATTTTCTTTTTTTTTTTTCGTTTAGTTATCTATCTATTGTAGAATTAATCTTAACTATTGTGATTATTTTCTCATTTGAAATAAATTTATTTTTAGTTATCGAAAAAGGTGAATCAAAAAGTGCTGTCTATCGATTCTGTTTACATGATAATATATATGCTTTTGTTAATACTCACAGTAAATTATTTTCTAATACAACAACTGGTAAATCAGAATCAATTATGTCTACACATACAATAGTTCGGTAAGTAAATAAAAATAAAAATGAAAAGATTCTATCGAATAAGATTATTATTATCTTTCATTTGAAAAATTATTTATAATATTTAATAGACTAACTTGGATTGTAATAAAAAAATTATTTTTTCATTGAGAATGTATATATCAGTTAAAGTAATGGTGAGCAATATGACTAAATATAAGAACTCAGTATGTTTTCAAATCTGATGTATATCAAATTTTATTTAATATTATTTCTATAACGTTTTGATAATTTTACTAGCTTCTATAATCTGTTGCTTTTATGATATTTTGTGCTAAGTTCATCATGCTCTATGAATCTTTTGAAACTCGTAAAAAAGAAACTTTTCGCTTGTGGACCCCTGGATTGAGTAGAGAGATATGTAAAATATGTAATTTTTTTTAAAAGACCGAACATATATTGATTGTAGTAGAGCTCTATACTCTAATTATACGCAACTATTCGAAACCTAAAATCGTAAGGAACAAAAGCGAACAAAAAAAAAAAGAACTAATATTTACAATAGTCTATTCTTGTACTCTCTTTAAGGATTCGAAAGCGAAAAATATTTTTTGCCATTTTCGAAACATCTACCTATGCCAAATAATAGAACATGAGAAAGATATATATTGTTCCAATTGGTAGGAATCGAAAAAAATGATCGGTTTTAAGTATTGATTGGTCGATTTGATTGTGACGTACATCAATTCAGAGGTATACTTATAGAGCTGAGTAAAACACAATTAATAAGAAAATTGCATGGTTGATTCTCTTTACTCTCAATAGCCTTATCGAAGAGTCGAAAACATCATAAAAGTAAAACATTACAAAGCTAATAACAATACAAAGATTTTCGATATGACGAAAGTTATTATGAGTATTATAAGATATACACTATTGAAGATAAGATCAAACTCTATTGAAATGACTTTACACAAAACTTGATATCGTTTCGTTTGGAAACAGAACAAAACACAAAACGTTGTTCTGTGACTACCTTTGTTATGAATATTCTTCTTTTCTTTGTATCATTCGGTTATCAAGTACCTTTTTATCGTCCTATTTTTTTTTACTAATGGTTTCTACCATATGTTACCTTAATGATGATAAAACCCACAAGTTCATATACTCTCTTTTTTTTTATAAATGTTTCCTGTAATACACGTGTCATTAAAATAATAAATCAAGATGTTTCTATATAGTCTTGTATGTATAATATTAGTCACCATGAAAAATAATACGAAATATATTAGTTATATGATGACTAATAGGTACTTTCGTGATCGAAAGTAATCAAAACAAGGCTTCTTTCTATTCTGTGCTCAACTCTGTAACCTACTAAGCCCTAGAATTTAGTCATATCTCTCAATATTACTTTAACTGATATAATGCTTCTCATAAGGAAAGGTTCCTAAGTGATACATTGCTTCTAAGTTCGAATAATTTGTATCATGTAGACTGTTGCTCGTGGTCTCCTTCAAAGACATCTGAAAAATTCAAACTAGTCTCATTAGGGTTTGTCTGTATGCAAAGCTTGAACTTCAAATACAAAACTCAGTTTTCTTGATATCTCTGAAGGAGACTACGACATTCTACATGATGCATATTGCCTAAGCTCAACAGCAACGTATCAGTCAGCGATCTTACCTCGCCAGTAAAAAAAAAAATTAGTTTCCTATTCCAGTGTGAGTCGCACTATAAAACAGTATAAGCAAATTTTCAAATGGAGAATAATCATCTTCTCCAACATATTCATTTTCTTTTTGAAAATCATAATCTATATAAATTATTTTCTTCTAGTTTAATTGATAATATAAATGATTTAAATGGCAATGCTTCAACACGTTTGATGAAATCAATAATAACATCAAATCGTGATTTACAAAGAAATAAACAACAATCACCAACAAATAAAATTCTTACACAACCACCAGCACCAGCATCAACACCACCCATTGGTACACAATTTGCATTAACTATGTTAGGCATGCATAAAAATGCATCCGATTCTTTACAACAACATGTATCAAGTACATTGGGAACACTTCTTCAAGTACAAAATTCTTTATCAGCACCAATATCTAGTCCTAATGATAAAGCTCAACAACAATTAACTATCCCATCACCACCACGAACAAATGTTCAAAAATCTTCTACATTTGACAGTAAATATAATTATATATATATATATATATATGACAAATATTTTTGATTATTCAAGAAATAATTAATTTTTTTTTCCTTCTTTTTTTTAAGATGTTTCTTCATCGAATAAAGTAGAATTTGGTAGTAAACGAACATCTTTTAGTCCTTCATTAAATTCTGGTAAAATTAAAATAGAAAAAAAAAATAATTCTTCAAACAAAAAGATTTCTATTTTTTTTTAGTGAACTCCAGTCATGGTAGTATTCCATCACCTGCTAATTCTTTTGACTTACTTTTTTCATCTGTATCACCAACAAATGATTTAAATTCATTTTTACCATCATGTTCACCAACTAATAAAAAACCATCATCACCATTACAATTATTAGATCCAACATCATTACTTTTTTCAAATAATGATATTTATTCAACAGCACCAAGTCCAATAACAACTCCAATAACACAATCACGTAGTTCAACACGTTTAAGACAATTACTTGCAACGAAATCACCATCATCATCAACAACACCAAGTCCACATTATCATACTGATACAAAATCTCATACAAATACATTCGATGATCTTATACAAGTTGTTGAAAGTCCAACAACAACACATGTATCACCTGTACCTAATGATATACTATCACCAATAAAACGTGTTAGAAGTCAAAGTCAAACAAATGGAATTTCAAATAATAATGCAGCTGACATGCTTCTTAAACAAATTTTAGGACGACAACCACCTATAACAACAATGTCATCAGCACCAAATATAGCTGATGTTACAACATTAGATAATAATTCAACATGGTCATCACCGGCTTCTGTACCAACAATAAAAACAGAAGCTAATACTAATGATGATAATACATCAACTGAACAAACAACAAATACAATTGGTACCACAAATAAATTACGTAGCGATATTTTTCTTCGAGTAAGCAAAATACATTGAAATTTTAAATCTAATTTAAATATTAGTATATAAACTAAGATTACATATCAGATATCCAACGAAAGTATTTGTAGTTTTCCAGATAAAACTAAAAGTATAATTACTCATCAAATATACTTGGTATTTACATTTGTACTTTGACAATAAGTGCTTAGAGTATATACTTATATTTGTACTTGAAATAAAAAAACATTTGGTACTGATACTTGTACCTTGGAGAAAATACTTGGTACTTATGTCATATGAATCATAATAATTGTAACATCTAGTATTTTGCAAATGTCTCAACATAAATAAATTCTAGTCTTGCCTTTTTCTAGAAGATGCGTTGTGAAATTCTTCAGAAGATAGAAGAGCTCCAACCATAGGAATATGATTAGTTAGTAATTTATCAATTAAGTGAGCTCTTGATTAAAGATTTTCAAAAATGATATTCTGGAACTATTTTCCTTTCAATAAAGTTTTTTAATAGAACTAATCTATAGAAAATAAAAACGTTTCTGTTCCAATCTACACAATGATGACAATTCCTAGTTTGTTGCATTCGAGAGTTATATGACTTTTCCTATGATTAAATTCAAAATTCTCCAAGACTAATCGTAGTATATCTGAAATTCTACAATTAGTCTGCCTCTGATGAAGGAGTCGACATTTCAGAAACATTGAGATGATAGAGTACGATCATTTCGAACTTAATCATCATTCGATTCAGTATGATGAATTATTCTTGCGTTTTCGAATAATCACAGATCAGTTGGCTGAAATCAAGCATGTCAGAAAAAGTCTTATAACTATTGCACGAAAGAAACTAGAAATATTGGCCTTGTGTAGATTGAAAGGGAAATATCTTTAGAAGAATGTTTTCGAAAATTTCTATCAATAATTCACTTGATTAGTCAATTGCTGACTAATCTTATATCTAAGGTTCGAGATTTACAGTTTTGAATGGTGAAAACTGCAACTCGCTACGTTCTTCCTATTAAAAGTTATTCTAAAAACAGTAAAGCGAATAAATAATAGATTGATGCTATGTATCAATCGTCCTTCATGAGTTCAAACTTAATCTGTTGATTGATAAGCTATCAATTTTTCCTTTCATTCGATATAGGAAATTAGCATATGAATTAATCTCAAATAGTAATCAAAATTTGATCGACCTTCATGTGATGTGACGAAACTAGAAGGCTAATATAGATTTTTTTTGTTCAGATAAGAATATTTTGGTATTAATATAAGAGATTTGATTCGAGAGAGTATGACGAAAGTCCTTTCATAGATAAATTGCTTTTGAATCGAGATTATTTAGATCTAAATAAAATATGAATCCACTAAAAAGGAGTTCGTAACTCTTATCTTATTGCTGTGGAGATTATTGCACTTTTATGGTATTTCTTATAATGAATGCTGTTGTTAAAGAAAAAACTGATTATTAAATTTTTACTTGAAATTTGTCATTGGTTTTAGGTCTTTTGATTTTATTCTATTCTGAAAAAAAAGAACATCAAATCTGCTATTGTATATAAACCGATGTAAAACTATTTGCAGAGTATTCGTCGCTCATTTAGATCTACATAATTTTTGATTCAAAAGTGATTTATCAAGTGAAATTCATGAAAAAGTAATTTTGTGATTCAGACTATTTTCTTCAGTCAGTTGTCTATTCTAATCAAATATTTTCTAAAAATGGTCATGATAATAGACATTGAAAAGACTACTTCGCATTAGAGTCATAATAGATTGAAGTCTTTTATCATTGACTAAGTAAAAACATTTGAAGCTTCATTTGTCAACGAAGTGATGTATATTAAAGCTTTTAGAAAGCTTTTTTTTGAAATTCAAGAAGAAAATAATGGTTTTGTTTCTTTCTAAATCCGATGCATGAAAGTGATTCAATCTCAAATTACTCTTTGAGATCAAGGGAATACTAAGATCTGTTTATATTAAATACATCAGACGAAAACAGAAGATTAAATGTAGGTACATTTTACCTATTAGTATAACTATTGTGCATCAATGAGAAGTTCAAGATTTGTTGTATTTTTTTTTTGTCCGGAACTTAATTTTCTTTTTGATCAATATCAAAAAATGGTTAGTTCCACTCATAATTAAATATATTTCAGTAAACATAATATAAATCTAAATGAGAATGTCAACGTCATAGTATTTTGAAAGATAATTCTATTCGTTTATTCATTCATTTGTATACAATTTATTTGTCTAGACATTACTCAATGATGAAGTACGTCCACAAAAAGTTGTTGTTGAAACTCCATTTGTTTATAATTCTCGACATAAAACAAATCAACGTACATCAAGTGTTACAAATCAAATGCTTGGAAGTAATGTTAAAACACTTGTTAATAATGGACGTTCAGCATTAAAAAGTCAATTATCATTACAAATAAATAATTTACCAGATACAACTATATGGGATCAAAAATCAAAGAAAAAAACACGACAACATGCACATAGTTTTGGTAGTCGAAATACTGTTATGACAACAACAACAACAACAACACAACCAAGAAAACCTGGACGACCAAAACGAGATGTATTTATATAATTGAAATTTAGATTTTTGTTTTGTTAATTGTAATATTTATTGTTTTGTTTTCTTTCTTTTCTATTTTAGCCATCAGAATATCTTTTAGCAAATCCTCAATCGACATTATCGGATAATTCACTTGATTCATTATATGATTCATCTTCAAATATTGAACAATCATCGCCAATTGCACTTCGTCGTACAACACGACAATTAGCAGCATTAAATGCAAATACAACAAATTTAAAACGTCCTATTGATAATGATGATCAAATACAAAATCCAAGAAAATATCCTAAATTACTAACACAAGTCATTAAAGATGGTGTTAAAATTGAATGTCAAGATCATTCAATCATTTCACCATCAGCAGCTATTGCTGCTACACGTCCACTTAATCAAGTAAATTATTCTTTACAAGAAAATTTTCATTTGTCACTTATAAGTTTCGATCTATTGAATTCATTCATAGAAACTAATGAATAAATTACTAATTCTGATAAGTTTTTTTGTTTTTTTATGAACGATGATTGAAAGAAAATATTGAAGTGCAAGGTTAGAAATTTAGATCCTCGTCTAAGCCGGTAATAGTCGTTATTTATAAAAGGTCACAACATTTCATTCGAATCTATAAAGTATTTCTTTATTGCTTTTCTAAAGAACAATAGATGAATAAATGTGTCCTGAAACAGATAGAGAAAAACAAACTCCTTTTGACTAACAACAATAGCAGACACATCGTGTTTCACATTTCGATCTCGTAGGAATTGCGTTCATAGATTTTTTATACAGACTCATTATTCATACAGATGTGAAAGAAACATTTTTCATGTCTAATTGAGGGAGGGGGTCATTTTAAGCTTGATTTTACTCCAATTATTTTCTATTCTATATACTAAAAACTTTATTAGAACTAACAGCCAGTGCAAAAGCATTCCACCGGTCATTTTGAAATAGTTTCCTATCAAAAAATAATAGAAACTTGCAACTTCTTGTTACGACTTTTCATCTAGGCGAGATCTTAATAATAGGTATAGATGATTTTGAATGAGAATTAACAATACTACCATCAGAGCTAGGCCATTATGAACTTTTTAGAGTATGATTACTCTAACAATTGAATAAATTCTAAATCAAAATCACATATGCTTTTCAACATCTTCTTAAAGAACTCATTTGATTGATCAGTCACTAACCGATCAGATTTCCTGTGACATAAATAGCTGAGAATCTTGTCTTTTGAATAATGAAAACTGCAGGTCTATATATTGTTTCTGTCAAAAACTATTCAATTAACAGCCAGGTCCATTGCTTTATAAAAAAAAACGACAATAGATCAAGAAAATCTTTATCTTAAATCGTGCATATGTCAAAAGTTTGTAGTCACTTTTATTAATTTGTATTTTCTTTTGTCTATTTAGTCACCTCAAACAGCAATTAAAACTGAACCCGATATATTTGATCGTAATTATCTATTAGATAAAACTCCATCACCATTATTAAGACGATCAATAAATAATTCAATATCAGCCAATTCTCAATCAACATTATTACGTTCATTAATTCGTTCACCACAAACTCCATCATTAACAACGAAAAAAGATGCACCATTATATGATCTTTTACAAAATCTTGATTCAAATGATTCATCTATATTTACAACTATTAATTCAGCTTCAACACCACCACCAATAACAATAAATAATAATAATAATAATAATAATAATAATGCTAGTACTAATAATTCAATTGATCCTCTTGAACAATATCTAACTCCAGCATCATCACAATCAACATCAACAACTAAAAATTCATCATCTAAAGATGATTATCTTGCTGCTTTATTAAGCTCGGATCCTCAACAACCAAATGAAATATCATTTATTCCAATAAATAAACAACAACAACAACAACAACAACAACAACAACAGCAGCAACAACAAACACCAATGTTAACACGATCAGCATCAACATCGAGTGATAGTGGTCGTATAGCAGCCATTGTTAATGATCTATTTAGTTCAGCAACAAATGTAGCAACATCAAATAATTCTAATGATGATTTCTTATCTTTATTAGATAGTAAAGATTTTCTCGAGGTAAATAAATCGCAAAAAAAAAAATTTGTTTTTCTAAAATAAAATTCTGTTTTTCTTTATTTTAGTGTTTAAATGATCCAACAACAATTGATTCAATACTTTCTCAAAATTCTACAAATGTTATAGAAACCTCATTTTCATCACCAACATCTAAACGTAGTGAAAAAGATGAAAAAGCTATTAGTGAAATATATAAAACACTTGTTACTTCATTTAATCCCGGTAAAAACTTATTTTTATTTTTGTATAAATATATATTTATAGTAGTAGATTTAACTTTTATATTTTTAATAAAAAAAAAAACAATCAATTTTCATTTCAATATACATCAGAAATATTTAACTATGACATCATTTTAATAGAAATATTAATATTCATAAGACAATAAAAATTAAATTTGAAGTGAAAAAAAAAAGAACTTAGATTTGAATGCAAAAATCATTCAAATAGATTGTTTCAAATCGAAAACGATTGTAATTATATAATCTTCTCTTGTTTAGGTCCGCCTTCACTCGATCTATCTGTTGATAATAGTCCTTTCAGTAACTTATTATTTTATGTTTTTTCTTTCAAATAACCTTCTCATTTTTCATTCTTAAGGCTCTATCACCGGTGACTTTTTATTAGCTGAAAATTCTCCTATGTCAATACCACCAAATCGAACAGTTAATGCTGATCCATCTATGACAATGTACCGACAACAGCCAACAACATATTCATATCAAACTCATCAACAACAGCAACAATCATCCACAAATGTAAAAGTTTTTTTTTCTTTGATTGAAATATTTTTTTAATTTTAAAATTTTAGACCTCTCAATATTCTGACTGTCTTTCAATGGATATGATTGATACGAATAGTTTTCCACCAAATAAATCCTTATCACCAATTAATAATTCTTATCCAGTACCACCACAATCAACAACAACACATATGGAAGCTAATTCAATGATGATGTATCCTCAACAAACACCATCACATATTCAACATCATCAAGCACAAAATCAAATGTCTAATTTATTTTATCGTCAAACACCTCAACCTCCACAACAAACAATGTATAATAACTTTATTCAACCACCACCAGCAAATCAATTGGCTTCTGGTTATTATTCAATGCCACAACAACAACAACAACAACAACAACAACAACAACAACAACAACAACAACAACAACAACAACAACAACAATCACCACAACAACGAATACCAACATCTAATCATCCATCACAATTAAATAAACGACAACCATTAATTCATCAACAACGAACATCCCACCAAAATAATTCACCACTTCAATTACACATGTCGATGAATGTTACTTTGCCACATGTAAAATAAACGAAAAAAAAAATATTTTTTTTGTTACAATAAAATATCGATTGTTTTTAGATGACACCAAATCAACAACAATCACAGCAGACACAGCAACAGCAACATCGACGTATGTTCTTTGAAAAATCTATTAGTTCGAAAAAAAACAACATATTTTCTTTTATAGCTATGATGAATACATACAACGATTTAATGATGCCTAATGGTAATGGTTCAACATTACAGCAAGATTTTCATCGACTTTCACCATCATTATTAAATAATAACCCACTTGATCTTCCATATAATCATGATATTTTTATGTCACCATCACCATCAGGGCCACCACCCCCACAACAATTAACACAAAATCGTCATATGACTGTAATGCAAACACAGCAACAACCATCTGTTCCTCCTCCTCCTCCTCCTTCACAAGCCACTATCCATCAGGTAAAATTCTAAAATAAAAATTATTCTGAAAAAAGAAATTTTCTAATTTTAAATATTCTTTCAATTTCAAAAATCCCTTTAAAACTATCATCATGACGCTGTTGAGTCCAACAATTTTGAACTTATCTTCTTAGCAATTAACCTATATCAATGGGAAAATCTCATTAGGAATATCAGAATACGGTTCGACTGGCTTGGAAAAAGCTTAATAAATCGAATCAAGGTCTGCGTCCAAAAATTTTCGACTCGACATGTTCTACAATTCATTCTATCTCTGTATGATGTCTAACAAGGGCGCTTTAATATTTTTTTTTTCTGTCCTTCTATCCAAGGCACGCTTAAGTATATGTAAACTTGACATATTTTTGTGAACGATATCTTGATGATTCTATTCAAAAGAAAATGTACAAAGAACATTCGAGTACACTTGACACACAAACATAAATATTTTACTTTCGTTTCTCTTTAAATTAAATGTCAAAATAAGAAAAATACTACGAGAGATTGAACTAACATTTCTTTTGTAAGTACTTTAATTGAATAAAAGTATATCGTTTTTTTAATTGTCTCTTGAATAGTGAAAAAAAAACTAACGTTATGATTTTAGTGAAATAATGAACATTTATTGATATTAAGAAGAATTGAAAAGGATGCTTAAGTTATTTATTGATGATTTTTATATGTTGAAATTTGAATTTTGATTAATATGCATAGAAAAAAATTTCTAAAGATGAAACATTTTCAATTAAACAATCGCTTTCTTAATAAAAACTAAGGAATTATGGTTTATCGATCATGCTAATTTCGAATATGACTATGAAAATTATCTTAGATCTTTCTACGTTGATTTTCTAGAGTAATAAATATTGTGCTGATATTGGTTTCTATCTTCTCAGATTATACAACATATCAAAGTATCTTTAAATCAATAAACTTTTATATTCTCTGAAAAAGTGTGTTTTAAGTAAAATAATATCAATCTCAAGGTCTTCACATTGAAATATTAATATGTATCTATTGTATGACTTCAAACGGTTGTATTGTCCGCAAAAAAAATGATGTCAGACAGAAAAAGTTATTGTTGCTTATGCAACTCAATAAAAAAAAAAAAACATTTTTAACGAAATGTTTCTTTGTCTTTAAATGAAATATATAAAGGCCTAAAGGAATTTTTCATGGTCATATCTGGTATTAGACGATGGATAATGGAGGAAAGAAAAAACTGAATGATAATATGAAAAGATTTCCATGAAAGCTCACATATACTCATGAAGAAATATTTCTAACTGAAACACTTTACTTTTTTTTTTCATAAGTAGGACTCTCTAAGATTAGAAAAAGTCATAAAGAATTTGTTCTCTTAGCGTTTGATAACTATTCTACTTTAATTTTGATCTGAAATTCTACCAATAAATAGCTTCTATAGCTGTTAGAATGCTTAACGCACGATCATATTTCTGAAGAACGAAGTATTCGTTTTAGATGAAACTTTTAAAACATTCTAAGAGCCTTGAAGTCTATTTATTAACAAAACCTTCAGTAAAACAGTCATAGCTCCATATGGAACGAATCTTTTAATGCTTTTTCTATTCATAAAGAGTCCTATTAATAGAAAAAAAAATATGAAATTAAACAAAGAGGTTTCAATTCGGAATGCAACTGCGTCAGTTTGATTGGACTTTGAAAGCAATTTATGAAAGTCATGAATGAAATAACACATTAATTTCGAACTTAATTTCATGGCTTCCAAAACCTTGAAAATAGAAAAAAAAACAAATATTATCATTCGACAGAAAATGTTCATATAATTATATCTCAAATCATGACATTCAACATCAAATTTTTTTTCTTGCGCTATCATCAATATCTAAACAAGTGAACTTAATTTTTTCTATTACATGTCTTGATAAAAACGAAGGTCAATACTTTAGGGCTATTTGCTATTTCTCGATATCAATCATTTTAATTGTCTCAATAAATTAGCAAAACGAATAAAAAAAGAAGTTCGAGTCTTACCTTTCACTACATCATTTTATGAATATTGTCATTGAATCTATAAAAAAATAAATAAATAAATGTATGTTTTTTATATCTTTTTAGTTAGAATTTTTTTAAAAGACGTCCTTGATAAAAACAAAAGTGACTAATGTCATGTTTTTTATCAGTACAGGAAAAAAAAAACTATTATCTAATGTAAAATTATAGTAATAGAAATTTTCAATGAATATATTTATCGAATGTTGCATTCTTACCTTTAATTGATCTAAGCAATTGAAAGATATAAGTAAATTTAAGTGATGCGAATCGAATTCAGTTCGATGTTTGAGTATAGGACGGAAGAAAAGAAATGGAACATAAAAATCCATTATATTGAAGAGAATATTATGTTTTTGTTTGTCAATCTTGAAAAAAAAAGAGAAAAAAATATATATCGTACGTACCCATTGTAATTTAAAGGCAAAAACTAGGTTGACATGTAAGAGAAAGTAACAAAAAATACAAAATATGTCGTGTTTATGAGGTTGCTAATATTTAGTTTTGATAACAACAAAATGGATACTACTCAAACTGATTTCTGTCTCAAAAACAATGCTTTATACTGATGTCTTTTGGATTTTTTTTCTTTTTTCAATCATCTGACATGTCAACATGGACTAACGAAAAATCATCGCATATTTATGTCGTTTATAAAACAGATATACTCATAGATGAATAATGAGAGTTAGTGAACGTGCTTATTCTCTTTTTTTTTCATTTCTATAGAATATAGATTGCTGAAAATAGATTCCAAGGACTTTTCTCGCTATGATCAAAGTTCGCTTTTTTTTTATCTGATTTAGTCGAGTGCATGTGACTTGACATTAGACAAGTAACAAAGAGAAAAAAAAGAATTTTAAATACATACCTACTAAATAAATGAAAAGGAATGCATATATTATATATACACTTATATGCATATGTTCTATCATGTTTTATTTGAATCATGACCTTACTTGTATTTCTGTAAAACTCAAGGCAAAAAGAAAATATGTGATGAAGGTCACTGCCATTGATCACAAGGTTATTTCATCACAATCGTTAGAGAAAAGCTAACTCTTACTGTGATGTACCGATCGAAGTGATCTAATTTAATATAATATGCATGTATGCAAAAAAACGAAGAAGAGAGAGAGAGAGAGTGAGAGAAAGAAAGAAAGAAAGAAAAAGATTCTTATTTCTTTTTTTTTCTTTTCTTTTCTCTTATGTCTCTGTTCAAGGTTTTATAGAAAGCAATGTTTCCCGTCATCTTGATAATCTCAAGGTCTTGTTACTTATTCGCACGAACTAAATTCTTCTAATAAATATCCTTGCTATCTCCTTCGTCTCTCAAAGATGAAATCTTATGTAAATTTGATTGATGCAAAAAAAAAATAGCTGCAAGAATTGTTATATGATTCCTGGTCTGTAACGGCGGAAGTGATGATTACATAATTATGAATGTTGATCGTATGTTCAATATTAATTCATCATAGTACATACATACATGTATATAATATATTCTCAAGAGAGAACGAGAAAATGAATGAATGAATGAAGAAGAGAAGAGGTCAAGGTGGTCGTTTGAACGAGAGCAAGAATTGAGGTTAATCAATTGCTCACATAATGTTTGCTTGCTACTATATTGACATCATGATAGATATCAAATAAAAAGAATCTAGGATATAGGTTAGTTAATATCCTTGAATTTCTATAGGTCACTCATCAATTTGCTAAAAGATATTTGTGATCGATTCAATCTGATAGAATAAAAGTTCATTCTTTTCTTCTTTCTTCTTCATTTTTTTTTCTTTGGTCTAATGATTGTATATATGACCAAGATTGAGTAATATATATATATATACATAGTGATTGACATAGAATGTGAATTGAGTACAAACTCCAATGCTTATTCACTAGCGGATGTCTCCAACTTGCTGTTTTCTCTTTCTCATTTATACTTTTGAGTTCAAGGCAACATTTCTTTTTTTTTTTTCTTCTTTGGTTCACATTGGACAAGAAAACCTTGACACCATCGAAATACGAACCTAAGTTAGCAGAAACGAGAGAGAGAGAGGAAGAGGGAGAGAAAAAAAAGATGATAATAGAGTGTTTCCATTGATTTCTTTTTCTTTTTTTTAGCCATATTCTAATATGAGTGTGGCTCTACCGGCGACCATGCAACAAAATTCACATAGTATGTTTAACTAGTTTATTGATGTATATACATATATACATATGTTTTATCGATGATTATTATCTAGATTCAAACAATCTCATGAATCCATCAATACCAAATTTAACACCTGCTGAATGTCGTCAATCCGAAGAATTGAATAATCAAATGATGAGTTGTTTAAGGTAAATAAAATTTATTGACGTTATGTGAAATCGATGTTGACTTTTTTGTTTTTTGATAGTTTTCCAGCAAGTAGATCTACAAGTGAATTTGTACGTAAACAATTACAAAATACAATTCATGGACGACAAAAACCAGCCGGTGGAAAAGATATGTCAGGAATAACAGCACAGAAAAGTATGTTTAATAAAATAAAAAATTTCAAATAAACAACTTAATTTATTTTTTTTTTTATTCAGTGATCAATTCGCCAAGTCTTGATTCAAGTAAGTTTAGAAAAAAAGAAAAATTTTCTTTTTGAATTTAACAAAATAATAATTCACTTTGTTTAGATCAAAAAGGGGCTTATTTTCGAAATAAATTATCATCTCAATTGTCTTCTCCATCCTTACAAGCAGCTATAAGATCACAACAACAACAACAATAAAGACAAGAAAACTAACAATGTGGTCTTCAAAACAAAAACGACATGATGCTTTTCTTTTTTTTTCTTGTTTGTTTCTTGTTTTTCTTTTCGTTTACGTTTGTTTGTTGGTAGTCGTAGTATAATTTACATACTATGTATGGGGAATGGATGAGATTAAAAAAAAAAAGGAAAGATTTATTCGTTTTGTTTGTTCTTTTTTCTTTCATTTGAACATTTTTTTTGTTTCTTTGCTCATATCTTTTTTTTTTTGTTTAATACACTTTCTTTTTTAGTTATCGTCCGTATTTTTTTGTTCGGTTCTTTTTCGACACATTTTGTGTGTACTGTATGTATGTTTGAAAAGGTGATGCTGGCAGTTCGACATATGTAAAAAAAACGATAGATGTATGCGTGTGTGTTTATGTATGATTGTATGTACGTACGCAGACAAACAAACCTATTCTTTTCTGCTAATTTTTAAATATAATTTTTAGTGGATACGGCCGTAAGTCGTGCTATTTTCTGTCTAATATTAGAATTATTGAAATGTTCAAGGTTTGCATATTATGTAGCTTTTGCAAGGAATTAATACAAGTTAGCCAATGTGTATATAGAATTTAGTCTAGTATTGTGCAAGTCAAGTCACCATTCGTAATCTAAATTTTGGTAGAAAAGTGAAATGTGTGAGTGCAGCTGTGTAATATAGTCGTTGGATCCGAAATTTTCTGGTCTGAATCCAGACCTAGTCGAACCGTACTTTGATACTCTCAATAAAACTTTATAATCAGCATTGGATATGTGCTCGGAAGATACGAACTAGTTTTTTTTTATTTTTGGTCAAGTCCGATTTCGATACCAACCCTGCGGACTCTAGTGTGTGGCTGTGAATCTATGTGTGCGTGAAGGACGAGCAACACTACACCTATCTGATACACTGAAACAGAAAGAAAAATAGTCAATAACATGACAAAATTGAACAAACATCTTGTATAATCGATATAATATTTATTGCATTGCAGCATCTGCTCTTCTCCATGGCTTATGTTCAGTTGTGGCAGAAAAGGTTATGATTACTCATGAGATCTAAATCAACGATTAATTGTGAGATTAAATCATGTTTAAATCACTAAAAAAACGATTTTTCATGTGACATTTACAATGATTAGACCTAGTCGTAATGCTTGGCTATAGGAATACAATTATGTTTCGACGGTTATACGATTGCCTTCTTATCATCGTGCCCATAAAAGTGTTTCATGAATGAGGAGAGAGATAATTTTGTTCTTCGCCATGTGCAATAAATTAAAACAAAATTCTCTTTTTATAAATAAATAAATAAATAAATACTTACTGTTGAAGTTTGTTGCTAAACTGCCAACTAGACATCAAAACTGAGCCGAATTTGACGTTATAGATATTCAATATGAACATTACTTAACGTTGGTAAACCAAAATATAAAAAACTTTTTTGCTTACCTTTCTCTGTCGTTTTTAATAGTAAACATTTGATTCAAATTTATTTGTTTGATTTTTTAAAAAGAAAATATTCAAATGTTTTCATCACAATTAGCGATTAAAGTAGAGAGATTTCACCAGTGTTTCTGAATCGAATCAAGTTATGTTTCCGTTTTTTGTTCATGTTTATAAAAAACAAAAAATTTTTTTAAACAACAAGGTTTTCATAACATGATTTCTTTTGTACCTTGTTTTAATGCACAAAAACCAGAGGTGCAGAATCTTCCAAAAATCCAAAAATTTCTCCCCATGCAAAAAAGTTTTTTAAAAAATTTCCTCACTGTATTTTATTTTGGCCAGCGGGTTTTTCCAAAATTTCCCTTTTTTTTGATTTTTTAAAAAAATCCCCCCCCCCCCCCCCCCGCCCGGGGGCGCATGAGGAAGATTCTGCACCTCTGACAAATACAAAATAAGAACAGTTTGACATAGAATACAATGAAACAATCACTCTAGTCTTATCAACAAGGTAACTATAGTAAAATCAAATGTTCTATTACAGTTCATAAGCAGCCAGTAAAAAAAGTTTTATTGTACTTTAAATATTAACTTATTAAAAATTTAAACAAACAGTCGCATTCAAAAATTGCTATGAGAAAACATACGTTCAACGGGCATGTGTGTAGCATGTACACGCATGATTTTGTAGCAATTACATTAAAAGGTCTACATGAATGTGTACACATACAGATCGAACATGTATATGAAGATGTCAAGTTGTACTTCAACATAGAATATACTATTAATAATAGTAATTTTATTTAGTAGTGTGTATATTAAACTTTCGTAATTAACTAATTTTAAAATATACTTTTTTTAAATGTCATAATGATGTAATGTTGATAGATCTATAAAAGTAATTATGACAATAATTAATGAATATAAAGAAATATTCTTTTTTACAGTTGCATTGTTTGTTTGTCTGTGTCAACATCAACTAAGAGAAAAATGAAATGATTTTTAGTTGACAACATCAATCATGGATTTTTATGAAAAGCATTCTACCCGAATAAGTTTTATTTTAAAGATAGTTTATCAATCATATGACATGTAATCGTGTCATCATACATTGTCATAGAATTTTTGATAGAAAATAAACTAATTCTAGACATTATTTTCTAATGAAAAATCAATTTAAAATGATTAATTAGTTTTGAATTAATAAAAACTAAAAGAAAAATTCTAAATGATTTAAGAATATTATGCATGTTTCCTATTGTAGATAACAAAACCTTGACAATATAATGAGATCTTTTCCTTTTTTGCAATAAACAACAAATATCGATGAGGACAGATTCACACCTCACCTTGAATGTTTCTATTTTCGATATTTTCTTTTTTCGAAGTGTTTCATTAACCCTGTAATTTTCATTTGTGAACATGTATGGTAATTATCAAGATCATGATCAAAGTTTCAGGTATAAATAGTTTTACACTGTATATTACTAAGAATAATTGCAATTTCATTTACAGATATTAATGAGAAAAATAATAACTTATGTGCACATATAATTACTTGTTATCTAATGTCGTTTTCAAAAAGCAACGACTGTAGCAACTATTTGAATAACTTTAGAGTGGAAAGAGTCAGTGAGCTGCGGTTTTCACCGTTCGAAAGAGATGAAACCGGAGCGTCGTTTTGTCCAATACTGTGTAAGATGAAATCGTTTTAAAATCAATTATTTCTCCAAAACATTTCAAAAACTGCATGAAAACTGTCTGTCATTACGATGAATTTTGGTTTTGATATGTGATTTAGATAAAGGGACTTCAGATCTATAGTTTAAGATATAAGGCGAATGATTATATTCACATATTCTAATGTTAAGTAAATAAAATTCTCTATTTACTCGCTCGAAAAATATGAATTTCTCGTAATTTTTAAGCAAATTTTATCTCAACGGCAGATCATTTTTTCTGCATTTTTTCGATATTTTATAAAACCGGTTGATTTTAAAATGATTCCATCTTATACACTATTGGAGAAGAAGACATTGTGATGCCACTTCTTTCAAATGGTGAAAATTGCCGGTTCCTATCTCTTTTCATTCTAGAGTTCTTCAAAAAACAATCACACCTATTGCTTTTTGAAAACGACAATAGATATATCATACATAGCGAATAGAGATGTGCAAGGTTGTTGTTATACAAGCGTAAGAATTTTGACAATTTCACAGTCACAGTATGTTTTTCAAACTTTTATTTTATATTAAAAAAGTATACTGTTTAGTTTCTTCCATAAACATTAACGAAAAAAAAAAAAAGAAAATCATCTAAAATGTCACAAAAAGGCTAATGATTTCCGGTTCACTTGGTATTGGGCTGCTTCCCAAAACACGATAAATGTTGCTAAATATATATTTGCTTGTTGTTGATAATGCTGAAATAGAACGCAGTGTTGTTATCAAACGCCATAATTTTGAATGCATACATGAATGCTTTTTTCATCATTAAAAATGAATTCTTTAAGTAATACAATAGCACTTTCCACTGCTATGATTTATTCTTAGATAGAATAAATTGTTCAAGTTTTCACTCGTATGCTTTTATATCAATTAGTCGTTTGAAAACGTAAATCATATTTTGAAACATGGTTATATCATTCCGAGTCAGATCCGCGTATAGGATTATACCGGATACCTGAACTGACTTTGATTAATGATATGAATTTTCAATGAAAAACAAACTAGAACACCTCGTATTTATTTCAAGCATACTTTTAATTTTACAAATTGATATTTCGTTCATATGAATCGTCTTTATTGATTGCATCACTATATTAAATTTAAATCGTTTGTTAAATTAATCATATTTGATTGAAGATTTTTTTTTTATCCTACGATAAATCATTATTTCAGAAGACAGAAATGAACCGATTGCAGAAAAAAAATTTCCATATTTATTTTCAATACAAATAAATTTTGATTTAAAATATAAATGAAAAATAATTGTTTATTAAACAAAAATGGTTGTTATGATTACAGAAATATAAAAATAAATGAATAAATTACAATGACACTTACATAATAATACACGTCAAATCTAATAAATTATTATTTAGCTACAATTATAGGAATAGTAAAAAAATAACATCAATGTATCACTAGAAAACAAATAATATTCAAATTCTAATATAAGTATCGAATTCGGTTTTTATATATCAATCGATTAGCATAAAGACGTTTCCAATAGATATTAAATGTTTGAAATATATCGATCTCTGTAATTGAAGATGATTGTTCATATTGATAATGTAATGAAGAAGCACATGCATATGCTTTTGGTTTATGAAAAAATAAATCACAATTATCCTTTGTTTCAAAACTTATTTTAAAACTTAAACTTTGTCGTCGAATATTCATATATTCAGGTAAAATACCCGTTACATAAGCATCAGACATATGAAATAATTTTTCATGTCGAAAAAATGCACAAAGAAGTTTTAAACGTGCATTTCGATTAATAATATAACCAAAACCACTCATATAATCAGGATAATATGTACATGGATATTCATCATCAGTTACAATATAACGAGCTCTATCTAATTTTGGATTATTTGTATAACGAATTACTGGTGCATTTTTAAATTTAACACCATAAATAATTGCCAATGAATCAAAACTTGACATATGTTTACATTCAATTTCAGATTGATTGATTATTATATTAGTAGTAATATTATTTAAAAGATTGGCCAATAAAAATATATTAAGAAAAATATCATCATCAGTTTTGATTGTCATTAAAGCTTGTGAACAAAATGTTTCTGTCCAATCTAATATAGCCATATCACGATATGTAGATAATGTATAATGTTGTGGTAAACGAACTTGAACAATATCATTATAAATTGATTGTTCGAGCTCAATACTTAATAGATGAGATTCATCAATATCAATGAAAAAAAGAAGTTTAAGACGAAGATGAGCAAATTCTTGTATAAAATTTACATGTTTTAAATTACCCCAAGTACGACGAATAGCATTACGTGCACCAAAATTAGTTGATTTTGATACAACAAATATAACAGCATGAGGTTTAATTGATGAACAAAAATTTTCATTAGGTAATTCATATGAAAAAGATGGTCGAATTGGTTCACGTGCAAATAATTGTTCAGGTCTAAATAAAAGGAAAGAATTGTTTTTTTTTCTCTTTGGAAATTTTATACGAGTCTTATATGAATTTAAGATCAATCTAATAAACTTATACTCTGATCTATTTTTTAGTTGTTGAAGAAACTTACGAGAGAAATCCCTCAACTAATTAATCTCTTTTGAGGATGTGAGTGTTAATTGCAAGAATTTTTGCAGAAAATCAAAACTATTTTGAGAATTTGGAAAGATACTTTTAGGGTTTTAAAAGTTCAGATATAACGTCTATCTCAATCTTTTAAGATTTTCAGCTCAAAACTTTGAAAACTAAGACTATGTTTTTATCTAAACTTACTAATTAAAGTTTCAATTTTTTGAGAAATCAATTGATTAAGTATGGAAATCTTCTATTTCAATATGGAGGAGGTTTACTAGAAATGACTGAATAATCGAAGCGGACATCCTATTTTGAATATTCGATTAGCGAAGTATCTATAAGCGAAATTCTAATCTATGAAGAACTAAATGATAAATTAAATCTTAAGAACTAGTAGGAAATACCTTTCATTATACATATAATGTTGCCGTATAATAGTTTGATCACAATGTTGTGGTCGATCTTTATCCTGATCAGATACATTTGTTTGCCATTTAAAACTTTGCAAGTTAATTAATAAAATAAGTAAAGCTGATACACAAAAAAGAATATATAAATAACCACAACAATATCGTCGTCTTCGAGTATTCAATCTGACACATTTTCTAATCAATAATTTAAAACAACAATTTTCCATTAGTCAATAATCTTTATAAAAGACAGTCACAATAGTATCCAAAAACTGAGAAATAGCCATGTCTAAACTAATAGCATACTATCAATAGTGTTAGAATAAATTCTCAATGTAAATTAAAAACTTGTCAATAGTTTTCTGACATTTTCATCATTTGTAATTGAGAACGCGATATTTTTTTCAGTAGATTTTTCATTCACATAATTATCTTTACTGTTATAAATATGGCAACGAAAAATTTTATGAATCATATGTTATTTTAATTGTAGTAACGCTAAAAGTATCGAAAAATTACAAAGAAATAGCTATTTCTCAGTTCTTGAACACAACATTCAATAGTATATCATTTTTACTTTTTTCCATTTATTTGTGATAGAAAAACTTTCAGATGATATTTTATTTCAATGGTAAATATCTGTTTAAAACAGAAGTAAACATGTGAATATATATCTTGTTAATAAAAAGAAAAAAGAACATTACGTTTAGTGTTTCATACCCCATGTTGACCAATTTCAAATATCAGAACTCTTCTTACAGCGCATAACTTAATAGACTATGAATATGAAAATACACATACATGATGACTTGAATATTTTCGTTTGCATCTATCATTATTTGAAGCAATGAAGCGAAACATTAAATTACGCGAAGTAAATGTATATTTATAATGGCCATGAGGTTGACATATTAACGAAGTAAAAAGATTTATTATAGATTCATAAAAAGCTCATAGAACAAAGAGTAACGCTTGACTGAATGGTCAATACTATTGATATACTATGTCGCCTTGTACAAACAATTGTTCGCGATATGAAATGTATTCATGTATATTTGGTGCAATCATATTATGATTGTCTGTACAATGAAACCTTTCTACTATAAATATCGTCCGAACTATTTCAAAATGTGCATTATACGGAAATATTTACTTTAGCGAGTTAAAACATGGTTGTCTGTAAAATGAAGAAAAAATTTCAGAAATTTCACTTCTATATATCCGTGTTGGATACAGCTTCAAATTATTTGTTCTCTTGTACATCTAAATGCTTTGAATTGAAAAAATTTTTCAAGTATAACACAAAACTTAACTATTTTTAACAAACTCTGTAATTTTTATATTTTATTTTTGAACTAACTCTTTTTTCACTTTGGTGTATAACACTAATTTTTATACATTGACGTCTTTTAATTTTCATTTAATATTTTCATTCTCTTTTGTTTCATAATCATTTAAGTATTTTTTTTTACGTTTTAAAATAAGTATCAAGTTGCTGAGTAATATATTATTTTTTCATCTAATTTACACTATGGCTAGGTGTTGTCATTTTCATTACCTTGAATAATTACTATCTTTTCTAATGCAGTATGGTTGTGTCGTAAGGTTATTCGTCACGTTGGATGTACAACAGATATATCATACACGAAATATGTTAATTCGTATGCATACAAAACAGATGACAGAACAGAAAAAAAAAATGTCAAAAAATAAGTTTGTATCAAAGCAGTTATAATCACAAAAGAGACCGCAAAAAAAATGTTCACTAATAGAGGTTTTATTATAATAGTATAATCAGTTTAGAATTATAATGATTCTTACAGATAAAGTCGCAATTTATTATCGACTATTTTATAAAACAAAATTGTTTAAAAAATAATATTGTAAAGTTTTTTCTTGTGTATCTCGGCGGCTAAAAAAATCCTTTTAATTGCTCTTCGATTAATAATATTGAAAACGAACGTCTTTGAAGAATAAGTTATATAGAAAGTTAAATCATGAATACTCTAATTTGTGTCAACTTATAAGTCATTTCTTGACATGAATATCATTGTCTCCTGCAATGGTAATAATATGAAAAATACTGATGTTAATAGCTAGTGAATACTAGTTTTTATGTTTGACCATCTTGTATAAAATTCAATCAAACACAAACGTATCCTATGCTACTGAAAATTTTTCAGTTATCATAAAAAAAGTTTTATTAGACGTTTAAATTTTGTAGCTAATATATATTTAATGTTGAGTACGTAAAATAGAGGTTCAAACTATTTTTTAATGGTATCAATACAGATAATCTACTACATTTTATTCAGTCTTTTTATTAAATTTATTATTCAGCTTGAACTAGATAGCGAAAACACTTCATTTCAAGTATATACTCAAGAATCCTGAGAAATTTATATATATACTTAACTATACATGTGCCAGTAAACATGAAAGTATAGCAACAAACTCGGTTTCTTTCATATATTCCTTTCATCAGTTGAGAAGACTACTATATTTGAATGTTTAAAATATGTAATACGTAACCCATAAAGAATTATACTGTTAATATTTTTAAATTTTCTCCTCTATTATTTCTTTAATTGAAACGTTTGTGTTAATCAAAAGATAGTATTTGAAATGTCATACAAAATAATATCCTTTATTATAGACACGAATACAGTTTCCCCTAATGTTTTTGAATTAAATGTAATTATTCAAATAAATCATTATACAGAGGTCACTGAGTTTAACTTGGAACAATAATAGGACTTCTGAAACAGATTTCTAGACGAATATGAGCAATTTTTACTTGGATTTGATGTCAAATTCATTTACGTGCCTATCCAAGTCTTGTAGCTTTGTCGCCTATACTCGACATGTATATGTTGTCATTACAGAATAAGCACAGACAATTGATACACTTAGAAATCACTTATAAAAATTCATCTATCTCTTTTACATTGAAAAAACGAATTGTTTGTTTTAATCATTTTGACAACTAATATTGTGTCATAAATTGTGAATGCATACATGGAGTTTCGTTCCAATAATTATCATATTATTTCTGTTATAAAATCATGTCAAGATAACAATCTGGTAAACATCAATCATTAATAACTATATTAACCTATTCAATTATGTATGATGGAAAATAACATCAAAACGAAGGATGTAATTGTGATAGTAAATAACCGATTCCTTGTTATCATTGCATCTCTAATCGAAATACAGTATCTACAAAGATAGTCAATGTTTGATATTGGCATAATTATTCAGTATTCACTAAATGAAAAGAACGAAATTTTTGTTTTCATTATTCGTCCAACAACTTATAAATGACAGAAATTATTAGCATCAAACTCTAACTTTTCTTATAGAGATAAAGATGTCTACGATGAAAAGCTCGATAGTACTTTTGAATGGGATTTTTATAATGATGATGACTACGGTCGAAATTTTATGAGAAATCTAATTATCTGATACCTTAATATTTTTTCTTCGAAAAAAAACACTATGTAAAACATTATCATCATCAATATATAAATCTTTTCCAATAGATGTCCCTCACATTCAAACAAACCTCTACATGTTTATTAATTTAACTCAATATGTAAATGGCTACTATTTATCATTGTTATTTTTCTTCCTACTTGCTCAATCTTTCAAGTATTTTTCATATTTTTTTTCGTTTTCATTTATTGTATAAGGTAATCATATTTTTCTAATATGAGCAATCGACCACGATCTGATGGTGATCATCGTTCAACACCACCGAATATTGATGTTATGTATTCTCTTAAAGTTGATAATTTAACATATCGTACACGTGTCGAAGATTTACGACGATGTTTTGAAAAATTTGGAAATATTGGTGATATCTATATTCCACGTGATCAATTTTCTCGATCAAGTCGTGGTTATGCTTTTATTCGGTTTGTTTTCTTATTTCATATTTATTTTCATCATTATTGTTTTTTGTTTTTCATAGTTATCTTAAAAAACGTGATGCTGAAGATGCACTAGACCGTATGGATGGTGCTGATCTTGATGGACGTGAAATACGTGTTCAATTTGCACGTTATGGTCGTGCATCAACAACAGATAGTCGTGATAAAACACACCGTCGCCGGTAGGATATTAAAAAAAGAAATACAACCATATCTACATGGTTACATAAAACTATATATATATACGAGTTTCCCATATTCCCATCCCACGAACAAAATTGATTATCTCTATTCACACAGGTATTCTCCTGCGCAAAGATGCTGTTTCCTGTATTTTGTTCGAGAATAAAATAAGATATTGGTTTATCCCGGTGGTTGCTGCATTTGACTAAACAGAGCGAGATTCCAGGCGGTTTAACAGATCAGATGTAAGATATCTATATATATATATGTGTGTCGTCGATAAGGCTTTTACAAGAATTGACAAACCTGCATTGGATTATTAAAAAAAAAAACTTTGACTTTAATGAATAGTTAGATGAAATATTTTAATTCTTTCTTAGAACACGTTCACGATCAAGATCTCGTCGACGTTCAAAACATCGATCACGTAGTGGTAGTTATCGACGGTTAGTTTAACTATCTTTAGATCCATTTTTATTTTTTTCTAATAATTTTTTTGTTTGTTTAGATCACGATCTCGATCAACATCACGGTACGATAAAAATTATTTTTGTTAGAAAATTATTAATTTTTATTTTTCTTGTTTTTTAGTTCGAAACGAAGTCATCGTCATGAAAATGGTGATCGTGATCATCGACGTTGATAAAATTACAAAATAAACTATTCAATTTTTTTTTTTTCTTTTTATAGTTACTTGACTATAAATATATATATATACACACTAATCATTGTGACTGATTTATAAATAAAAAAAAAAAAAAGAAAATCATAGTTCATATTTCAGATAAGATCTATTTTATTTTTATTATGGCTACAAATATTGATCAGGTGTGATAAAAATTTATAAGAAAAAGAAAAAAAAAACAGTTGTCAATGATGATTAAATTTTATTTAGCAAAGAAAATATCGTGAAGATGCAAATGCTGTAGAAAATTTTTCTAAAAAATATTATGATATATTAGATACACGAAGACATGTAAGATATTTGAAAATGAAATAAAAATAAAATAAATATTAAGTATATTATTTTAGAATGTAGATAAATTTTATCAAACACAAGCAAAATTAATTTGGAATGGAAATGAAATTAATGGTCAAAATGCAATAGGAAATTATTTAGTTTCATTACCACCAACAAAACATCATATTTATGCATTAGATTATTTTCCTATGAAAGGTAAAGAAAAAAAACAATAGTTCTTTATTTATTTATTTTTTTTTAATTTTGATTAGATCTTTTTCCTGATGAAGATACGACTTATCAAGTCTTTGTTAGTGGTGCTGTTATCTATGGTACACCAGAAAGTACAACAGTAACCAAAGAAAAACGTCTATTTTCACATATATTTGTCTTAACTGTTGATATTATAACATCAACATGGGTTATTGTTAATGAATGTTTTCGTTTTCATGAATAATATGAACATATATTTAACTCTATATATAAGAAATATATATCTGTTATTGTTATTACTATTTTTTTTGTTGTTACAAAAGATAACTGTTAAACAGGATAAAGAGATTTATTGAAAATAAATACAAAAAAAAACAAAAAGTTCTATTCTTCGCAAAGTTGTACAATCAAATATGGTATTAAGTATCTTGGTTAAGTATATGTCAAGAGACTTTTTTTTTTTTGAGAGATTATTTTTATAAGACTTAATAAAAATCACAGAATAATATCATGAATTCATTTTTATTGTTATGAATTGAAAAAAACCTATTGATTAAGTTAACAGTAGAAACATAACTCTTTCATTTTAAATGAGATAAAATTCTATCTGAAATAAGTTGTTTATTTTTTTTAAGGAAAATTTTTTTAATAAAATAATAATATGAAATACAATTATGCTTAGAATATATATATATATAAATAATACAAAATTCATATCTCTATGTCTAACTAAGATAGGCGATTCGATATTTATAGAAAATAAATGATAATGTTAGAAAATTTTATAATATAATATATTTTTATGCATTGATTATATTATCAAGATTTGTTTCGATTTCTTTAGGATCTTTAAAAACAGTCCATCGATGTTTTGGTATATCTTTAAATGCTTTTATATATCGTTCTTGACATGTTGGTAAACATTCAGGTGTTCGACAAGTATCTCGAATAAATATATGAGCAATATTTTCAGGAAATTCCTTGCATAATTGTGAATAAATTTCTGGATCAAGTTCGCCTAAAGCAAAAAAAAAAAAGCAATCATACAGTTCATAGATAATTATTATTACAATATTTTTAATCAAACCTGAATCTCCAACACAAATATATATTCTGAATGGATAAGCTTGAATTAATCCTGTAATTATTTCTCTTTTATATGATTCAGGTAGACTTAAAAATTTTAAACTCCATTCAAATTTTCTTAAATTCATTGTACCCATTGGATATTTATGTCTTTCCAAAAAACAACTCAGAGCTGGATATCTAAATAGGATTTTTCATTTTGTTTTGTTTACTTAAAAAATTTTAATATTTACAATTGCCATGGACTTCCACTAACATAATGAAATTGACAATTTTGTTCATACCATTTTTGATAAAGTTCATTCATACCTTCAACAGGTTTAAAATCACTATAAAATGTATGTTTTAATAATGATCGTTTACTAAGAACTTTTGAAATTTTTATTGTATCATCAATATCTGATATAATACTAATACCATATGTTGCAAGAACATATATAGGACATTTAAATGTTTTATAATTTTCTGATCTAATAGAATCTTTCGTAGATTCATCTATTCGAATTTCATATTCAAATTTTCGATCATTCGATTCAGGATGAAGTTTTTTTGCAAGTGATTGAATTTCATTATCAGATAATTCAATTTGTTGTTCAACAAAACCACTTTCATCTGATGGATGAAGTAAATGTTCAACATCATTAATAATAGATTTAGTTATAACTTCAACAGATCTTCCAACAAAAAATAAACCTAAACGACCAGGATTTTCATTTGGTTTACCAAAATCATTTTCTATATCAAAAATAATTTATATACATATATATATATATATATATGAATAACATAAAATAATTTTATTTTAACTTACCCAAAGCATTTTCATATACATCATCATTTCCATCGTCATCATCTGTTAATTCATCTTGTTTGTTTATATCTTTATTGTCTTCGTTCTCAAGAAGAACTTTGAAGCTTTTTCCTACATCATTTTTTTTATTATCTTTATTCATAGAATCATCTATTTTGTCTTCAGTTTTGCTACTTAGAATATTTGGTAATGATGATAAATAACCTTTGATTTTTTTGCCTTCAAATGGTAGATATAACCAAGCTTTGATATTTATTGACCAAGTTTGCTTTTCACGATCAAATATAGCTAAAGTTGGAAATGGTACAATAAGTGCTTCATCAGCATAGACATGTTGTGTTGACCATTGAGCAACATAACTTTTAGCCGATGCAAGTGCTGTAACGTATTTGCGTAAATAGGAAGGCATTTATTCAAAAAAAAAACAAAATCTGATCAAATAAACAGGTTACATGACTGATAGAAACGTTTTTTTTTTCTTTCTTTCTCGTGGAATCTATTCATCATATTTGCAACCAACGCAGAACAGGAAGAACGACAAACAAGCGGAGAAAAATAAATCAAGGAATTATTTTAAATGGTCTTTATTTATCTTATCAAGTCGTGCGCGCATTTCAGCACATGTTATTACTTTTCCAAAACCAAAAGATATTACATCAAGGGTTGATTGAATGGTGGTCCTGTACCATCGGATAAAAATATAACATCATAGTTTTGAACAAATGCTGAACGTGCTGTTGTTTCACAACAAAGTTGAGTTAGAACACCAGAAATAATAACTGTATTAATATTTTGTTCATCTAATAAAGATTTTAATCGTGTTCGATAAAATGCATCATAAGTTATTTTTTCATCAAGTATAACTTCATTTGATGCTACATCAAGATCAGATAAAAGTTGCCAATTGTGAGAACCTTTTCTTATTGATCCTGATGCACTCCACCAACGAACTAAAACCGATGTTTTTTCTTCACTTTCAGGATCAGGATGACCATGTTGAGTGAAAATAACTGGTATACCAGCACGACGTGCACTAGCTATAGTAGCATTTACTTCAGCAAGAATAGACTTTGCTGCATATGCAAATTGATTTTGCATATCAATGACTATTAGAGCCAATTTAGATGAGTTTAAACCACCAGGCATGGCTATAGATACAGAGAAAAATTAAGGATATAAATAGTAGCAATATAATTTTGTTTATGTCCAAGAAAAATAGAACATAAACCAATGAGAAAGTCGAATTGTCGCTATGAGTTAAGAATCCGATTTTGTCAGAGAAGAAGCTCATAGAGAAGAATAACTTTAACATGCAAATTTTTGCGATGGAAAATAAGGCTTTTTCATTACAGCAAATATATCATTTTCTAATCCATAAATATCAAACTCAACGAAGGAACGTCCTCAAACTTCTTATACTTATCGATCGAAACTATATTCCCAAGTAAGAGGCTACGGGATCTAGTGTCGCAATCTAAGCGAGTTCGATTATCTAAGCCATTGTGTTATTGAAATGTAGAATTTTTACAGCAATTTTTGAATAGAAAACTGTAGTCGCTCTAAATTCACCATGAAAATCGCATATGAAATTTAGACTTGCAATCTTACACAAATGAAGTATTTAATGAAAGTAGCTCATTGTGAAAATTGCTCTGATTTTTAGATTTTCTAACCAAAACAATTTCTGATAAAAGAGTCTCTGACCTGAGAATGTAGTTTTGATCAAAAAATGATCAGAAATTTGAAGACGCTCTCTCATAACATTTCTCTTAATTTCATCACACAAAGTCTAAGATAATAATTTCAATGCTACAATAAATTTTCAATATCGATTTTGTTTTTCACATAACTAAAGTAATATGCATATTTCTATTTGAATGAATAATAGTCAACAAAGTATTTTAAATTAATCATAAAGCATTTATTAAAATAAATGAATACGGTGAACACATGTGCGTGATAAGTTTTGAATTCTATATCTTTTCATTATTGTATTCAAACGTTGGCACTATAGAAATGAAAGAGACAGTGATATAATAATGATACGCGAGAAGAATCAAGATTTAATAATAGAACTAACTTTTTACTACCTTTTCAGACAAGGGATCATTTATCGATTGCATGTATTCGACATAGTTGAAATTCAGACTCTGTCGTCTTGAAAGTTAATAGATTCTGAATGATCAAATAACTTTTCCTATACAATACATTCAACATTGTTTAATCATTTATTTTTTAGGAAAGATTTTCTCTATTTCACTCAATGACATAATAGATTTCTCATGTTGCACAGTTCGAATCATATAGCAATGATAACCAATATATAGTTTGTTCTCGTATGTAAATAATGCAAATTTCTTAGATTTATCAACAAATATATTTATTTAATTTCTTTTCTAAAAGCTCAAGGTATCGAAATTAGAGAAAAAGAAAACATTTTAACAAATAAATAGATAATAAACAAAGTAATCTGAGAAAAAATGATGATAGCATAGACGAAGACGAATGATTCAATACAATTCGATAGCCATTTAAATTAACAAGCTGTATATCATCATCTAATGTCACATTATATTTCGTCATTGGTTCAAATGATTTAATATTTTTAAAACGATTTTGAATAATATGAAGTGCACGAGTAATACGCATTGAACGAATTAAAAATAAATTTGATTTACGATCTAGAAAATAATCAATTAAACATAAAAAAATAAAAATAAAACAAAATTTACGACAAAGACCAATCGGTTGAATATCACACATAAATAAACCATTATAACAAATACATAGAACACAATCAATTTCCATGGTTGTCATTGATGAAAATGTACCACACTGTTCATTAAGAGATACTTCACAATATCTTCCAGAAAATCCTCTTAAAAAAAATGAGATACTCTAATATATAAAATGTATCGATGATTTTTATTTTTAAATTTACTTTGGACATATACAAAATGATGAAAGAAAACATTGACCACCATTTTTACATCCAGCATTACATGGTTCTTCCTCAGTAACATAATCTAAATAAATACATATAAAATCGTTATGTAATAAACAATTATATTTACCTTCAGAATCATCTTGAAGATAAAAAGCTCCTATGGATCTAAAACAAATTTTTTTTTTAAATATACTTCAAAAGAAAACAAAAGCAAATTTTTTTTCTCATACCTAAATAATAAGATGAACAAAAAATAAAATCTATGCATAACTGTATGTTATTCAAACAATTGAACATGATTTATATATATATATTCAATGTGTGATTTATGATAAACACAATACCGACATTGACTTAGAAGTTAAAACATGCAATACGCGTCCAAGCGAACAAGGAATACGTTTGTTTCTTTTCTACTGTCAATTGTATTGTAATTAACAAGTTTGTGACTATTCGTTTTTTTTTTTATGTAATTGAATTTTTTTTTTTCGTCTTCACACCAAATGTTCTCTTTTCTTACGTCAATGTCCAACAGTTATAATTAATGAGTAGATCGAATAACATCACCTTCTGCTCATTATATGCGCACGAGTTAATGACATAAGAGAAAAGAAAAAAAATATATATATATATGCACAGTAGGAGTTAGTAGATATTAATAATTGAAACAAAATTGCTCAAAATTCATTTCTGCTAATATTTGATTCTAAGGCTCAATTTCTGTTTTTTAATAATACTGATTAAAATAAGCAGATTCAACCCGTCAAAAATAAAATTAGTTTTTTTTTCATATATTCCATCAACTTCCGCTTGAAAAATATGCATTCCTAATCACACACATCCCAGAATTGTCGAAAAAGCTTTTTTTGTTGCCGGTTATTTTGTGTTTATTTGCATGCACATGCGAAACTGCGATGTCTGGTAGAGTTTTTTTTTATCACTATTTACAAAAAGCACTTAAGAATTTAAAAAGAAGGGGCATTGCAGACTGATATGCTCTTTCAAACAAAGGTTGTTAATGCTATTTATGCGATATAAAAATATGAAATACGATGCAGCTGTTGTTGGTTATCGTAGCGAGATTGTTTTATTCTATCGATCTTATGTTACATTTCTTCACTATCCATTTAGTTAATCCGCCTGAAATGTAATAAGGAAGTAGCTCATGTATTATAACGAGACATCATTGGTATACGGCCTTTAATTATATATCAACAATATCTGTTATGGTCTGTGATGTAGTAATTATCATTGAATTTAAATTTACAAAAAAACACATCGATTTATTGTAAATGATTTGTTAAGTGAGAAATTCTATGGATTTTATTGTAAAATTACAAGGAAACATACCCAACAGTCGAATAGACAAAGGTCTGATATATTTGATAGAAAAGGAAAAATCATATTCACTTAAGAAAGTTCGAGCAATCTTGAGATACTGTTCATTTATAAGTCTGTTATGTAATATAGAAGTGCATTCTATTTGATGAGTATGAAATAATATTGTGAACTATTATGTAAAGATGTTCGATAAACTCCGTTACTTTAGAATTTTTGGTCACGATCATTTTTGAAATAGAATATGAGAAAAGTGGGCGAGTCAGTTCGTTCGATATACACTACAGTTTATAGGTCTCACTTTCTTGGAATAATGCAAAACAAAACGATTTTCTCACACCTATGTGACAACCAAATCTTTGTCTATGCACGTCATGGGCTCGAACGACATTCGTCGACAGTTTCACATTCTCTCTCGTTATCAATTTTGAATAATATGATTGCAATAATTGGAAGAAGCCGTTCTTATGAAATAAATATTGAAAAATCTTAGACTAAAATCAAGAAACAAGTCAATACTTTGCGATAAAATACAAAGACAATGGTACCAATATTATCATTAACAATCAAGTCTATATAAATCATTCTGAATAATCTTGGATGCATTAGTAAAACATAACATATGCTGATATCTTGTGCTCTACAGAGCTTTAGGATTGTGGTAAATCTGGTTTAATACACAAGGACTTATTTCTTTGTTATTATGTTTACTAGACAATATCGTCTTTTGATCAATTACTAATAGTTATTATTGTAGCTTAATAACTTCAACTAATCGTTTTAAGTTATACATTCAATTTCCATTCAAATACACGTAGTAAATATTGTTAAAACTGCTTGACAAAGTATTCGATCGTTATATAATCTGTTTATTTATTTTTTTCGAGATATATTTTTACAGAATTTATTGTATTACTGATAACCACATCATTTTTAGTTGTCATGTCACTTGTAATAATAATAAGAAAAATGGAGATACAAAGTACAAGAACAAACTGTCTTTTTTTATTTGGATTATTTTTGACGTAATAAATCAGATTGTCAAGTAAAAGAAAGACAATGCTTTTATTAAATTTTTCATAAGTTATAGTAAATATCGAAACCGTACTGTTCTTCATAGTAAACAATATGCTTGATTAAATTTTTTTTATTTTTGTCTAATATTCGTCTAATCGATATGATTTAGACTTAAATCGTTTACTTCATATGAAACAATAATTATTGAAAAAAAAACCATATGAGAGAAAAATAGTTTATTTTTTTCATAGGCTTAGTTTCTATTGATTAGTATTGGTTGGAAGATGGATTCCTAGCCCTGTTTTTTTTCTTTTCTATACTTCAGTACATATAATATGTATTTATGAAGATGATAATAACAACAGCGGAAGCAGCAAAAAAATAGAGCAATATAAGGAACGTATTTTACATTATCACTACGCCGACAACCAATGCATATATGGTGATAGCAAATAGCAAAAAAAAAGAAAGACACATATATTATTATTGCTGTGAGTCGTAGAAGGAAAAACCACAAATCATATCCTTATAGCAAGAGCAAGGGCATTATTCTTGCTTAACTTATAAAACGTGTACTTATCGCCCCAAAGTGATATTAACTTTTATTCGTTATCATGACGGATTTCGTAGGGCAAACAGTTGATGTTCTCGATTGTTATGAGGGTCGTGATGCTGCTATTACATTTACGCTTTATTTTTGCTGTTTATTAAGTGGATTTTATCCAAGAAAATCTAAATTACATCGATCATTACAACGAATTTTTAAACGACTTGAAGATTGTCGTGTTGTCTTACGTCTTTACGATGATTTGACTATTCTTCAAGATTTATTTACATATGAATTAAGACCTGGAGTAAGAAAAAAATATTTTCATTTTTTATTTGCAAAATCAAAATGAATAATTTATTTCTTTTTTTTTTTTGTTTTTCTATAGGAACGAAACTGGATAGTTCGTATATTGAAATGTCTCCATTATCTTTCATGGCTTTGTTATTATCCATCGGAACATATTGCTTGGCTTGGAGAAATGAAAATGCTTGATGTTGATGCTGATTTATGGGATTTTTATACGAATTTTTTCTGGTCATCTGCTTTACTTACTTCTGCTCTCTGGTAAGAATTTATTCTTGCGATCTTTATTTCTCATGAATTTTATGACATTTAGGAATGCATACGTTGTTTTACAATATATGGTACAACAAAGTTATAGTGTAGAGAGAAAAGAAGAAGAGTAAGTTAATTAAATAATTTAATTAAACTATATTTTTTTGTTTATAGGAAAAAATCATTTATCCCATGGACAGCAGCACGTAATGCTATGTTAGCAACTGTACGTGATGGTACTGAATTTGTGGTTGCTGTTAGTTATTTACCTCGTGGTTATTTATGGGCATCACGATTGACCTATATTCAAGTGGGCATGTTTGGTACATGTTCAGCTTTCTTACGTCTTTTTGCACTCTTCAAATTTCATCATGAATCATAAGTTTTTCCCTAAATATTTTCTTCTCTACCATTAGAGCAGATATTTATTATTCGCAATTTAATTACGATTTAACCTCTTTTTTTTTTTATTAACCTTAAATAGACATTTGATTGTTTGATCATTTTTTTTTTCTTCAATGTAAAATCTTAATTTTTTTTGAAGAATAATTTAAATTGTTCGTATTCAAACATCAAGGAAATTAAGGAAAGTTTGATTTTTCTTTAGTGCCTATGTTTATCTGGTATGTTTGTGTCTGTCAACTTTTATGGAGAAATAAGGAAGACAAGAAAAGATTTAATGGTACTAAATGTCGGGGGCAAATACCATAGTAAAAACTATAAAAGCTAATTCCTAGCAAGAATAATAATATTTCTTAGTTGTTTTCGTTGAAAAGAACGAGATAAATATAAGATAAATCAATGTAATGAGAATCTTTATGCTTCTCAAAAGATAATGCGAAATAAATAGTTAATCGTTCTGTTGAAAAAAAAAGAAGATTATTACAATATATTTTTCTGTTTATAACATGCCAGATGAATAGAAAAAAAAATCAGACGCTGCTCATTGAATTCTGTAAGATATTTTTGAAATTTTTAATTCGCTCTTTTGTCGCTATAATTCTTGTATTTACGATGAATTTTCAAAGGTACGTAGTTTCTAACTGTCGATCCTCTACCGCAATACGTTGATGTCAACCCCTCTGGATGCTTTTTTTTATAGCCAAAGTAATTCATGCTTCAAGTCACGAGTAATATAAGAAACGAGATGTAATATACGATAAGATGAAAAAATATAAGAGTTAATAATTGATTCTTTCTTGATTTGAATGAATAATAACTAAACATTTCCTTTTCATCAACCACACCAAATTAATTATAGTTGTCATATCAATTTTTTACCATTCTTCGTGCAAAAATCTTTCCAATTTATCAATATTTGACAGCTTTCGTCTCTTAACATATCTTTCCAGGATGGTCCACATGTTCTCAATGAAATCAATATCCAGGATATTGAGCTACAATTAATTAATTATGTTCATGTCAGACGAATATTTAATTAGCACATAAAGCTAATTTTAGAATTTATAGTTTTATCAGATGTTCTTTTCATGAATAACTGTCAAGAGAAAGAGAAAACTTATGGAAGTAAAGAGTGAAAACCGCTTTAGTAGTGAAGCCGGTCTCTGACACGATTACTTTAGGGTTAGAGAAGTGAAAACTGATCGTCATCCATAAAAGCTGATTGTTCGCAAATAGTAACAGTCAGTAATCTGTATCATACAAACGTTTTGAAAGTTCCATTCAGTCAATACATAAAAACAAAGAATCTATTCGATTCAATTGCATTCCTCATCCAAATACAAGATCGAATACACCAGCAATGGACCATTGATACTTGGAAGTATTCTCTCGAGATAGAATTGCCCATTTTTCGTTTTTGATTTTCCACCTGAGTTTACAGGAGACAAGCCTTAAAATTATCTCTGAGATTTAGTTACAAATATCTCTAAAAAATATTCAACTCAATCGAATAAGTTTGATGGAGAGCGTAAGCAACCAGAATGCAGTTCTATGAAAACTAGAGTTTTCTATCAAAATCTATTTCAAAATTATTCTTCTTGAACACATGTCTCAATATTTTTTAAGTTGCACGAGTGTAACTAGTCTTCAAGAACAATGATTGTATAATTTCATCATGTAGATATCCTTCTTTTAAAAGAACTATACTTTTAATAGTGCCATCCTAAGCTGGGTCCAGTTTCATCACAAAATCACCCGATTTCGAAGTCTGCTAAATAAAAATTTTGTTAATAACGTTAAATAAAAAAAAAAAAACTTTGATCCTAGTTATATATCACAGATTGATATTAAAAAAGCAAAATGAAAAATAGTGCACTGTCAGTTAAAAAATAATAATAAAAGAAACATAAACAAATGATTGACATGATTTTTGCAAGAAAACACAGAAAAAGAAATTGAGATTGCACCATTAGATTGAGAATGTTCGATTGATTAATCTCCAATATTAAGTAGATCTATATCATCGGTTTTTTCGTCTTGATTACTATTGTCATTTACTTGTTCAGTTTTATCATCGAATTGATCAGCATCATGATTTTCTTTTTTACGAAAGGTTGGTAAAGACAAATCAACTTCAATTGGAAATATATCAACTTCTTTCATAATTTCATTACTATCTTTATGATATTTATCAAGAGCAGTTATCAAACGATGTAATTGAAAGACAGTATCTTGAACTAATAGAAAATGAATAAAATGAAAAATATGTATTTAGTAAAAAATAAATACAAACCACGTTTTTGATCAAGTAATTCTAATTTAACAAGTACGTCTGAACGCATTTTAGCAAAACGTTCACGAGCTAATTGTCGACATCGAAGTACTAATCTAAACAAAGAAATATTCATTTTAAATGTCAAAAGAAAAAGAGCTGTAGTCATACAAACCGATATTCATAATTTCCTGATTCAACTCGATAAAGTGGCTCATATTGTGCAGCAAACATATATTCTTCATCATTCATTTCTTTTACTTTTAAACAATAAGACTAAATGAATCATTACATTAATAAGGAGTCTTTCAAAAACTTTGAAAAACATCAAAAGACTTTGTATATCTTACTAAATATTCGAATTTTGCATCGGCATATTTTTCAATAGTTAATCGAGTATCAGGAATGGCTTTTGTTAAAAATGTATTTAAATCTGCAACCATCTAAAATAGTATGAATGATAAAATATCTCGAAATATAATTTCATACATACGGGTGCAGCAGTTTTAAGTAGCGTTATAGCATATTGCTCAAGTTGTCGATGAGCATCACCAAATTTCGTGAATGCTTGTGATGCATTAAATTGTGGTTCACGAGCACCAATATTAGCAAATGCATCACCAAAATTACGATGTATATGAGATAAGTCATATATACCAATCAGCACTTTACGTGCATGTTTGATAAGACCACGATAGAAATCTGCTATTTGTTCAAGTTCATGAAGTTTTTTAACCAGAGTATCTAAATACAAAAATCTACAAACAGAATGTAGGATCGTTTGTTTTTACCATTGCATAGTATAGCCCGACTAAGACCCAAAGCATCAGCAGCTGATGAACTCATGGATTCGATCATACGATGTTTGACTTTTTTTAAAACTAACAAAAACCAAAAGAAAAAAGCTAGACTACAAATTTTAAGCAAACAATATAAGTTAACTGATATCTAATGTTTTTCCATCTTGTGGTCGAGCATGTAGTTTATTATAATGAATTGTTACTTGTGACTAGAAAAAAGAATCACAGTAAATGAATTCGAAAGAAAAATAAAATAAGTATACTGGACAAGCTGAAATAAATTTAGCTGCTTCAGTTTTTGTTTGTCCTTTTACTGATATACCATTAATTGTAACAATTTCATCGCCTATTCAAATCAATCATTAGAGAAATCCAAAAAAAAAACAAATATTATTTATTTCAACCTGCAGCTATTGATCCATCTTTTGATGCTGACGAATCATCAAATACTTGCACAATATATAAACAAGGACAATATGGATAACCACCACCAATACTTATTCCAATCAAATTTTTATCATCTTTCTGTAAGGTACATGTCCCTGATGTTAAAGTCATGCCACTAAAACAGATCACAATTTGTATCAATGAGAGAAAATTTTATCGTGTTGTTGCAAACATACAGAGTATTTTCCTGTATCTCAAAGTATTCCAACATGTTGTCAAAGACTCTATCAAGTGTTTGATATGCTAATATTAAAAAAATGAATCATCAAATATGATAGAAGGTTTTTCATGTATGTATCTTTTATATGATTGTTTGATATGCAATAAAAATTATTCGTATGAGTATGTATTATTCGTTACAGGTGTACTTATTGCAAATGAGTGAACAGATGTCGCATCATTTTCTTTGTATAACATTCTGTTATCCATATCGATATGTATTGTTCAATGTAATATAATTAGTCGATGAGATTCAATAAATTTTTAATATTTAAACTCTTGAAATATGAAAAATATTTCTAGTGAATTCATATTCTGGATTCAACAAAAGGTTATTTTACTGAAACGAAGAACGAATGTATTCTTTTATGTATATAAATTAATCATCAGCGTCAATCTATCTATGGATGCATAGCCTTGTGTTTAATAGAAAACAAAAAGTACCGTTTGTAGGCGCCCGTGTGATGTGTTGAATGAGTGTCTGTTCGTATTATGTAAATCATTCGAATTGAACCAGAAAAGAATCATATTGTTGTTATTCTCAAAAACAGTTTAATAAAACCTTCATTAAGTTGTGCATCTAACCACTTTTTTTTCAGTGTACTATCATGTTAATATTGGTCGAATTATTAGTATAAGATCCAGAACATATGAACTTAATTGTTGGAATATCTTTGTTCGATGAAGAAACTTGTATGCGCATATTCGAGTTTTACATAGAAAAAAAAATCTTCTGTAAAATGTTTTTTGGGTGTAAACAGAAATATTAAAGCGATGAAACGTTGACTCACGATCTTCATTGTAAAAGATAATCAGCATATTGTGAGTATTTTATCATCAGGACAATCGAAGATTAATCAAAAAAAGCGAAATCAATGAAGATGCAATATATTATTTGAAAGTAGAATGGTACATTAAAAAAAGCATATCAACATACAACAAAACACAAACATGATACTCATGCTATGTAATATAGAGTATATGACCGGAGTCATGACATACAAACACTGAATTCTAATATTATACAGTATTAATTGGTTGATCTTATTTACAAAGTCTGTATAAAAAATTCGCTTGCAAGATTCTTATTTTAAATATATATATCTATGATTTATTAGAGGAAAAGATCAATAGTTCCAGTATTTTATAGCTGCATATTATCTGATTGAACGGTACTAATTGATTTGAAATGTGGGTGTCGCGCATATAAGATAAACATATTCAGAGTTTATCGTTCCTTAATTTAAGCTTCACGAATTGAAACTATCAATGAGATCAAAGTTTATTAGACGAAGAATTTAGTGTTGTTCAGTTCGTCTACAAATATGCAACAAGACTCGTATATGATTTTTGATAATTATTTCATAATAATTTTATTTATTTCTTTTGCCTTATAAGTATTTCAATGTGTATTCTATCGACTTTTTTCATCATTAAAGTATGAATTCGACCAATAATGCATTACATAATTTTCTGAAATTTATTTTCATACTTTAAATGTAATGATTTATATTAGATGTTTCGATGTATTTTGTACATTAACACCATAGCATACATTATGCTGAAAATAAAAGTTTACGACACGTTTCTACTAAAAAAGGATAATGTACATGGCGTTTCTTTTTTCAATCGAAGATCAACTATTCATAAATGTGTATGTATTACAATGAATAATTTCGAGGTATATACGATTTTTCATTTCTGAATTATGACTAATAATTTTTAAACATGTGAGAAACGAAGATGTCATTTACACCATTTTTTCAATTCGACGTTCTCTTTTCTTATATTAATATAAGATAAAGTTATGCATTTTTCGAATAATAAACTTTTGTTTTTTATAGAATTATTAAATCAGATGCTGAAATTTGTTCATGACATCTTTGGTTGACAGTGCTGGACCACGAATATGAATATAAACGACGACATACTTTTATGATTTTCTGCATCGAAACGCAATCAACAACGAGAAATAACTGTTGCGTACAAGGAAAATTAATTTGTTTGAGTAATAACATAAAAACGCACTTAAAAAAATTTTCGTTCATCACTCAAAAGAGCATGCATAAAAATTGCTAATGAGTGATTGTTGCAATACTACAAAGCAGATGAACCAATTAGCAAATTTTGATGTGTAGACTTCTATTTAATTAAGGCCCCCCTCCCCCTCAGAGACCAACTTTGTTATTTTTCATCCGATTTCAACCAAAATTTCAGTGAATGTTAGTCTAGACTAGGATAGATTACGGTTAAAACATCTCCCCCAAATCTCAAAGGTATGCACAAGTTCTAGTCAATTCATTGGTTAAAAATACCCTTTACGCAGGCAAGATTTTCAAAATGGGGATCACGTTAGCTAAGCATGTCAGCGTAATTTTTAAATTGTAGAGTGCCCTTAGGACTAGATCCTAATAGAGTTCGATTTTTGAATTTCTCTTCGTTTGTTTTTCAAAAAAAACGTTGTTCGAAAAATTCTCGAATTCATGGTCAAAAAAAGTCGCTAAACAAAACGAAAGATCCAAGTTTTTTATTTCAGTAGAAGAGAAATGCAAAAATCTGACTCTATTAGGATCTAGCCCCACTTGTCCTCTATACAATAAAAAACATTATCCATTCTCTATTGAGTCGTTATTAAGAAAGGTGTGCCCGCGTAAACGGTATACTGGAAAAAACTGATTTTGAGAAAAACGAAAAACAAAGTTTTTTGATGCAGTAAGTGTCTATATTCGAAATAAGTCTGCTTATTTACCTAATATTTTCGCATTATTCCTCAAGCTTTATTGGTGGCGGGTACGTGGATATATCATAATACGGTTAGAAGTACATATCATGCCTAAATTGTGGTCATGGTTCCTTATACATAGGTGTCACTTCATGTCATACATCTGTTTATCAACTTTTTCGTTAATGATATTTTCATTCTTTTGTTTGACCGAAAGAGCTGAAATTTTTATGACATATATAACTAATCAAGATCTTTTAGTTCTGAAAGTTTCAGCTCTATAACTATGACTAATGGTAAAATACATAAGTTTTCGTACTCGATTTTTGCTGAAAAATGAGGCAAGAATCGAGTATGAAAACTTATGTATGCCACTTTGATCGATGTATGTTATCATCAGTCATAGCTATAGAGCTGAAACTTTCAGAGCTAAAAAAATCTTGATTAGTTATATATGTCATAAAAACTTCAGCTCTCTCGGTCAAACGAAAGTATGAAAAATATCATTAACACTGTATTCTCAGTTATTATGAAACATCCTTTATACCTCAGTAGCATATTCTCAGAAAAATAACTCGCCCGAAAAAAAACCAATATACATGTTTTGGCAAAATAAATTATGCTAGGTTGTAGTCCATTACAAGAACTATCAGAATATGTATAAATCTCAAAATCGAGTTTTTTTTTTTTCGAAAAAATTGACTTTTCTGGGAGGCCCTTCAAAGTTAATTCACCCAGAAAGTAACTAATCTCAATTAGGTATACACTGAGCTCAAGCTACTTGGACTCGGTTAAGCTCAGGGTATATCTGTCCCTGATCGCTCTTGGTATTCTCATTTCGAAGAAACCTCTTATGCGTCATAATCAGATCTCTTTCATGACTATTTCGACACACTAATCGGCAGAATATCCAAAACTAAGCATTGGTGTTGGTATTTTTCTCTCTCGCACTTACATCCCATACCCAAACTTTGCTTCGAACGATACAGTAAACACATGTTTAAAATTTCATTCAAACTTTATTAAAGAACATAATTTTCCTCTAGTTTTTCGTCTAAATTAAGTTATATTTCTTTCTTAGTTTGTGATGAAAACTACAAGTAAAATACATAGTACACGCAATAGTGAATTTTTAGCCAAGATGTTATATCTGTCATTATTTTTCAAATTATTTTTTTATTGTTCACTCTTTGCTTCAATCAAACTATTTTCATAACGTATAAGCTGAAGAAACAAAACGGGATTTGGTAATGCTTGTTGTCGTTTGGTCAACAAATATTCATAGGCTTGTAAAAGATTCCATTTTTTGCAATGCATCAAATAGGCGAGAATAATTGTTGAAGAACGAGATACACCACGATGACAATGTACAAAAGCTCGATAGCCTTGTTCATGGCATGTATCAAGAAATGAATTTGTTGTATTAAACGATTCTAAAAGATCAGCGGAACGACCTTCTTTGCTCTGAATATGAAGTATTTGACGTGATGGATCATGAAGTTTCTTATCAGTAACATTAATGATATGTGTAATCGCGAGTCGATTGAGTAGTGCTGAATCATTTGCTTGTTCCCAAGTGCCTTGAAATAGCCAGACATCGAGTATTTCGGATGGTTGCCAATATGATCTTGTATCTTCACGGCGTTCATGTCTTAATTGGTAAACAGAATCGAGATAGGCCACTTCAGAATCTGTTGCTGCGTGAGTCTCACGAAGAAATTTTTCACGTGTCACTCGCGAGAAACTCATTTTGAGAAAATGACGTTTAATAGGAAAAATGAGAAGAAAAAGAAGCTCGTATTTTTTTCCTCTTTCAATGACTCATAATTTCTATTGCTTGTGCAATACGCCTTATGCAACTTTATTCATTTATTATTTTTCAATATTACGAAAAAGCGGAAAAAACAATCAATATGTTCTCTTGTTTTCTTCTTCCTCTATTGAATATGAATTATTGAGCCAAGACGTACACCATGAAGAAAAGATCAAGAGCATAAGTGGAACTGGTTCTGGTTGAAGTAGGCTTGATCAAACTAGACCGACTTGTCGTCAAACATGGTTCATGGTCATAAAGCAAAAAAATGAGTCCAAAAGAAAACAAGCTAACCATGATTTGTCTAGCATACATGCATCTTGTGATTGATTTCCATAATGTACATCTAACAGTTGAAGAACAGTCTAAGACTCCATTGCGCACCAACAGATTGAAACAGTATCGTAGAGAATTGAATAATCAGCCGTAGATACTTTTTTCTGCTATCAATCCGCTAATAAAGACTATATATTCAAGGTACAGCTTTTCTAAAGGAATTTCCGGCGCTGGTTTTCCATTGAAATGAAAAGAATATAATAGAATATTTCCAATTTTCCTACTCTATACGAATTATACTTGCTTCACACCTTCTGCAGGGATCAGGCTGTGGATGTGGGTTGGAGTATTGACGTGAAACAAGATGAAAGGGCGTTCATTCATAATTCACACCCACCCAAATCGATTGAATCCTACCTTATTACTCTGCAAAGAATTAGCAAGTTGTTTCGCTCCTTGATTTTCCATTTGATTTCCAGAAAAGTTCAGTGTGTCAGATACCTAGGTGCATATTAAAATATTGATTTGAGAGAAATAAAGAAGAATTCATGATATCTTCTCACTTTTAAAGGTATCTGCATGATACCTCAGTTAAGAAACGCATTGCTGATTAATGGAATATTGTTTGCTAGAATAATGAAGCTCGGATCGAACTATCTAGACAGTCATATGAACTCTAACTTAAACCACAGCGCTATAAATGCTCGGTAATCATCGTTGATGATCGGTTTCATACTAAATGGAGGCTTTCATATTCATTAGCAGGCTTCCGAATTCATGAGTATAATTTAGAACTGATATGAACTTTGAAAAAAAAATAAGAGCTAATTTTTAAAATGCTTTTTATCCTCAGTTAATAAATCGAAATCTCAGTAATATGATGATCGTAATGAAATACGAAATCCATTCAATTACTCGTTAAGTAAGTGGTTAACACTAATTATTATCAAGGTTGATCCTGTTGTTTTTGTGGAAAAGTGCAACTTCCTGCTGTAACTTCATCATAGGATGGAACTTTTTTAAATAATTTCGACTGAGTTATTTCATTTCATAAAAAAGTCAATGGCTGATTTATCATAGTGCATCTCAGATTATTATACAATGAATCTTCTTATTAGCTTTCTACAATAATGTCTAAGAATGTCCAAGTGGAATAGCAAAGTTATCCAGTGTATATATTATTTACAAATTAAAAAGATGTGATTTTGGTACAAGAGAGTCAATCTCGATACATGATAAAACCGGATTCATGGTTTCATAATGTTTTCGTTACTAGGGCAAAAACGTTCAGTAATCTTTAAGAAATTCTTACTGGATCAATGGTTGGAGCCTGAGATTTCTTTTTGGATGGAACGGCATTCTTCAGTTGTTTTCCAGATTTTGTGGCCATGTCGTAACTGATATCTGAAAAGGCAGTATATTTTTACATATGCATTATATTTTGGTAGGCGAAAATGTCGTGTCTGTGTTGAAACAGGTAGTCAAGAATACGGTAAATTCAACAAAAATAAGAACCTAGAGCATTATTCGACTTGAGACTGTGGGCGTGAATGTGAATTAGGAATGGGCACCCTTTCACCATCCTTTACGTCAATACCTTAATCTACATCCGCACTCACACCCTTACCACGGTCCACTAAGTGAAGCTAAAACAGTCAGAGTAATTTTGATGATGTTTTGCTATTGACTGATGCTTTTGATGTCTTAAACTGTTTGTTTGATTTATTTCAATGGTTTTTCTTACTTTTGCAGCATGACAATGCTTTCTGTTCCGTTTATGTCCGCTTTGCCTCCGTTTTATCGTTTTTTAAAATTATTTTCAAATATACACTATTGAGAAGAGCAACACATAGCAACAGTGAAACATTCACAGGAAGAGTGGATGATGAATGATCACAAAAAAGAAAAAACCATTCGTGTCCAATGAAATTCATGTCAAATGGGGTACACAGATCGATATTCATTTCAGTATGATATGGATTTTGGGTGTGGGCGTTTATGAAATAAAGGTTCACCTACATCCCACATCCACACACACACACACACCGACCCACACCCAACTTTTATTTTGTGGGATTGATCGTAGTTGCTCGTGTCATCTACTATTGTCCAGTAAGACTCAGATATGATTTTCAATAGTTAATTTATCATAGCTTGATTTATTTGTTCGCTTCAGAAATATTTCAACATGCATTCCAACTACTTCTCTCCAAAATCCTAAATAAATCTCTCTAATAATGTGTCCTATCACTAACTGAGATTTGTTTTCATATTTTCTATGTGTTTTTTCACATAAGATCCTTCTATGCTTTTTGTACGTTAAGTGCAAAGGATATTCTATTCTGAAAAGAAAAGTTTACGATGCGTTTCTATTTTACCAGAGTAATATACACTGCCTTCTTTTTTAAATCAAGGATCAAATATTCATAGAAACGTGAATATTGTGATGGATAACTTCAATATTTCATATTGTTTTTCATCCTTGAGTTACAATAAATAATTGTGTAAGATGCTATCAGAACCCAATATGTCATTTAAATGGATTCTTTTTAATTGGTTGCACTCATTCACTATGTTAACAAAAAATAAAGTAATGCATATTTTTGAAATATAAAAAACTTTGATCTCTTTAGGAATTTTGAATAAAAATTGTTAAGGTTTTTCCATGACAATAATGGTGAAGCGCGTTCCACAACAAATAAACATTAACAATGGTGTTATGCAGTTACTGTTTCATTTTCGATTAAAGAACGAAAATCAATCAATCACAATTTCATATAACGCAAGTTTCTTTGCTTCAGTAAAACCATAAATATATAGATAAAGGTAATTCCTTTGCTCAGTTTGGAAAACTCATTAGAAAGATCAAGTTTGTAGGTAGAATTGATGTGTTTGATTGTGACGATATTATTAACTAGATCAATTATTTAGTTAGGTTTAATTTGTATTTTTTAAATAGACAAAGTCAAATTAAACCATGTGAATGAAAATAATATTTGCATTCAGAGGAGTAAAAAATGATTTCATTGTGTAATGGAACTTTGAATAATTGTTGTCACTATAATTATATTCTGTACCGTATGAGATCTATCGTATGGAATAATTATTTCATCGCTTGTCTATAATCTAACAGAAATCATAATTTATAGGTGATCTCATTACTGATCAACAAAAATGAGATAGATTCGTGAATAGATAGAAAAGACTTTTTTTTACATCAATATATTTGTGTGAAGTCGTTGAAATAATGCATAAAGTGTAGTTTATGATAAAATATAATCAAATTTTTGCAACAGACAAATGTGTCAGATCAAGACTAGACATAAGACGATGCTGGTCATTAGAAATGAAGCAGTCTTGTTTGAACCAACTGTTAATAATGGTAGCTCGACACCTTTCGAATCTACTGATAGTGACACATCTTTGGTTCCCTAGTAATGATCAAAATGCTTGTCGTTCCTTCCATTAAAGGATTAGTTTCGTTGTTCAAATCATTTCCAGCTTTTTCAAGCTCATTTTATTTATTGATGACTAAGATTTTTCTTTTTTGTCATATTGTTGAAAACTATGGGATTACGCCACACGTTTTTGCTTTATCAGTTACTTTCAGCATATAATGAAATAATTTCTTGTTTTTCTTTCGTCTATGCTTGGAAAATTCCAACAAAAACAAGTCACTATATTACGCTGTATTTTTTCAGCATATGCATTGATTTGACTTTCGTTAGTTGACGGCATACTGAAGCGAGGTAAAAGCATTACATTTTTACATGTATTGTTAAAACTTTTTGAGGTCACTCAAAATTGATTTCATGCAATCTTTTATTTGGATCTATGACAATATACAACTTTAGACAGCAGTAAAAAAGACAGATTTTATGCAGGTCTTTCTCTGCAGAAACGCATCTAAATTTTGAGACAAGAGTTATTCTACTGTTTATCAACTTTATGCCAGATGATTTTCAGAGCCAAGAGAATCAAATCTGATTTCAGAGAGGTATGAGCGTCCTCTTATATGTACAATCATTTGAAGAAGTCTAATTAAAAACGAGCGATTGCTAAAATATTTGTAAGAGTTAGTTTTTGATAGTTAGATTCTATTCTACGTTTTATATTTCAAACAATAGTCAATCAGATCTTTTGAATGATCAAAATTTTCTTGAAATTTATAAGAAAGAAAAGCGTTTTTTTATTTTTTTTTCTAATCACCTTTAAATTTTATTCGATATTTAAAGCAACACATCGAATGTACTCAGCTTTCCCATCGTTATCTGAAGTGATCTGTCTATTACATACGAATCCATGCATGCTTCATTGCAACATGTCGATAAGAAAAGAGAAGGTTCGCAAAGTTTTGCTAATCTTCGTAATCGAGCTCAATCACTAGTTCAATCAATAAAAGGACCAGGTGTTCATAGTGTAAGCTACATGTCTGCCGCTGGTTTTAAATATATAGGTAATGGAGATACAGCTCGTTGTATGGAATGTGGACTTGAAGTATCCAACTGGATGACAGATATGAAACCCTTTGCTATTCATTTGAATCGTCAACTGAATTGTCCATTCGTTCGCTCTATGGTGCGAGTTTCTTTGTCAAATATGTCTGTCTTGTCCTCTTCATCAACAACTGATGTTCGAAAGAGATCGATATCAAATGAACAAGAATATTCTTCTAAACGTGGAAAAATCGAAACGATGGAATCTGAATCTGTCTCAGATACTTTATTTGAATCAGATTTACTTCAACAAGTGCGAAGACGTACTTTTTCTCATTGGCTACATCTTACCATTCCATCAAGTGAACAAATGATTGAAGCTGGATTTTTCAGTTGCAATGTTGGCGATCGAGTGATATGTATCTATTGTAATCTTATTTGTCAACAATGGACACCATTTACAGATGATCCATGTGAAGTACATAAAACACTTTCACCTCAGTGTCTATATGTCATTGCAATGTTAAAAAGTCAGCAAAAAACATCCGCTGTAACTATCAATCGGCTTTCAAAAAATCACGATTCATTGACTTTGAACAGCACTGATTCATTCCGATGCAATGAGATTACGTACACTGCTGTGTGTCATACAAATTTTATTGACACTTCTAGACGGGATGCATCATTTGCTACATGGCCAAAGGAAGATTTACCATCAGTGGATGAATTAGTGCGAGCAGGATTTTTCTATACTGGTACAAAAACTATTGTTACCTGTTTTTATTGTAATGGATCATTACAAAGTTGGGGTCTAAATGATAATCCAATGATTGAACATGCTCGTTGGTTTCCACATTGTGCATATGCCCAACAATTATGTGGTGAGAATTTATATCGTAAAATTCAAGAATCTAAACGAGTACAACAAGGTATGTTTGAGCAATTATGAATTTTCAAGACAAAAATTTAATATTTCTTTTGTTTCTAGAACATCTTAAAATCAATGAATTAAAAGAAAAAGCAGGTGATAGTGATGCAGTGAATACTAATCTAAAAACAAACAGTCGGCAATTATTGATACCTGATGAAGTTACTTTATCGAGACTTGTTGCTGCTCGATTAGAGTTACCTATATCACAACGTTTATTAGATCAAAATTTTAAATTATCTATTATTAAGCGATGTTGGGAAGATCAATTACGACTAAAGCGTGAGTTAATTAATAAAATAATATCTTTTGTATTCTTGAACAGTTTTCTTAGACAATGACTTTGTATCTAAGTATGATCTATATACTGCTTGTGTAATTCTTCAAAAACAAATTAATCATATTGATGGTAAAAAAGAAAATATTACTGTACCCAGTATAAAAATGAAAGAATTCAAAGAACAAAATGGTACGTTTCTTATAAGTATATTCTGAATTTTTATTGCCTTATTTTCTAGGGACTTGTATACGTGAACAAACATCAATTGCACCTAATGCAGATAAGCTAGTATCGAATCCTGCTGATGTTGAAATAACTACATCATCCCAATCAACAACCGGTGGTAATGAATATAAAAAACAAATAGCTAAACAATCAATTGCTGCTAATAATCAAAATCAATCAATCAGTGCAGCACCACACAATCCCTGTGTTCTATGCCTGACAGAAGAAAAACGATTAGCTTGCATTCCATGTGGTCACCTAGCCACATGTGTCACTTGTGGTCAGTCATTACGATCGTGTCCAATATGTCGACGAGAAATCGAAGCATTCGTTAGACTTTATCTCTAAGGACAAATGGTTTTTATGTTACCAAATTAAAGTTGAGTGATTTTTTTCGATTATCTTTTTAGCTATGATTGATTGTCAAAGAAAGCAGAGGAAAGACCATTATTTTTCCAAAGTATTTATAACCTAGATCAAATTTTATATTTTTTAAAGATTTTTTTTGTTTATTTTTGATCTTTTTATTCTTTTTGAACATTGTGGGTGTGTGGGTATGGTCTTCTCTTCATCAACATCCACACCCTGAAAGCAGTCAATAAATAGCTAAATTTTTGGTTCTTTAATTATTCACCTTTATAAAAGCTGCCAGTAATTAGTGAAAAAGGTTTTCAGTTTGTGTCCACACTCGCGCCAACCGACAACTCTCTATCTTCATGTTTTGAGAGAATTCTCAGTAGACTAGCCAACCAATATCCTCTGATATACTCATAACAAGATATCAGAAAAAGTAACCAGCTGTCAACTGATCCAATACGCTGATATCTTGAACATAATGTATTTACTGCGGGTTGATGAGTGTTTAAGTTTAAATTTTATTTTTTCTCTATATTTTCAAAAAGTGACATATGACTTCGTCTAGCATGACCATCGCCAGTCAAATAGAGACAAAGTCGCATTTTATAACCGTTCGGTGATGAATAGAATACAGGAGAATAAATAGATATCTGTGTTCACATTGAACATCAGCAAATAATTCGAAAAATAAAATATAGAAATGGACAATTCTATGTTATTGTTCGTTTGAATTTCATTCTGAGACTAATTAGTATTGTTTTGTGTCAAATAAGACATGGCAATAAAAAACAAAACTCTTTTTAACAAACCTATTTTTTGTTCAACATTTGTGATTTTCCATATGAATGTGTTTTTTCAACAGCGATTTTCGATTTCAATACCTCCTTGAACAAAGATCAAAGTGAAGTTTGATGATGAAGTAACTCTGAGTTGAGACGTTGAGCATTATCACTGAACGCACTAACACCATCCAACAGCATATCCAGTTGTTTCTAATAGTTGTTGAATATCTCCATTAAAAGTTTCATTCGTTTATCTGTTATCAGTCATTGTTTTAGGAGAAGATATTACTGAAGCATCATTTATCTAATGTTGAGTATTTTTACAAAGATATTGAAGTAACACACTTTGATGTTGTACACTTAGAAAACAATCTAATACATTCATTCAAAGAGAGTAAAGGAAAAAGAGTCTTCGATGATTAATAATCTTCAAAGAAAAATTGGCTTTTCATACCTGTTCATTACAACCATATGGTTCTAGAACACAATTGATACAAACTTTTTCACAGATAGATATGTATTGACTACGAGCATTGGCTGCTTTGAACTCTTCACCTTAATGGTTCACACAGAGGATTTAAATTAACTTTATCTAAATGTTTCTGAGAAATATAGAACAAATAAAACACAACAGTAGTTAATAAAAAAAAACATGAAATAATATGACTTGATAATCGTTAAAAGTTCCGTTCCAAAGACAACGTGAACAACTAATATTTAACCTTTCCATATCAAATTGGTAACTTGGATCAAAAATTATCTTTAAATCAAACAAAACATATTAAATCTAGTTGTAATGGTAGACAAGAAAAAAAGCTTATCTTACTTTCTCCTTTGATAAAATTTGATTTCATATGTCATATTTAACTTTAGAGCTTCAGATATAAAAAAAAAAAGAATTATTTAAACAAAATTAATCACTAGAAATAAGAAAAGAGACAAATAAGCTTACTTTTCGTCAACATAAACGCATGATGGACAAAAACGATGTTTACATGTCAGTTGAATAGGATTTCGTAATAAATATGTACATATATAAAGCAAATATATGTTATTAGAGAATCTTTATTTTGGCATCGAAATCTACTAGTCTGTTAAGATACTGTAAACAACAAAATTGAAATTTTAAGAACAATAAGTTTTAATTCATTAATAATTATATATCCATTACCTGTAATAGTGATAGACACCCTGCATTTGAGTTTTGATCATGTTCATCACACATTATAATTCTAAAATAGAAACAAAATAAATTCCTTTTGGGTGTGCTTGAGTGTTTGTGGATGGAAAGGAACAAGGCTCAGACCAAAACTCATACCCACACTCTCCATCCACACACTCACCATCCAAGTTTAACATTTCGAGTGTAAAGAAATAAAAAAAAAACAGAAGCACGTTTTTTTTCGAGATATAAATTTTAAGTGTTTTGACCATGAAATTATAACATCGAGAAAAGAAAAGCAAATAGTCAATACATGGCTTTAGTAGTTGATAATGCTGTCAGTAAAGTGTGTTAAGAGACTCTAAAAGTAAGTAGGAAAAAGAACGCAACCGTTTTTTTACAGTCTCTGATAGAATAAAAGAAATATCTGGTGAAAATGTAATTAAGATTTGAACTTTGAATTTGATAAAGATCGTTGATAAGGATAAAATTTCACTGTAGTTAATGTAGAAATATGCTTTTGTAATGCGTCATGAAGCTATTTTTATCGGCAGTATTGCATAACTAATAGAAAAAAGCATCATACGAAATATTTTTCTAACTAAAATTCATGCTTTTGGTAACTATTTGCGTTTTTTATTTGAATATTTTGATAAGTGAAAGTTATTAGAAATACAATTATTAATTTTAGATTCCTTTTTGTTTCTAAAATTTAAAATAAACAAGTCAACTGTTGAAATTTACGAATAAACAAATTGATTTGTCTTTCTAAATATTTTGAACGATGAATGCTGATAAAACACATCCTTACATTTCTTTTTCAGTATAACCAGTTTATTGCTAATTGATGCATATCTCTTTAATACAGTAATATATTTTTATAAGTCTCAGTGTTCTTTTCTTATTTGATTAAAATATTATTATTGTATAATAGTCATCTTCTGCTTAAAATTACTTTTTAAAAGAAAAAACAAATACTGACATATTTTGCTTCTCTAGATTCAGCTTGCTAGGAGACTTATACATTTAGAAAGTTAGGCTGATTGAAAAACAAAATTTTACGATGACTAATAAACTACGACTCAAATATATCGATATCATTGATCGAAACTTTTAAAAGTAACAATGACATCTAGTTGGAAAAAATATAATAAAAATTTGATATAATTAGATAAGAAATGTTTTCATCACGAAAGACAATTACTAACAACTTGATGGAAGGTAAGGAGTAAGTTACCTTGCTCAATAATAATGTACATTTAGTTTACAATAAAATATATTTTTATCTGCATAATCACATCAAATGAAGTTGTAAGAGCTTCATATTTTCGGCCCTAATTGATGACGCATTGATTTTCTTCAATTCACGAACTGAGTGATATTGAAAAATGATTCTATGGGCTGATACACATATAAGTAGGTATAATGAAGAGAAACTACTATTTTGACAGCTAGAAAACTGAGAATCGAAAGACAGTCGATTCGTTCATAGTTTAGAAATTCCAATTTCTGAATTATTGAACATTTGTGTTTTTTCTTAAGTACATCTCAATCAATTGTTGAGCAATAATGATATTTTATTTCATATTCATGATTATGTGAGTTATATATGGGCAAACAATTTTTATAAAGCAAATCTCAAAATTTTGGTTTACCACATCTCATATTATTCTTGAACAACATCAATAAGAAGAGTTAAACGAAATTAAAATCAATCAATTTTTATATCAGCTTCATAACTTGAAGTGCTATTTTTTTCGTAGTATTTTCTTTTGGAACATTTATAAAAACCATGAATTTTTCTTGGTTTTGAAATTCCATGGATTAACAACACAATACAGATTACTTAGCTATTGAATCATTTCATTACTTGAAAAGTCTAAATCGTATCGTAATTGAACACTTTCCAAAAGAAGCAGACGAGAAATAAATCTTGCCTGTATATCTTATATGAAATTAAAGCCTCATCAAAGGACTATCAAATTCATAGTTTCAGTAATAATTTATCTTGTCTGTTTCTTCTCAAATTGGATTTATCGTATGATAGGATAGCTAATACCAAAATGTGAGTTTCAACATGCTCTCTTTGTTGATATATGATTTAATGGAATTAGTCAGAAAAGTACTATTCAGCCAATTTGACCTTTTATGGGCTCATGATATCATTTATGCTAACCGAATCATGTGACAAAAAAAAACACTCTTCTGAAGTCGTTTGATACATATCACACTGTTGAATATAGTTTTCGTAATACTTTTTAAAAATCAAATATATTTTTTAAGCTTGGATAAATTCATAAGCTACATAAATATCTAAAAAAAACTACAAAGTATTTTCTTGACACAAATGAACCGAGAATTTCTGGAAAAAATGTTTCTGTCATTTTCGACTGATAAAGAGATGCAGTAAGCATATTAGAACAATGCGTTAAAACCAGAATCTTGTTCACTTCCCCAATCTATGTTCAATATGTTTGTGAAACTTCACACTGCATCTCCTTATTTGTCGAAGAATGAAGAAACACATGAGCCAGAAATTCAATCTTCATAAAAATCGGTTCAATATGTTAAACTACTGTTTTTTTTACTGAACAGTCTCGTTGTAGCTGAGTTTTATTTCTTTTGTTTCAGTTTATTCTGAAGATTTTTGTTTAGATCTTCTTGTCGCTTCTTTTCGATCATTGCTTGTTGAATATATATTGGTAAGCCAGGATTGAGACTTAAAGCATAGGATAATAATGTTTTGTGAATTTCTTCAAAATCAACCAAAATTTTAATAAATATTGTATCGTCTCTTACATAAGAATTTCCTTCCTGTTGAATAGCTTTCAATGGGAAAAATTTTGGTATACCACTAGCTATATTCATATCTGATCGAGGTCGTTGAAAACTACTCGATTTAATGTCTGGTCGAAATGAATCGATAATATGTCGCTCTGCAGGTGTTTGATCATATAAACAAAATGTGACTTTATAATTGAATGGAAACTTGAGCATTGGATCATTCAAACCTCGCATGAGCACAAAAAAGAGTGACATATGTGTACGACGAGCATTTCCATCACCATTTAAATAAAGACGAGCTCTCATTTTATAACCATTTGGAGAAGAATAAAATGGAGGAGAATAAATGGATGTTTGTCTTTCAGATTGTGCATCAACTAAAAATTAAACAAAAAATAAATACATGAAGAAGAACAGAAGCAAGTATAAAGAAATTTAGTTGATCGATAGCATTCATGATTCATTTCGTCAATTCATTAATAGCTTACTCATAGATTGTATTCGGGAATAATTATATCTGTATCTTATGTTAAATGTAACGTTGAATCATATATGTATTATTTATCAATAATATAGAAATCGAATAACATTTTACTATTTGATTATCTTTTTGATAAGACTTTCTATTTTTATCATTGAAGATAAGTCAAATTGTCCGACTTACTCATTTTCTCTTGAAAATTTGTAATTTTCCAAACAAGTGTTCCATCATATGATACATGTTGCAAATCATTGGTTTTTTCTTGCAATGATGCTAAATCTTGATTGAGTATGTCTTGATTATGATTTACTCCTTCCAAAAAAGCATTAGATTCATCAACGGATAATTTAACATTCGGTTCTTCTGTCAATGTAGGAGATATGATTGGTATTTGAAGTGATTGATTACTTTGACATTGTTCATTATTGGTCAATGTTTCGATGCCATCTCCCAAGATATTGAACATTTCATAAAGCTCTTCTAATTGACCTATAGACGAATTACAAGTTCCTGTAGTTGTTGTTCGAGGAAGATCAGTATCCATTTGTTTATCATTTAATTGCAATAATATTTGACGAACAACATTGAGTATGGTATGTTGATGTTGTTCATTCAAATAATGATTTTTCATTTCAGCACGGATAATCTAAAGAACATAAATTTTCTTTTATCAATTTCATATATAGAATATTCATACTTGTTCATTACAACCAAAGCGTTTTAATGGACAGTTAACAGGCAGCTGTTGACATTCGAAGACTTTATGTTCATTAAATCTGTTAAATGAATTGAATTGTTCTCCACAATCTTCACATTTGAGATTTAAATGATATTGATCAAGATGTTCCTTTGAAAGAAAAAGGAAAGAAAATTTAGGAATAAAATAAATATTAAATAAATTACTTGATAATTATTTAAGATACCAGTCCACTGACAAAAAGAACAATCAATGGGTAGTGTTTTCATGTCATTTTTGAAGCCTCGATCAAGTCGTATCTGTACAAAACAAAAATATTTTCCTGTTCAATTATTAAAAGATATCTTACACTAGTTGATAATGTTTCTGCTTGACATTGCGGACATTTACTTGTTTTTCTTGAGAGAGAACAAAGAAATATAATACTTCAAATTGATTATAAAACTTACTCTTGTGCAACATTTAAACATGTTTGACAATATCGATGACCACATTCAGTCAATTGTACTGGATCTCGTAATATCAAAAAACACACAGGACAAATAAATTTCGTATCAAGAATATGTAAATTTTTTGCATCGAAGCCTACCATTGTTTGAATTGTTTTGTTGAACAATCTATAAATAGATGAAAAAGCTTCATAAATGTCAATAGCAACTCAAAGATATATTACTTTTCAAATAAAACGAATTAATAAAATAATTTTTTTTGAAATAAAGGTATGTAATAAATAATTAATCTAGAATTCACACATTAGTAATAAAATACGGTAATGATTTCAATTTTTTAAAATAGAATACAGTAAGGAGTCCGAAATAAATCCATGTACAACTATTAAATCAAACCTTTAATTCATTGTCAATACATTGATGAAAACTTTGATTGTAAATGAACCATCATTTATATAAATCAATTGAATGGCAGTAGGTACATCAAAAGTCATGTTCTAAATTTAGTTGAATTCTACATTGCGTCGTTACTAAACATTGTGCTATCAATCTGAAAGAAAAAACGTTATTCACCTTGAGTAAGAGCACAATTCTAGAATCATATCGAACACATTATTGCGTACGTTACATATTTTAGCAAAAAAATCATGATTACGAATGAGTAATAATTCAAATACTATTCTATAATAATTTCAAATGCTTATTCTAGTATTTATTTCGAAAATAATGAATACATTTAAGTATAGATATATGTTTATACAATTTATAGCATAGTATGATGGAATGAGAAATCTCTCAAATACGACAAAAATTTGTAATATTTTTCACAAGAAATAAAGATTTTATTTTGACAATATTTACGTATTTGATATAACGATTCAAAATCAAATCTTAACATTATTAGTAAAACTTATTCAATGATATTAAAATTACTTATCTGATTAATATGAAAAGAAACAATGGTTGAGAGAAAAATAAAACTCAATTCATAATATGCAAAGTTAATTTCACGATCAAAGGACATTATTTATATATATATATACATATGCATGTAATGCATGGAAAATTTTGTACTTGATGAATTTTACTAGTCAAAATGACGTCAAATTTGACTCATTATTATAAGATATTTTTCTCATTTTTGAATGACGAAGCAATATTTTGGACAATAATTTGAAAGAATTGAAAGAAACAAGAAGAAAAAGAAAGCATGATATTACAGATATTTACTTACCATTAAATGGGTCATAAAAGGTTTATTGGATTTTTCCATGAGAATTTCGTGACCCATTCTATTTAGTAATATTATAAATTATTTATTTAAATCTATTAGAACTAATTGACATATTTTCGGAAATTTTATAGGATATGTATTTTTGATACATTCATATAAAATGCAAGTGAGTTAGCTTGTGTAAATTCTATATTTGACTAGAAAGAAAGCTCAAACAGGATTAAGACAATTGATAAACATCGGTAACGAACAACAAATTGCTTGCATTAATAAATTTTTTTGTAATATATAGTTCATTTACATGGTGCAAAATTATTTATCAATAGATTTTTATAAGTTATTTATATATGATTTGATTTTTGAATCAAATAAATGAATAATAATGACTTGGTATTATTCAGCTGTTAAAACTTTAGCAATCATCGTGAGTCATTAGTGTTAGTTGGAAATTTCCAATTGAAAGTAGAGTATTTCGTTTCTATTTAAAAACAATCAAGAACAAGTAAATAAAAAGATCTTTGAACTATGCATGATTATAATAATGATTAATTTGACATAAGCCATATAATGATAATTCAAGCGTAAAAAGAAAACATATGATAGGAAGAATATATGATTTTCATATCAATAAAACAAAAACAAAACAAGGTTTTTCGAGTACTATTACATCATACATCTTTTCACTTATTTTTCCAACAGCATAAAGAAAAAAACCTATTGGAATCTCCTCGTGATTTTTCTTTCAATTTTTATTCCTGAAATCTGATTGATGAAAATTTGAGAGAAGAATACGGAGAATTCTTTTATCATAAGTGTTTACCATTTTTTACTTTTGACGAACTTTAAATTCAAAATAATTAAATAGAAAACTTCTTACAATTTCATTTTTATTTTTTTCTAATTAATACAACAATCAACAAATTTCTTTTCCTAATGAAATAAAGATGAGTATTGATTAATATCAATCTAATAGATTACTGTTTTACTATAGAATTATGATTTATCAAATGAAACGAGATTTTAGTTTTATTTTTGTGTAACTAAAAATTAGTATGAAAATTCCAACCCTCGTTGCATCATAAATGATTCATATACAGACAATGTGATGCATCTATCTTACATCATCAAATAAAAACCTTGCGGAGGTTTTTTGTATTATACGTGGAATGTAACAGTAACAAAATGCAAAATACGTTAATATAAATGTTACTATTTCTTAATAGAATGTTTATAAATAAAATATATTTCAATACTTTCACATATAATTCGGTAAAAATAATGTTAAATTCATCGATCTATTGAAGATCAGCAGAAAAATTTATTTGAACAATCAATAACGTAATATTTCGAAGTATATGCGAAACAAGAAGAATAAACAATTTGATTTCATGTTTGTTTTTCTATTTTTATTGAATATAATGAAGAAACAAAATGCTGTAACAACATAATTAGTTTGAGAATAAATAGAAACTTTTCGTCAAAAATTGTAAATAATGCCTTATAAAAACAATAAACCGAGTAGATCTAATTATAGATTCATGAATAATCAAAAACTGAGCAAAGTTTTTGCTTTTATATCATGGTTAGTTAGAGCTCGTCGAATTATCTCTAAAATTCTGTCTTTAATATATTCAAACGATATTTTTTTAGTGAAACTTAGGAAAATTGGAGTAAAATTCAAATATATCAAAAACGTAAAGTCTCGATGATCTCAATATTCATCCGACATCATTATTTAACTTAACCCATTAGATAATTAGGAAAAAATGATGCATGATTTTTGATAAATATTGTTTCTTTGCTGACGAAATCGAGTTTTCCCATATGATAACAAAATACCATAAATAGGGATTCGTAGTTCGGTTTCGAAGGAAACGACTATTATATTCAGAATCAGCGCAAAAATCTGCATCGAGTAGTATACTCAAAGTATTCCAAAATAACAATGAAGCATGGTGGTCAACAACCTGCACATTAGACGAAAAAGCAAAAGTGATTTTTCGAGCTTTGAATAGTTACTTATACGCTTTGATTAAAATTCAGCACGTGTAGAGAAAACATCACTCTTCTCGTTACAGATAAAAAAGAGTTGAGCAATAAACTATATATATAATATGAAGCTAGAACTTCTACTCTATCGATTTAAAAATTTTCGTTCTGAAAAAATAATTATACGTTTTTCGAAAAAACCCTCTTCAGTAAAGTTGACCACTTCTTTTATTCAATAATCCAATATCGATGAAACCTTCAGAGAATATTCCTCTATAACTGGGACAATGTATATAGTTAGCCCTAATACTTCTGGGCTGAGATACAGGTTTTTCACAGTTTCTTCATCAAAGAAGCACTTTGAGACAAAAATAGAGATATTTAACGTCAGCGTGCAAAGTTGCTTCAAGTGATGTGTCATTTGTCAATTTTCAAAATAAAGTTTTTTTTTCATAGAAGTTTAGGATAAGAGGAGTCCCTGGGAGATATTTTCCATCAGAAATGATCTTTTGTTTCCGTCAATCTTATTTTTGGGTACGAGCGGCTAATATTTCGATGAAAAAAATCGTTTTCAATAGAAAATAAGTCATGTCCACGTACTTGATAGAAATTGTCCATTGCGTGTAGACACAAATGTCGATTCCTGTTTCTCTTCGATAAAAAGATGCTGCACGAAAACTTTAAAACTGCGTATCGAAAAAGAGAAGCATCCTAAAAAAGAATTCACACTTTTCCATAGAAGGACTGCATAAAATGTCGATCCTTATATCACTTCGATAAACAGGTTCTCGAAAGAATATTTTTTTTTTATTAGTTAATAGGAAATTTTCCCCTCTTTCGGATGCTATATGATTCATATTTGTCACTCATTGACAAATGAACCGAGACGAGAAAAAGAAGAAGCATTCACGCAATAAATTTGTAATCTTTTTATGAACTCGTCAAAAATATCATGTAGATAATAGTTAATTATCATCAACTGTCATTTTACAAGATGTTTTTGACCATTTTCATGTAAAAATTACGAATTTATTGTGCCAATGTTTCTCTTTTTTTCTTCTTTTATTTATTGTAGCAAATCACGATCGTACATCAACAAAACCTGTCGCAGTCTGTGATGGATCTTGGAATACTGTCCTGCGACCGGATCGGATGTCTTGTATCCGACTCGACAATATATAAGATCTTGAAGTTTCGAAAAATTTTTACTTCTTCAAATTTCCAATATACATGAAAGTATTGAAGTGAAAACTGGTTCGATCATAATTGAGCAAGTTCTTGTATTTGAGACAGAACATAGAAGTGGCAAGCGATATAGTTTTACTAAGGGAATTCATTTTTATGAAAACTCATCTATAAATGATAAGGAATCATACAAAGAAGTAATTGAATACGTGGAAAGGAAAATAAATTATCAAAAATATGAATATGTATCATTGTAATGGAGAAAGCAATCATACATATATTCACAATGATGACGTTTGACACCAACACTGAGTTCCTAATCCTGAATCACTTGTTCTTTTTTTTGTTACTGTTCATGACAGAAACTAAAAAGTATACTTTATCATACAAAATCAAGATTTGAAAACTGCTATGACTGTGAAAATATTTTTCGGATGTCAACTAGCTCCGATCTGAGTTTGTATGCGAAAACTCGTACTCGTGGATAATACTAGTACTAGCGTCATTGAATAATATATACTTTTTAAATATCGTTATATAGAAAAAAAAAAGTAAGTTTGTATGTATCTGTTATGACTTGCATTCTTCTTCAAATGTAGTCATAGATATTTTTCATTTTCATCTATAGGAGCATACACATGTACTTATGTTCCTCTTCTTTTTTCTAGTTGTTAATCATGCGCGATGAATTTTCCTTTCTGTCAAATATATTGGAAGTTTCTCTTTTCGTCTGTCCTTCTTTCGATGATGTGGTTCTATGGGTTTTTTCCTATGTTATCGTCCTGTACATTTTCATTAGTTTGTTACAAATAGGATTGGAGGTAGATATAGTTATAGAAATAAAGCACAATTGGCATGAAAATTTCACAGCATCCATATCCATAAGATAACTCACTTGAATAAATTTTGGACTAAATAGTGTCAAAGCTTAGGAATATGTTTTGTAGTAAAATTTGATCATATTATAAATGCATGACAGTAGATGTTAGTAGTATAGTCGCTATTACCTTTAGTAAGCGGTATTCTAATGAGCAATGTTAAAGCACATCTATTTGATTAAAATAACCGTATAACAGGATTTCAACGAGTAACTACATCTATTTTTCCAGTTTTTGTGCATAAGTATCGTGAAAATAGAACTATCTTAGCGTTGACATATACTTAACCACTGATTTTATCTATTCAACGCATTAAACCCAGTGGACATCGAGAAAAGCACATTTCAACGCATCATCTCTGTCTATACGAGAAGTAAATAAATTATGCAGCGTTTATATCTTCGATTGTCATATTTAAGATGTCCAAACATTGCGTTTGCAGTTTCTCTATCTATGTAGGCACTTTTTACATGTATTGCAGAACACGATACATTTTTGCTTTTATTGGTAACCTCCAACATATAACGAAACAACTTCCTTTCTATTTCCATCCCATACACTTGGAAAATCTCAACAAGTCCAACCAGCTGAATAACATTGTTTTTTTTTTCAGCGTTTTTGATGTTGTCTCTTCGATAGTTAAGGCCATCGTGGGACAAGGGAAATACATCAGGTGTTTACATAAATAGTGCAGATTTTTGAGATTGTGTAAAAACAATGTCCAGCAATTTTTTCATGTCTATGACAACATGAAACTTCGTACATTAATGAGAGTATAGGTTTTATTCAACTTTTTCTCTGTAGGAGTGAGCTTGAATTTTGAGAGAAGAATTATTTCACTGTTTAAGGAGTTTATATTCTAGAGTTTTCAATATCAATAGAGTCAACTTTGATATCGGACACGTATGAGCATTCTACCGTATGTGCAATCATCGAAAGACGTTTAATTAAAAATGAATTATTCTTTAAACCTTTGTAAACATAAGTTTTTAATAATTAGATTTTATATGACGTTTTGTGCTTGAAGGGATAGTTAATGAGATTACTTGCATAAACAAAAACCTTCTCGGCATTTTCAAGAAAAAAAAGCTTTCATATATTTTTTATATATCCTGTAGATTTTATTCGATTGTTAAAGCAACTCATCAACTTTAGTCAGCTTTTATATTGCTATCCAAAGTGATATGTCTATTAAATACGAATCAATGGATGTTTCATCGAAACGATTCGATAAAAAGCAAGAAGACTCGCAAACTCTTGCTAAAATTCGTAATGTAATTCAATCACTAATTCAATCAATAAACAAACCAGGTGTTCACAGTGTAAGCTATATGTCTGCCGCCGGTTTTAAATATATAGGTAATGGAGATACAGCTCGTTGTACGAAATGTGAACTTGAAGTATCCAATTGGACATTAGACATGGAACCATTTACTATTCATTCGGCACGCCAACCTAAATGTTCATTTGTCTGTTCTGTGATACCAGCTTCATTATCAAATAATACTGCTTTTTCCTCTTCGCGAACAGTTGCTATTCAAAAGATATCAATATCAAATGAACAAGAAAATCCTTCTAAACGTCAAAAAATCGAAACAACAGATTCCAAATCTGTGTCAAACACTTTATTTGAAGTAGATTCACTTCAACAAGTGCGAAGACGTACATTTTCTCATTGGTTACATCATGCTAGTCCATCAAGTGCACAAATGATTGAAGCTGGATTTTTTAGTTGTAATGTTGATGATCGAGTGATATGTATCTATTGTAATCTTATTTGTCAACAATGGACACCATATACAGATGATCCATGTGAAGTACATAAAACACTTTCACCTAATTGTATATATGTCAAAGCAAAATTGATGTGTCCTGTAGCTTCATCTATAATTATCGTCAATAGAGTTTCAACTGAAACAACTTCAGACAATTGTTCATCAACGCCAATTAATCTCGGTCTATTGCGATCTAATGACATTGTATTTAGAGTTTCATGTAATCCAGCTTATTCAGAAATACCAAAACGTCATGCATCATTCGCTACATGGCCAAATGAAGATTTACCATCAGTTGATGATTTCGTTCGTGCAGGATTTTTTTATACAGGTACAAAAAATATTGTTAAATGTTTTTACTGTGATGGGTCACTACAAAATTGGGGTCCAAATGACAATCCAATGATTGAACATGCACGTTGGTTTCCACATTGTGCATATGCTAAACAATTGTGCGGTGATGATTTATATCGTAGAATTCAAGAATTCAAAAGAGCACAACGAAGTATGTTATAACAATTTTAAGGTATAATCTAACTTCTTTTTCTAGAACGTACTCGAATCAATGAATTAAAAGAAAGAACAGGTTCTGGTGATATGTTAAATACTAACTTAACAGCAAATAATCGACTCTTATCAATACCTGATAAACATACATTATTAAGACTTGTTGCTGCTCGATTGGATTTACCGATTTCACAACGTTTATTAGATCAAAATTTTAGATTATCTGTTATTAAACGATGTTGGGAAGATCAATTAAGACTAAAACGTAAATTAACTAACAAAATACTGTCTTCTGTATTTTTTTTTTAACTTTCTTCTTAGATGCTGATTTTGTATATGAGTATGATTTGTATATTGCTTGTTTAATTCTTCAAAAACAAATTCAACATCTTGATGGTAAAAAAGAAAATATTGTTATACCGAGTATAAAAATGAAACAAATCAGAGAACAAAATGGTGAGTTTTCTATGAGCATCTTTTCAATTTGTATTCTATTATCTTCTAGAGACTTGTATGCATGATCAAACATCAACTATATATAATACAGTTCAATCAGTACCAAATCCTGCGAATGTTGAAATGACTGCATCATCCTCACCATTACGAAATGAAGTTACATCATCTGAATCTTCTATATTTTCCTTATCAAAACCAACAAACACTAATAATGAAGGTGAAACACAAGCAAGTAAGCAAACAACTACTGTGAATGATCTAAATCCGTCAATCAATACAGCACCATCCAATCCTTGTGTTGTGTGTCAGATAGAGGAAAAACGATTAGTTTGCATACCATGCGGTCATCTAGCCACATGTGTTGCATGTGGTCATTCATTACGATTGTGTCCATTATGTCGACAAGAAATCCAAGCATTCGTTAGAGTTTATATTTAACCACAAATGATTTTTATTTTATTAAACTAAAGTTGTAATGACTGTTATCGATTGACTTTTCAACTATACTTGATCATTAAATAATGCACAGACGAAAAACAGTTCCGTTTGAATATATTCTAAATCTAGATAAATATTTATAATTTTTTAGAAATATTTTCTGTTCAATATTCGACTTGTTACTAGTCTTGAAAGTTGTCTCAACTACTTATTTATTTAATAAATGTTAGAAAAGTTGACTCTACTCTATAGACATGAATGCCAAACCAGTAAACTATTCTGGATACTTTTTGTCTGTACAACATGGCAAAGTGGACGAAAATAAAATTAATCTTTATTTATTTTGAACCATTGAAAAGCATTATAAATGCAAAGCATAATTTCATTATCACCTCGAAATATTATAGGCATCATTCAGTTTTTCTGAGAGTATGGCGACTGGAACAAAAACCAAATCAAGTGTTTGTGTATGAAATCAGATTTATAATAAAATAGTTCAACTCTAAGATTCATTTTTGTTATGTACATTTTCTAATATCGATCATTGCAAACTCTATACATTTGAATCAGTTTTAATAAAGTGAATTTTAAGAAAACTTAATCAAGAGACTTCGGTTAACATGAACAGAACTGGACCAAGATTCTAGAACATTATCAGAATTTTATATACTTAACTTCAGATGCTGAATGAAATTCTGTTAAGTGTATGTCTTGAAGCACAATTCGGATAGAAAATCAGAATTCTGACTGAATTTTGTTTATTTGAATCTATATATGTTTTAGCCGTATCAAAAACACTGGAAATTCTACACTATCGCCATTGTAGTACAAGTGACTCTCTATCACACACATTATGCCACCATATCTAACGATTGGGCTTTCTGAAATAGTCGAAGACCAAAGAAGATACTTCATTTTTATGTAGTATGATTTTCTGATTTTATTTTTGACCTTGCTGTAATGCACGTAACTATCAAAAGCAATTGGAAAAAATTGTGAAAAAAAACCGTTCTTTGCGATTTTTTTTTATTTTTACTGCTTAAAATACTTTGGGTATGTCTTCGTCAAATCAAAAGCTTTTCAAAAACTTTTGTATCAATATTCCTAGAATTTAAAGCTATAGAAACCATGAAAATTCTCTCAAAATCGAAGATCTACTTTATACGTGTGATTGAGATCATATGGAAATACTCTCCTGTTTTTAGAACTCCGTATGAGGATCATGTTTTTTTTTCTTATTTTTTCACATTTGACTATTCAGTTTGGTTAAAAAGCTACAATGAAGTCTTTTTTAGAGTTATTCTTCCTACTCATTTAACGAAGATGCAAATGTGTATATCATCAAAATATAATTTCATCTTGCCACATCTATGATTGATCCTGGTGTAGAAATTTTTTTGTATAGTTACTTTTCATTCTTCCTGTTTATTGATTTTAGTGAAGCCTGTTTTTTTTAGATTTAGTAACTTTTCTTTATCGTATCTGACTTTGACAGACTATATATAAAATGTTGACAAAAATTCAACACATACATATATATATATTAATTATTTCATCTTTCTTTTTTATTTTCTTCATACTTTTGCCTATAGATAGTTCTTGAAATAATTCGAATCTCCGAAAAATTTCAGCCAAAAAAGAGTTGTTTCTTCTCAAGATATTAAATTCATAAAAACCATGATATGCCACTAAAAGAGCAGCACACAGAGAAGAGCTTTTCTAAGTATCTTCTAGTCTTAACGGGTTCTACATGATGACTGGGTTTCATCTCAAACATAAGGTATCGTCCTGAGTGATTGTCTCGTTAGATTTATGTCCTTTCTCTATTCCAAATCTGTATGTACTTTTCAATACTGTCAAAGCACATAATAAGGATAGACTTCACTGTGTGTACAGAGACGAATAAAAGCCGTAACGCAGATATAAAAGGTAAGTTATGCGATCAATGTTTTTTACTTCTTTAGTAATTGAATTCGACTTTCACGTTTGGCGTATGTCACAGATTCGAACGTATAGATAAGAATATGTCCTAACTATAATAATATGTTAATCGAAATTTCGTCTTATTTTTATTTCTGCCGGAAAAAGTTTGGTATTTTTTTTTAAATATTTCTCGAAGAAATCATGAAGTGGATTGTATGAAGAATGACTGAACGGGGGAGGGTATTCATTGAAGCCAAACATCATCCAGATCTTCATTATTATTCACACCATCAATCGCTTCATATCTTCGCTCTTAAATCCACCTCATTCTTATCAAAGACAGTCTTCTTCTGTCGTAATTTTTCTTTTCTGCATTTGTCATGGGTATATTTCATTTACTTTCAACTTGTCTATGTTCTATGTCATGCTGTGAAATGAGTATAAAGAATTTCAATAACATGTTCGATTCAAATACATTTTTTTGTTATTTGTTTGTTCGCATCCAATTAAGAGTCTTTTCTTTCAACTCGTTAAAATAATTCAAGCTTTGTAGTGAGATATAGTTTTTATTTTTAGCAAATCTCCTTATAAGCACTGTCAAACGACTCTCGCGTCATTCGTCTACACTAGAACTAATTTATCTCAATAGCATAATAGCTACATTTGATGGAATCAAATTTTATCTTCTTTTTAAGTCTTAAGTAAATTAAATTTCGCAAATAAACTCTTTTTTTTATTAAATTCCGTATAGATATAAGTCCTTAATTGATGTTCTTATTTTTTTTATCGTCAAACAAATAATCTACTCTCTGTTCTTGGCTTAGAAGATTTCTTATGTCAGTAATATTCGTTAATTTTTAACTCAGATTTTCAATTAAGAAAAATACAAGCAATGCTATCACTTTTATTTCACATCGAAAAGCGTCAGAGTATTCATCGAAATGATGATCTAGTGTCAAATATTCGAGGGTTCTATTTTATTAACAAAAACAACAAACTATTCACTTATTACTTATGATAAAAATGATTCATATTTTCTATTCTCGTATGTCAGTGCTGATGCAGAAAAATTGCTCTGTCATACACGCCAAGGTGAAACGCGTTCTCTTTCTCGTAAAGTGCATTAAGTGTGTTTTTTACGAAAAATTAAGCTTCATTTTGCACAGTCATCATGACTTAGTCTGTCTTATGCATACAGTCGTTCTTTGTAATTAATATTTATATTATTCATTGAAAACCACTGTAATTATGTT